>JAJTUB010000013.1:933439-1080257 GCA_036971345.1 Dactylellina drechsleri | reverse complement strand
AATAAAAATTCAATTTTATTTTTTTAAATTTTTTTATTAAATTTTAATTAAAATTATATAATAAAAATTTTGGTGATCACGTGATTTAATTTAAAACGGTTTCTTGGCGGTGCGGTTTTCGTTATTGTTACGGTTTTTAAACCCGTGCTTGGTTTTTTTTTTTAAAGAAAAACCAACCCGTGGGTGGTTTCGACCGTCTAAAAACCAACCCAACCCGCCCCATGTCGCACTCTAAACCCAACCCGCTAGTTTCTGGGTTAAAACCAACCCATATCGCACTCTAGGTACAGGTAATTGTACTGTCAAGACCATGGGTCTGTGACAATTAGACAATAAACATCAAAAAAAAGATCTTGATAATATTTATAGTCTGGGATATATTGATTTTTTTTTTGATAAGATGTCTTGGCTATCTCGCTTACTTGTTAGCTTCTTATCGTTCATCACTAGCTTCTGAGCATTCTTATCAGCATCCGAGATTCTATGAGCCGACTTCCCAGTAACTTTTGGTTTTTGCTGATGCGGATTGATACTTAAATTGTTGCTTAATTTCAAAATACATAACAGCGAAAAATGGTGACTAAATATACGAACGATGAAGAAGATAAAACTGCGGAAAGATATATATATCATAAGAAATAAGGCTATTGTAACGAGGATACGACAGCATAACGACCTAAAAACAGAAGTAGCGGCCGCCGGAGGAGCGCTGCGGATGGTCATCGGAGAAGTCCAGGCTCTGTTATGGCTAGAAGAGAAAGACACAGACCTGAATTAGGACACCACTCTGTCGCACAAGCATTTATTTCTTGTTATTATCAAACATGAGTCCAAAGACCCTAATTAGGGTCAGAGTCTTATCTCCTGTAAAGACCCGAAACACTATGTAGTAGGGTCCTTTCTGTAGGATTTAGATCCACGCGGGTCTAAGGTCCGTTGCAGTTTTATCTCCTGTCCAGCCAAAGTCTTTTGTAAGCTTATCTCCTGTGTAGGATTTGCACGTATACAGGCATAAAACCCCTTATAGTCTTATTTCCTATGTCGTTTATGCCCTTTTGCTGTTTTATTTCCTTCACCGTTCACGTATTTAAGCAAATAGTATCCACCAATTTAGTCTACCGGACTTCTTACGAACACCCCCCAAAGATCCGGAATCTGGAAACAGATCTAAGAACTCGATATTAAAGATTCAGCCAATATTTCCGTCTTCAATAATAATATAGAAACGATATCTCAAAAGCCAAGCCGCCAGCTCGTTCTTTATAAGATTATAAATGCTAGTCAAAAACCACTCCAAGTCTTTTTACTTTTTAGCAAAAATCATTGCAAAAACGCCAATAAATCCCGAATTTCAAAGGTTAATGCCTTTCTTAAATATTAGAAAAAAAGAGAACCGTTATTAATAAAATTAAAATTAAAATAGGTATGTTCATCACTATCACAGACACCGAACAAAAGATCAGTCTTCGCAAATACTGTATCAATATTACATCCACAGTTGTTTTATCTCCAGAGATTTATCAATCACACTTTCGTAATTTGCACTACAAAACCCTCGAAAACCGTTCCAAAAAATTTTAGTTTCATAAGCGCTCTGTAGTTCATACCAAAATTGGAAATAATTAGTAAAAAGAACAATAAATCAAAAAACTTATTCCCCTCACTAAATAGCTCAGATGTCCGTGAAAGTGATTCGAAAACGCGATCGACGAGGTTCTTCCCCGTAAAGCCTGGTAGTTAGCGTGTAACGTTGCTACGCTGAACGGCATATAGTGTTTCGCAAACAAGCACCGTATGCAATTTTCCTGTCACCTGACATTTGGACATTTGTTATTGTTTGTTGTTGTTCGACGCGGGCAAATCCGCCAAGACTCTAAACGCGTCTTTATTTGCTTCCTTCCGATCCAAGATATTCTTCCATCCTTCTCTTCATCAACCCACCACCTCTATCATAGAGCCAAACGAAACCTCAGCAACCCCCCAAACTTCAGATCCAAACGAAATCTTCATAATGCCTCCCCCAGCCTCAAAGCCAAACAAAGCCTCCACAAAGCGTCCCCGCAGACCCAAACGAAACCTCAAAAAAACCCTTCCAACTTCAGAACCAAATGAAACCTCAACAATCCCCCCCCGCAGAACCAAACAAACGATACCTCCTTAATGCCCCCCCCAGCCTCAAAGCCAAACAAAACCTCCCGCGGAGCCAGGCGAAGCCTCCGCAGTGCCCCTTCAACTTCAGGTCCCTCCTCCCCAATTTTAGATCCCTCCTCCCCAACTTTAGATCCCTCCTCCCCAACTTTAGATCCCTCATCTCCAACTTTAGATCCAAAAACACCTCGTAAACCCAGACAGGATGACGTGGATAAGCCAACACCTTACCGTCACTCCACGGGCAGAGTATCGCAAGCTGATGGTATGATATCGCGATCTGCCGGCACTAGGGAGGAACTCGACCCTCTAATAAAAGCCGAAATAGAAGACCACATTGTTTGGGTGGATACAGATCTCTTTATCGGCACCTTGCTCACTGGGAAATCAGCGCCTCTTTATGCGGCTGCGTCTATTGACTACAACGGAGATAATTCGGATTTACGGCAGTCACTTGACCTTCTAGATTCGAATTTCGAAACTTTTAAAGAGGGCATTTACGAAGAGGGAGAAGATGGAGAAGAAGAGGGAGGAGAAGAAGAAGAGGGAGAAGAAGAAGAGGGAGAAGAAGAAGAGGGAGAAGAAAAAAAGGGAGAAAAACAAAAAAAAGAAAAAAAGGGAGAAAAAAAGGGAAAATGGATAGGTTTTGATTCATATAAGGAACCGGAGTTCCTGTCAGCTATCATCGATCTAGCGAACAAGATCATCTTTCTGACTAAACCTCCAGGATCGGCAACGCCCCAACGCGAGCTCTTTACAAGCGCGCAGAATCCGCTGAAAGGACAGGGTGGAAAGAGGAAGTTGGATATTGGATTACAAAAGATGGACCCTTTAAACTCAACCCAAAAAGGAAAAGACGCACATTAGTTGAAGGTTTTGGTCATTATGGAGTATATAGCAAGGAAGAACTGTAAGGCTAAACAAACTGCCCTTGTTATATATGCTTATAGTGTTTTTTTGAATTGACCATCCCAACACTGCTTCTTTGGCCTTCTGTTTATAAAGCAAAATGTTTCATTATATTTATATAACCATTCTAGGATACTTGTTACTGAATTTTTTGATTTCCACAAGCACCCGAAAAAATTTGCAATTGTTATCACAAGTTTTGTATGGATGTCTGAGCAATACCTTAAGCACGATCCTACTCTCAAAATGATTGACAAACACGATGTTCTAACAATACACAATGATTAAAATAAACTAGAACACTTCCACCTCAAGGATACACTTTGCTAATGAGCTCATCTTATAAGTCGAACAACAGGTTACTAAAAAACCTGGCTATACAACAAAAACAGGGTTCCATTATCACAAAATAATAAGAATCTTAAAGTTGTTAAGGATGCATAAAAAGCGGGCGAAAAACCAAATGCTAAACTAATACTTTATGATATAGTAAAAGTGAAAAAAATCCATAAATTATTAATTGTTTATTAAATAAAAGATGTGGTGATTGATAAATGTATAGATGATACTAGGAAATTTATTTGTGGGCTAATACTAGGCAAAAATTATGAGGGATCTTCCGGACATGATAATAATGATAATAAGGAATCTGTTTCTACACTTTGTTTAGATTTTATACTAAGAAGGAAACGCTCCTCTACCACCACTAGAATTAATGAAACTGATTTGCAATTACGAAAGAAACACTCCAAGAGATGTACCATTTCTTTGCAGGGCAAGCTAATCGCCGCTCCATTTGGTACTTTTGGATGCAAGAATGCAACCCAGCTTTCTCATATCGCCCGCTCTAACCGTATTTATACACGTTTGATCTTTGATACAGTTGGGTTACCCATTCAGGAGGTGGCGAAAGATCCTCAATCTCTTATAAGAATCGTCTGCGATGCTATACTTGTTCATCATCGGTTGTTTACTGAAGCGGGGATTATTCACCGCGGTAAGTTTCTTCCATCCCTTTATAACTGCATAAACTAATATATTACTCGAAAGATATCTCGATTGCCAATATCCTCGCCTCTGACTATAATACTAAGCTTACTGGTGATGAGAAGGAGAAACTCCGCGGCTTCCTTATCGACCTTGACTATGCCGTCCTAGAGAATAATCGCTCAGGCCTCCTAGAGCGTACTGGGACACCTGAGTTCATGGCCATCCATACACTTGAAGGCGGTAGCAATCATACATACCGTAGAGATCTTGAGTCATTCTTATATGTTATCATATGGCTCTCGGTCCATAAACCCGACGAGACTTTAAAGACGTGGTACGCAGGAGACTGGCAGCGCCAGATAGCACCCACGAAGTACCGTGATTTGACAGATCTGGTGGCGTTTACAAAAGTGCTTAATAGCATGAAACCAGAATTTAAGAATGAGAAGAAGTTCAAGCTCCTTTGTTACGATTTGAGCAAGATTGTGTTTGATGGGTTTTCGTATACCGATGAGGAGAGGGACAAGATTTTTATTGGTGATAACCAGGGTTATTTTGATCGTCTAGAAAAGGACCAGTTGAACATATACGAGAGGATGAAAGAAAAGATGGGGGAGTTCCTTGAAGGTACAGAGTCGGGCTAACCCAGGCAAAGACAGACAAATGTAAGGGAGCCCCATATGTTGGTGGCCTTTTTATGCTTTTGTAGACAGAAATAAAATAAAAAAAACTCATAGTTTAGTTTCTGAGGAATCAATCGCCGTTTATCCGCCCCTAATTATCTGCATTTCATAATGGCCAATGAGTCTAGAACTCAACGAATACATTTTGAGATGGGTCCGCGCGTTTCTCGAGGAGCTGGCTGAGCGACGGCAATGAGAGGTCAGAGACATACAACGACTATAACGCCTAATAGGCCTTTATATTTTATCCGAATCCAACCTTCTCATGGTATATTACGGCGCTTCATAGAGACCAGGGGTAGGGACAAAAATAAAATGCAAAATTATATCAGCTTCACCAACGCAAAATCTATATATTCATAGCTTCGAGGTGACTTCATAGCTTCGACGGCTTCATAGCTAACTGACTGTTTAATCTACATGATCTCATAAAAGTGCTCTACTAAGCCATTGTAAAGACTATCTCTCCTTGCATTAATACGGGAGAATGCCATTTTAGCGTCTCCATTTTTTAATACGATGCCAATGGTTAAATGATCTGAAGCATATAATTGATCCATCAAATCTGAATTGGTTTTAATTCTTACTTCCAAAGTCTGCTCCATATCGTCGTCTCCCTAAACGACTTCATGCATGATTGCTGTTAGAGATTGACATGGGGCGGTTCGGTTCGGTTTCTAGGATCTAGAAACCGTCCAACGCGTTTTTTGGTTTTCGATCTCGAAAATCATAAAAAACTTAAAGCTTGCCTTGGGTAACCCATGGGTTGTGTTGTGGGTTGTGTTTGGGTCGCACGGACCCTTTGTGAATTTTTAAAAATTGATATAAAATTGAATATTTAATAGTTTTTTAATTTAAAAGCAGAAAACGTATTTTGAACTATTAGATAATTACAATTAGAGTTCGACATGGGGCGGGTTGGGTCGGTTTTCGATGTTTAGAAACCACCCACGGGTTGGTTTTTTTTTTAAAAAAAAAAAAACCAAAAACTGACCTAAAAATCATGAAAATGATGTAAAACCGCACCGCCAAGAAACTATTTACTAAAAATAGTAATAAATTATTAAAAATAATTAAAATTACAGTTTTTAATTAAATTTATAATTCAAAAAAACTATTAAAAAAAAAAACCACCCAGTGGTTTTTTATAACCCCCCCAAAACCGAACCAACCTGCTGGTTTTTGGGTTAAAACCGACCCATGTCGAACTCTAATTACAATATTTTTTAAATATTTTTTTAATATAATATTTAATACATTTAAAATTTTTGGTGGGGCGTGCACGGGCCTCCCGGTGTTTTTCCGGTCTTCAAAATACAACACGGAACCCACCCGGATAGTGTTCGAAAAAATAAGCAATATGCCCCGCCAAGAAGTACCCCCAACACAAATTTTGGTGAAAGGTACTTCTTGGCGGGGCATATTGCTTATTTTTTCGAACACTACTAAAAACCATATACTAAAAATATAAACCGTACTAAGAAACCGAATATCTATATATATAAACCAATACTATGACTATTTACCAAAAGATGCTATAACTCTACATAAAATAACATACGTTATTTTAATACTAAATTTGAGTATTTTAAGTCCATATTCATCTTAATTATATAATAATAGAGCTTGCCCATGGGTAGAGTGCGACATGGGTTGGTTTTAACCCAAAAACCAGCGGGTCGGTTCAGTAACTTCAGTTTGAGAAAGGTCATGAAAAACCGCTGGGTAGTTTTAGCGTTTAAAAAAACCCTGAAAACTATAAATAAAATTATTCACTTTAAATAAATATATTTTTTTATAAAATATAGTAAATATTAAATATAATTTATTTAATTTATAATTTTGGTAATATATTATTATGATTAAAATTTTAAAGTAATAAAAGTATGATTTAATAATATTAAAAAAATTTTATAAAAAGAAATCCTAGAATTTTGCTAAAATAATAATATTAAGATTGAATTATTGATTGCATATAGAGTGCGACATGGGGTAGGTTGGGTTGGTTTTTAGATGGTCGAAACTACTCACAGTTTGGTTTTTAGATGGTAGAAACCACCTACGGGTTGGTTTTAAAAATCATAAATTTTAATAAAAATTATATCGCCAAGAAACTATTTTATTAAAAATAATAATAAATTCATTAAACATAGTAATAAATTACTAAAAATAATTAAAATTATGGTTTTTAATTAAATTTATAATCTAAAAAAATTATTAAAAAAATAAAAAACTACCTAGTGGTTCTTTACGACTTATATCAAACCACCCAATAGTTCTTCACGACCTATATTAAATTATTTAGCAGTTCTTTATGACCCCTCTCAAACTGAATCAACCTGCTGGTTTCTGGGTTAAAACTAACCCATGTCGTACTTTATGTCACAGACCTATGGTCTTGACAGCACAATTACCTGTACCTCATTTTACGATACATCATTCCCAATTCTATTTCATTATATCTCCTCTAAAAAAAGTTACCCACCTATATACTATATTACCTATTTTTACTTTAAAATCCTGTCTTATATATTATATGACATGTGTGCATGCAAACATTAAGATATATATATATAATCATGCATACATGCAAATACTAAAATGTGTACATACAATTATGTATATATTCAAGTATTAAAATATATATATATAATTACTAATATTTATATAAAATATTATTATATATATAAGATTATTATTAGAATTAATAAATAATTCTTACTTTTCATCAATTAACTCAAATATAATATAGATTTATAGTTTATTATAATCTTTATTATTATTATATATTTTATATATTATTTTTTAATATCTCACAGCATATATACTCCTAGATTTGAGAACCCAGGTATTTTAAAGTAAAAAATCAATATTTGGTTAAACAAACTTGACCAAAGTATAACACTTTGACCAATCCCACTCAGATTTAAAGAAAAAATATATATATATTAATAATAAAATTTGATCTTAAAGATTTTATTTTATCAAAATACAAAACAACAAACAATAAAGGAGATTACATATCTCTTCACAATATATTCTTATATTTTAGTTAATTTATTGCCCATCAAATCAACCAAATTAATAAATATTTTAGAAAATAATTAAAAAAAGTATCACCTCTACTTAAATTAAAACTAACTATAAATTTACTAAATAAAAAAGATGATATTTTTTGAAAAAATAATAAATTATATGTTAACACCAGTATTTAAATCAACAAAAAACTAACCATATTAATAAAAAAATCCAAAAACAAATTTACAGATATTACATTTATAAATAATTCTAAATACTCAAAAAATTTAGAAATTATAATACAAATACTAAAACAGATTACAATAACTACCTACACTTACACTAAAACTTATACAATAGCTAAAGAACATATTCTTATAAATAAAAATAAAAATTTTAAACCATTAAAACCAAATTACCCAGAATTATCATATAAAAGTAAAATATGCTCTAAGTTTACTTTTAAAAATAAAAATAAAGAATATCAATTACTATCAAAAAATTTTAATAAAAATTCTAGTAATAATAATTTAATTTCCAGTAATAATAATAAATTCATCAATCATAAAAATAATTAATAAAGCATTTCCTGCAGTAATATTAAATTATTAAAACTAATTAAATTTAAAAGATTTTTTATAAAACTTAATTAATTTCTTAAATAATTCAGCAATATTTTCTATTTTTGACTTAAAGATTTTTTTAATAATAAATATAAAGTCTATTATGTATCCTTATTCTTAGAAAAAATTACTTTTAATATTTACAATATTTATTGTAAGAAGTATGATAAAAGTACTTTTTATTAATAATATTATAAAATTTCTGATATTACTTTAATCCTTATTAACTATACCATTTTTACCAAATTTTTTAGATAGACTTATAAATATAAGAATAAGTAAAAAGAAGTTTTCTACAAATTTCATAAACTCTAATAAAAAAGATTAGTAAGAAGCTATTTTTAAAAATTCAATTAATATATTTTTTTTATATATTACAATAATAAATAATTACTTTATTATACTAAAAAAGGACTTAAACCTTAATAAAGATAAAAGGTTATATAATAAAAAACTACTAATAAGGAATTTATGTATAAGAAAATGTAATTCCTTATTATTAAATTTGATGATGCCCTCTACAAAGACAATAAAGCTAATATAACATAATTCAGAATATTAGGATAATCTAATTTTGAAAATTAATGATTTTATTAGAATAATTATTCTTATTATAAACCAAAAATTTAAAATAATTATTGACTAAACCAAAGTCAGCTTTGATTTAATAGTAAACTCTAAAATTAATGGTAATAAGATGGTTAAGGATGGGTTCCTAAGATTATTTATAGATTAGTTTTTATGGAATAAGGAACTACTTAGAATTAATAAAAATTATAATATAATAAACTTTTAAAATTTAATAAATTTGTTTGTTTCAAATGTAATAAGGAAGAATATATGGTTAGAAATTGTAGATAAAACTAATCTAAACAAGTTCATATTATAGATTATGAAAAATTATATAAATAATGTAAAATTAATAGTAAATTTGAATATGAGGATGAATATTAAGAATTTGAATTAGAATAAGAACTTGATAGAATTCTTAATGTTGTTATTAATTAAATTATTTTTGAAAAAAATTCTTTTGAAATTATTTTCTAATGAATTTGCAATGTTATAAGTAATATCTGAATTAGTTAACAAATTACTATTTAATTTGAAGAGTTGATTGAAGAAGATTGGTAAACAGAAGTTATGTTTTTTGACTAGGATATTCCTGAAATATTAGATATGGAATAAAAATATGTTATACTATTTAGGTAATTTAATTTATTTATTATTAAAAAATATTATTGGATCTAAAATAATCTTTTTTTAGGATGATATTTATAATATATTCAAAATTTAACTAATAATCTAAGATAAAAATACTAATACTAGGATAAAATATAAAATTAATTTATTTTTAAAAATTTTAGATTTTATTAATTTAAAATTTATTTTAAAAAATAATTTCGAGCTATTTGTAATAAAGAAAGTTAACAAGATATTTCTGATAATAAATTATATGAAGAAATTTTTACTAAAAAAAATGAATTAACTAAGTAATATCTACATCAGCAAAAAATTGTGTTGACCTTGTGGACCTCGGAGGTCCACGAGGTCCTAGAGGTCTTTGGTTTTTTGAAGGTTTTCAGAAGTTAAACGACCTTATAACCTCCTTGAGGTTATAAAATTGAGTGATTAAAAAAAAAGTTTTAGACTATAATAAACTGAATTTCAATAATTCTAATCTATTATAATTTGGGGCTTTATAGAGTTCAAGAAATTCATGGTTTATTATTTTAAAATATATATATATTTTATAAAAAAATTATTAAAGTGATTGAAATAATGGAATTCTAGCTTATAAAAATGTGTCTGATTAATAAAAAACGTGTTTAAATAATAAAAAATATGGTGAAAATGAGTAAAAACACTTATAAAATAGTTTATATTACTTAAAAAACAACTATTTTATTAGTAAAAGACATGTTTCTAGTTTCTATTGTTCACTTACTACTAATATTCAAAAAAAACTAAGTTAAACGATAAGTAAAAACTTTTTAAAGATCTATAAATGCATAAATTCTTATAGACTTTTTTTGTACTTATTTGCATAAACATAGCATAAACCTTGAAAAATTGTTTATTATTTTTTGATATTTCGCGACGCGTTTTTTAATTTTATTTTTGAATTGCATTGGATCCGTGCGTGGATTCTGAGCGTTATAGCACTGCCAATCCAATTAATTTAAATTAAAACCATCAAATTTAATTATAATTTAATTTGGTGTTGTGGAGCCGGTTGGTGCCGTGGAGCCGGTTGGTACCGTGGGTTGATGCCGTGGATCCGGATGGTANAATAATCAACCGTTTTTGACCTCCGAATCCATCAATTGGCCTGATGTCGATGGATATCAACCGTTTTTTGACCTCCGAATCCATCAATTGGCCTGATATCCATCGATATCAACGTTTCGATCAATTGAATTGATCATCAGTTAGATAATCAACCGTTTTTTGACCTCCGAATCCATCAATTGGCCTGATATCGATGGATATCAACCGTTTTGATCCATTGGGTGATCACGTGGTTTGATTTTGAATTTTTGATGTGGTGTGGATCTCGCTTGTGTCCTCCCAAAATATATGGACCATCCTCTGGAGACCCATGGCATCCTCTGGAAGTCTATGGTTGATCCTCTGAAGGGTCCAGATTTTTTGCTGATGTATACAACATATACAATGTATGCGTATACGTTGTATATATGAAGGTGTATTCGGCTATATTTTTGACAAAACGTTTTCAAAAAAATATAAAATCAAAAAAACTTTTTAAAATCCAAAATTTTTTTGAAAACTTTTGAATTTTCAGAAAAAAATCAATCAATTCGTATTTTTCGTTTGTAAACGGTTTAGTGCTTAATTTTATTTACTTAAATTTAATTTAAAAACTCGCTAAAAAAGCACTAGTCATTTTAGCGTGTTTCAAGATCTCCCACACCTAATTTTAAATTATTTTCATAAAAGAATCGAAAAAATTAAATTAAAAAAATTAAAATTAAATAAAAAAAAATTAATAAAAATTCAAATTTATTTTTTTAATTTTTTTTTTATTAAATTTTAATTAAATTTATATAACAAAAATTTTGGTGATCACGTGATCTGATTACATAATCTGATAATTCTTGGCAAAACCGGTGCCCACCGGTTTAACCCACCGGTTTCTTGGCAAACGGGTGCCCATTTGATTTTGACCCGGCGGGTTTTGGGCGCAAAAAAAAACCGGTTCTTGGCAACCCGTACGGTCCGGGTGCCCGCAACGCAAAATATGGGCGGGCACCGTAACCGCCCAAATACAAACTCTGATTATAATTCAAAACTTTAGGACAATCTAATTTTGGAAATTAACAACCTTATTAGAATAATTGTTTTTATAACAAGCCAAAAAGTTAGAATAGTATTTATAGATCAAACTAAGGATAATCTTGATTTAACAGTAAATTATAAAATTAATGGTAATGAAATAGCTAAGGATGGATTTTTAAAATTACCTAGGACTAGCTCTTATGGAATTAGAAACTATCTAAAATTAATATAAATCTCGACATAATAAATCCCTAAATCCAATAAACCAGTTTGTTTTAAATGTAATAAAGAAGGATATATAGCTAGGAATTGTTATTAAAGTTAAAATTAGAAAAATTGTCTAACTAGACAAGTCTGCATTATTAAACACAAAAAACTATATTAATAATATAAAAATTATAGTAAATTTAAATATAAAGATAAATATTAAGAATTTAAATTAAAATAAGAACCTGATAAAACTCTTAATATCACTACCAATCAATTTACTTTAAAAAAGAATTTTCTTGAAATTACCCTTTAACATATTTACAATGCTATAATTAATATTTAAACGAATTAATAAATTTAGAATAAAATATATACCCTTCAAGTTACTGAAGGACTTAGTTTGCAAAAATAAAATTTTAATCTATGACATAATATTTTAATCTTTTAAATTATACAACCAAACAAAGAAATATTAAAAAATATTATTATCCAATTTAAAGACATAGAATCTTTTAAATGGATTAATAACTTTAATATTTCAAATAAAGAATTCTTTGTAGAATATATTAAATATAAGAATTTTGTTATAACCCGATTCAACAAACTCCTTGAAAAAGAACAAGATTAGATCATCTATAACATCATAAAATAAGAAGAATTATGGCAAACCAAGGCTAGTGTTCGAAAAAATAAGCAATATGCCCCGCCAAGAAGTACCTTTCACCAAAATTTGTGTTGGGGGTACTTCTTGGCGGGGCATATTGCTTATTTTTTCGAACACTAACCAAGGCCATGTCCATCGATTAAAATACTCCTAAAGTATCTGATACTAAATAAAAATATATTATACTATTCAGATGATTTAATTTATTTATTATTGAAGAATATTATTGGATCTAGAACAATCCCCCTTCAAGACTAGAGTTCGACATGGGGCGGGTTGGGTCGGTTTCTGGATTTTAGAAACCACCCACGGGTTGGTTTTTTTTTTTGAAAAACCAAAAACCGGCCCAAAAACCATGAAAATGATGTAAAACTGCATTGTCAAGAAACCGTTTTAAATTAAATCACGTGACCACCAAAATTTTTATTATATAATTTTAATTAAAATTTAACAAAAAAATTTAAAAAATAAAATTGATTTTTTATTAAATTTTTTTTTTATTTAATTTTAATTTTTTTAATTTAATTTTTTCGATTTTTTTATGAAAACAATTTAAAATTAGGTGTGGGAGATCTTGAAACGCCCTAAAACGACTAGTGCTTTTTTACCGAGTTTTTAAATTAAATTTAATTAAATAAAATTAAGCGCTAAACCGTTTACAAACGAAAAATACGAATTGATTGATTTTTTTTCGAAAAGTTTTTGGATTTTGAAAAGTTTTTTTGAAAACGTTTTGTCGAAAACATAGCCGAACACACCTCCATATATACGACTTATACGCATATAGTACGACGTATACGCATATACGACGTATACGTATATACGACGTACACGTATATAGTACGACGTATACGTATATAGTACGACGTAGACGCATATACGACGAATGCGTATATAGTACGACGTATACGTATATAGTACGACGTATACGCATATACGACGAATACGTATATAGTACGACGTATAAGCATATACGACGTATACGTATATACAACGTGTACAACGTATGCGTACATAGTACGACGTATACGTATACATCGTATATATAGACGTATGTTCGGCTATATTTTCGACAAAACGGTTTCAAAAAAAATGTAAAATCAAAAAACTTTTCAAAATCCAAAATTTTTTTGAAAACTTTTGAATTTTCAAAAAAAAAATCAATCAATTCGTATTTTGCGTTTGTAAACGGTTTAGCGCTTAATTTTATTTAATTAAATTTAATTTAAAAACTCGGTAAAAAAGCACTAGTCGTTTTAGGGTGTTTCAAGATCTCCCACACCTAATTTTAAATTGTTTTCATAAAAAAATCGAAAAAATTAAATTAAAAAAATTAAAATTAAATTAAAAAAAAAATTAATAAAAAATCAATTTTATTTTTTTAAATTTTTTTGTTAAATTTTAATTAAAATTATATAATAAAATTTTTGGTGATCACGTGATTTGATTACGTAATCTGATAAGTTCTTATCGATAAGCGGGGAACCGTCGGTTTTTGGGTGGTTTTTGATTTTTAGAAAAACCACCCAGCGGTTCTCCATGACCCCTCTCAAACCGACCCAACCCGCTGGTTTCTGGGTTAAAACCGACCCATGGCGAACTCTAGGCATGAACCAAAAGAAGGCGGCACCCTGATTAAGTTAGTCCTCACAGGTGTAGCTTTTACCAAAGTCGAGCATCCCATGAGGGCACATGTGACAAAATTGAGGACGGGCTTAATACAAGACAAGCTTGTCAGCATGTCTCTAACACAAGTATTTCTGCTCTTTTGCTTGTAATAACCGGTTTCGAGACACAAATACAAATCGCCAGGGTTGACATATAGTTTGACGACAAAAGTCTGCGGATAAAATTAAAACCCCATACAAAAACGGTGTTTTTCCGGATTTTTACAAGCCAAGAAAACCCGCAGTTTTTTATGCTAAAAATTAACAAAATCCAACTGATTTCAACAACGATTCTCCACCAGATTTAGTCAAAACTAATTTTTAAAATTTTTTTGACCAGTTTCTAAGTTATCAAAGTTTAGTACTATTAAAAAATCAAAATTTTACATAGTAAAAATTTTTTTTACTATATAAAATCTTAATTTTTCAATTACTATTTACTTTATTGCTTATCACTTGATGGATACATTATTTAAAAAATTAAAAAAAAATATATAATATAATAGTCTTAGATTTCGACTGATTGAAAATATTTTTTTAATTTTTTATAATAATATTCACCAGACTGTGGTGGTGTGAAATCAGCTGGTTTGTATGCGATTTTGGGGTTATCCGCAGACTTTTGTCCTAGTACTATAACAAGATGGACTTGTCGGCTTCCCAAAGCGAAACAGGGTCGGAGGCCGGCAAGTTAAGGTTGGCTTGGGCTGGCACACAAATATAGACGGTCCAATTATACCTCTTCTTGTTATCAGCTAAGATTTGTAAATTTACAAGGGAAAGGGTTTTGGCCTGCGGTAGATACCGTATGGGAGCCTCTTTTGCCTCAGGACATCACAAAGAAAGACCCACACATCAACTTCACAATGTCTCGACCTTCACAATTACAAACCATCACGCACGCACGCAAGCACACACGCACAATCTCTCTCTCTCTCTCTCTCTCTCTCTCTGTGTGTGTGTGTGTATATCTAATTGTCTTGTATCTGTCTCTCCCTCCTTTATACACAAAGCAATGTAGTGTGCCGATATAAAATAACATTTGGTAGAGACAATTTTGAATTCTCAATTGACAGTATACAATGCCCCGGGCTGTGCGACCGCAATGATAATCTCTCAGATATCAGATGGAAATTGTAACATGTACGAAATGACAAAACCATCCCCAAGTTCTAGATTCAATGTATGCATCGCCATGTTAATGAGGTAGTAAAACCAGAACGGCCGACACAACTAGCCTCATCTGGACGTCTCGCGGATAGAAAATCATGCTAACGCGGTGAGATATCCAGGTTTAGCCTTTGGGTGCGACCTTAGGTTTGTGTGAATAGTGTACAGTGATGGGTGCCGTTCAAAATTAGCTGCCAACATTTGTCAGGAGCCAATTTGAGCCAAAGCTAAACTAGGAACTCTGAAAAGTTTAAAGCTCTCATTTATCTTAGGACACAGCTTCACCAACTATACAGTTCACATGCCCTATACTGTCACAGAAAGTTTTATACACCATGCATACCAAAGTTTCCTCCAGCAAAACATCCACATTGGAAAGAGCTAAGTAAAAACTTATTCACCGACAATTTAAAAAAAGAACTTATAGGATTTTTAAGAAAGCTAAGAAGCTACATCAATTATGCAATACCAAAATATCAGTAATTATACAACAGCCAAACAGCCAACTATATACCTACCATTCCTCACAGTCATCATCATAGCCTCCCACAAAAAAACAAATTATATATCAACCCTTCACCACCATACTAAATAATCTCCTAACATAAAAAAGAAAATGTGTACCCACTAGCACAGATTCATAAACCTATTTTCAATACAAAAAAAAACAAGGTTGAGAACAGTAGAACTAAGATGCTTAATTATAATATAGATGTAAAATTAAACTCCAATGAAACAAATCACAAATTGTAACAAGACTATTTACAAGAAATAGGAATATATTTTAGCTAGCTGATTTTTAAATAAACAGGGATCCTTGAAGCTTATGCCAGAGTATTGAGGCATCCTGTAATGTAATGGTACTTCGAGTTCGGAACCATGACATTGGTTCACATGTCTCTTTAAATTGGAACGCTTTGAAAATTTATAATTAAGGCGGCTCTTGGTCGAGAGTTCGCTGTCTGTCAAACAGAAAATACACCTCAACGGGCGATCCACACATGCGACTTCTTCGTCAAGATGCTCTTCTAGATGGTATTTGAGAGTCCCGTAGCTCTGCAAGCCGCACAAAGAGCAGATACTAAGACGACCCTGTGATCTCGCTAGTCGGGTAAGGGCATCTACAATTTCTTCGTAAGAAGGCTTGCTGTCTGAATATAAGTAAGATGCTACTGCAGCGTGTTTGAGGTTCAGCTCGGCGACGTCGGGCTCGGTAAAGTTCAATTCGGGAACTGGTGTTGTTCCAAGTTGCTGTCGGATATCCCGGCTATTGATATTATTGAAAAAATGAGAATGGATTTTTTGTAGAAGTTGATCCTGTTTTCTCCTGTGTAACGTAGTTATCCCTTGTTCGGATTTAGAGTACTCTGTGAATAGTGGACTATTTGACTCAGCTGCCCTAGGCAGGCTTCCGTACTTTTCCGCAATCGATTGCAAAATCGATTCTCGTTTGTCCTTCAAGTCTGCGAGGTCCCTTTGTAGCTCCAACGCTTGAACTTGCCCAGGGTTCAGTTTCCACGGTGCGCGCGGGTCACGATGCAAACTCATCGTCCCGATTTGCAGGAATAATTCGTCGTTTCTATCGAGACCGAGATAACCGGATTGTGTATCCACTTGGACCCTGCTAGCGAGGTAATGCCGCATCGTGCTTGGGTCGAGATGGCCCATGATCTGCATCATTTGAGTCGACGTGGATTTATCTTCTTATGTTAGCTCTAAGAAGCAAAGACGAGAAGTCAGTCACTCTTACCGATTACGGCGTTGGCACAGCCCCGTCGAAGGGCATAAGGGGTCAGGTCTTCCTTGAAACCAGCCTTCATTCCGCATTTCGAAAGAATTGTTCGATAGTCCTCATCTGACCAAGACTTATCTGTGATGCCTTTTCCATCTCTAGAAGCCTTTCGGAATACAGGCCTGTCGAGAACTGATTCTTTGAATCGGTAAACCTGTCCTTTCCGGAATTTGGGTATTTCAAGGGAGAAAAAGTCTCCAGGTGTAGAAAAATCCTTAAAAGCACCATCGGCGAAAGCGAGTGCCAGAAAATTCAGGACGGGGCAAAACGGCAACGTTGCGACTTCATCAAGCTGATATAAGATGAATGTAACCATACGCAAGGATTAATACAAATATTCATGGGAAATTCGAGCCTCTAAGAGTTCAGGACACGTACGGCGTTTTCTTGAACCTCCTGCCCTTATAAAGGAAGTTGGAGAAGAAAAGAACTAGACGAGTTTTATTTCTGAAAGGAATCTTAACAAGAAGAAAATTCTGAGTGGGGAATTAGCGGCCAGCTCGTGGTCTCAACGAAAGGAGTTAAAGGATACCTTGTACGTAACAGTATCAGATAGAACCAGGGCGGGCCGCGGTATAGCTGATAAGCTGCGTAACTAGGGCTGTTTGAATGCGGTATCGTTCATGGGCAAAATTTTCTTCGTTGTAACACCAAAGGTGTTCTAAAAGCACGCCTAGATCTTGATTGCAGAACGTAGGTTTGGGCCGCGAATTCAAATGGATCTTGCCGGCGGTAATAAGGGGCGCGGATTCATTGAGCCACTAGACGGGAATGTCAGCAGGGTCGCTCATAACGGCAAATCGCAGTTGTTGCCAACCTTATTGACTGTTGCGCCCACGACTTTGTCCATGTCCTGACCTGTGACGTTGTAACGATAAACGCGGAAGTATTTCCACCGCGTCTCAACAGTCGACCGATGCAGTTTTTGGTTTCTTGACGTATGAACCATCCAGATGAGAAACGTAATATATATTTCGGGCTCTGTTCGGCTCAGCTCTTCGAGCGGATCCAACCTGAATACACCATTTTGGCATAAGTGATCGATGTGCCTAGTCGCTGATTAGCCAGAGCTGTAACGGGTACGGGTTTACCTACTTTATCCACAGTTGTTCCACGGATCTTAAGGTCCTTTCAGAGGATGGGGCGTGTATCCGTCGATGTGTAAAGCTCGATTTACCCAACGATTGTCGCATCGCCATGTAATCCACGCCCTCGGAAGTTCGCGAGTCTAGGACAGCATTATGATAAGCTGTTTGCATCTCCATACGCCCGTGGACTAGAGCCATGATGAACGAGGATGGGATTAACGAGGGCTGCGACGGTATAGAAAGTCAGAAGCGCAATATTTACCTGAATTCAGGGCGGCGGGATAGCAGGAAGAAATCAGTCCGGAATATATAGCCGCTCATTGCTGCGAGCGGAGAAAGGGAAGCACTCGGTGATGTTCTTCGAAAATCTTCAACGCCGATGTGTTGGGGTTTTCAAGAGGAGCCAGGGCGTCACAAAATGGTATTTTGGAAGTCCCAAAACGAAGCGAGTGACTTCTGTTCTTGACGCCTCTCGCTCCGGAACAATTTCCAACATTGAGTTTAGAAGTATTTATGACAAAGCTGAGCGAGAAGAAAGTCAAAGGTCGGGGGGTATATAATAAATCGATCACCCTTGACATCCAACAAACAACGCAAAGAAAAAGGAGGCTTTGAATACCGCGCTCCAATTTCTCAGATTTATAAAAACACTTTAACAACCACGTGAATTGATTTGTAGATATGTACAACTCCTTCCATTAAGCTCATGTCTTCAGATTTGTTTCTAAATTTTTACAGAATAATAAGCTTCTTGCAACTCATTATAGTGACCATTATGATATGGACTTAAGCTCAATATAGCCTCCGAGCTCTGATGTCAGAATGGGAAGGTGTCATGTTTACGAAACAACAACCATCGGATAAAAAAGAAAGATTAACATAGAGGTATTTGCTGTAAGTTGAAAATTGTTTGCATGAATGGCGCAAACATGATCTATTTTTCGAAATTTCAACCAAGGAACAAAGTCATCTTCAGGGAGCTCCCTACATGGGGTGTCGACGACCTCACAAGGCTCAGCAAAACCCACTATTTGACCTAAAGAAACATATGACAACCTCAATATGTGTGAAATTAGTTCGATGAGCTTGCCGAATAGGAAAGCGTCCCGTAGGTATACCTGATGCTCTTTGTAGTCCCTGCTCTGATATCGATGAAGTGATCCTACAATCACGAGCGGCTTGTAAATTTCGGTCTCAGTTGTTTCCAGTATACCGCATACGACTGGTTTTCTGAGAGTGTTTGAAATTTCTGAAACTTTCATAGCAAATTTTTAGCTATTCAGAAACGTAAAGATGCTATGCTTCCAATTATATTCGAAAAGCGCTCGATGACGATGGCATTTCGCATTGACCCTTGCGCGTGCGCCTCCGGGATATATGCATAACAGTCCGTACTATATGTAGTCATGAGGTCTGTCGCCGTCGTGAGTTCCCGTACTGGATCTGTTCGATTCCGTATCCAATATATTTAAATATCCCGAAGGGATTAATCGTGGGAGCATGGGCAGTGTAGACCTCTTCTGTTCATTCTTGATTGGTTAAAAAGATAGCTTGAGCAAACTTTGGCTCCATCGAAGCCTACCAGGTTCACACCGACATACTACTCGCTTAGGAAAAGCCATCGTGCGAGACGACGCCGATGTAAGTTTCTATGAGCAAGTAAGACCTACCGTCACATTTTCAAACTTCGAGCGGCTTACTACCAAATTTTTTTATTTCGCTAAGAAGCTTTCCGTTTGCTTCTTTGAGCGACCTTTCTTGAGAAAGAAGAGAAACGAGAAGATATTAGTGCTAACAATATTTAGGTATTGGATTGGCTGTGCGGAGAGCGCGTGCGAGGTTTCCAAAGTCTCAGCCTTGGTCTTATCTTTCAATCCCTCTCAAAGTGCAATATGTGAATGCCATATCTCTCGGATTTAATCCCCTTTTGTCTTTGAAGACAGGATTCATAGTTTGCCCTAATTCGTTTGCCGCATGTAGACCAATACGCCGAAATTTTACGTAGAATGTTTGAAGCTGAAATATCTGAGTGTGGGCAGAGCTCATCAATCCCAATCACTCATATCTTCGACGGGCAGCGAAAGGAAAGACTTTCTCAAAACTAGGAGCCCCTGGTTCTGAAAAGAGAGGGACGAAATCTGGTACCCTTGAATTCAAGGCTGGTTGCCTACCTTCCCTCTGATCCCCTCGAATCTGGCTAGCACGGGCCCAAAGCCTTGGACCCAAAATATCGTCACGAGAGGCTTCAATTTCCGCGATTCTACGGCTTCGATACACTCCGAATATCGATTTTAGATTGTTTCAACAAGATCCGAACGAGCTAGCTTTGAAGCTTCAAGCTCCACTTTTCTGCTTTCTGCAGTATGCACGATAATCGATACGTAAAATTTAAACCCAAAGCAGGTCGATTATCCCGATAGTCGAGAGCTTGATATCAGGAGAAAACCCACTTCCTGTACCTTTTTCTTGGCTCATCTCTTTCATCATATGACGATGGAAGAATACCGTTCGGCGAGAGCCAATCGACCAAGTTATTGCGAACCGTGTGGCGTGTGTCTCATAATTATTATTATTATTTTTTTTTTTTTTTAAAAAAAAAGACCCTTCGGTTGCATGTCGACTCGGGAGACACCCATGAGGCTTGCATGGAACCACATTGTGTACATGTGCTTCATTCAATAATTGATGGGTGTGTGGCATTAGGCCATCTGGCCCTTGAATTGTCGACACCATGAGTTGCAGTTCGGTTACGCAACATTGCATTCGTCTGGCTGGGATGAACCAGAAGAGAGCAAGAAAGAGCCTCGGTACCAAGCTTACAGGAGAATATTTTTTTCTTTGTTTGAAAGCTCTCACTTGACATATATTAAGCGATTGGGTTGTTTGTAGACTTTCCAATCAGATTTTGTTATAGGGAAGACTCAAGTTGGTCTGGTGAGACAGGTATAGAGACATGCAAAAAGAGTTCTCTTCTCGTTGGATTTTAAGCGTTGCGCGGCAAGATTGGAAGACGTCAAAAACCGGAAATCAAGTTCATAGCTTCGGCCGGACCAGTGCAGAGCGCCTGTAATTACACAGCCATGCATCGAGACTCTTTGGAGGGGAGAAGAACATTGAGGCGTTTCGGATTTAAAGATTTTCGGGAAGCGATGCATACAGGACTGGTTCCCAGCGTGGCGAACCCACTCAAGAATCCCAACGAATGATGTTTGCTCGTTCAGTTACAGTGCCGGGCAATTGCGTCGATGTTTCGGCAGAAACACAAACGGACATCGGCAAAGCATCTTGACGACAGAATCCTTCGTCCTTTGCGACGCACATGGCCAAAGCTCGTTTGATGAACCGCGAGCCTCTCATTGAATCAAATTGAATCATAGAGCATCGGAAGGGGCTTTAGAGCTAGAGCTCGACGCAGCTGTAGTGATTCCCGTGCAAAGATAGGCCAAAATGGACCCTAATCTCTTGCACCCGAGATTTAATTTCTGACAAATCATCCAGTTCTTAAGTAGCTTGGAATTAGATCGTGTCTAACAAATTTACAACCTAGCTTGAAAGTATCATATGAGCTCCAGTCATTTATTTTTTGTCATTTACATTTCAAAACACAGCTCGATATAATTTATTTAACCAAAAAAGGAAGTGTACATAGTAAGCTTTTGGTGGAGCAAAAAGAGGGCTGATGAAAGGTTTAAAGGTTGCGAAAAGGTTTTCGGGTGCAGCTCCATTGCAGATGAAGAAAAGCCCGGTCTAAGCTTCCCATTGGTCGGCCGTTGAATATCTTCATTCCTCCAAGGATGAGGGGTTGATGGAAGCCCCCGAAGAAGAGAAAAAAAAAGGAAAGAAAAGCAGGGACCCTCTGCTTCCTCAAACAACTTATTTTTCTTCGTGAGCGACGCGATGCAGCAAGTTCTTTATTTTCTGGACGTTTTGGAGGGGTGTGCGTGCGATCCCCCAGCCATCGTCTTTATCGCGTGTTCGTTACTTGTCCGTTTATTTTTGGCGAACCATAACGTCGTCAAGCATTGTTGTTGTCGTCTGATAGCCAATGCATGGATCTTGAGGTCGCGGTCAAGGCATGCCGATTCGCTCCCAGAGTTTGTGCAGAATGTCATGTCAAATTCAGGGGACGACGGGGACTTAAAACTTGAGGGCAAGAGCTTTGCCATCTGGACGGACGAGATGGGACCAGATATCTCAAGGCCGGCTTCTGAGTGGACCGTGAAGCCGTTCGGGGCAGGGGAAAGCAGCCATTCCAGATCTCATTTTTGTTTCCAGAGAGGTTCCAAAAGCTGCTCCAGTTGTGCACTCGGCACATGGGAAAGATAGTCAATTGGCTCTCTGGTCACCACGACACCATCTTGCCTGCGACATGGGCTCATCGATGGGCTGCAATCCCTGGGGAGCTAATGTAAGTATGTGTTGTCAGACTGTGGGGTTCCTTCGGGCTTCCTTTAGTTCCCATCAGCATCGATACATTATCGGACAAAGACGAATGTTTGTTTCTTTTCTTTCTCGCTGGTTGGGTCCAATTGGCATCCAGTGACCGAAGCCAGTCTGCAAGTTAATTAACCTGACCACCGCGATTGAAACACCTCGGACAACACACACACGGGATAATTGAATGTACTCGATCGAGATCTGTTTACTAACAAGAAATGTTTAGTTCTTTTGTTATTGCCTCGTAAACGGAAGGAAAAGAAAAATCTCGTTACCAAACGGGCAATAGCTACCAGATAGCTTTTTGTCGTTAACGTTTCGTAACGGGAGAAAAACAACAACCTTGAGCTCGCTGATGGGCCACAAGACCCGTTTCGTCTGCGGTCGTGGACCGGGGCAGGTTTCCCCAATCCAGGCTTGTCAACGATGGCCATTTCATTCTAGGTCATATCCGGTTGGCGAGCAAGACGCACCTCAGACTTGCATGCATACACACAGGTCCGGACAATCCACAGGGCATGTACTTTTCGACAAAGGAAAGCATTCAATCAATCGCCCACCTGCTGTTGCGATGAGAAACACCAGGTGCTATTTCCGGACAAGCCGATCCCTACATCATGCAGCAGAATAATCTTTAAAAGCGTGATATCTTTCGCCTTCCCTCCTTCTTTAGCCTCCAATGCCTTTCATAATACCTTATATCTTCGTTGTTGCTCTTTGGGCCTCACTCGTTCTCTGCTCGCTTGCAGCCAATTAATCTTATGTTATAAAGCTGGTCTCACATAAAATTAACTTTGTTGGATTTCGACTTTCACCAACACATATCAAGCTTTCACCAACATTCCGACACTAGGATTTAGTTTTATATTCATAGCATAGTGCTTTCTCTTTTCTATAATTTTGATACCAATCGCAACATAATATGCTCGTCAAAATGTCGACAGCCTCCGTTCTCAATCACCCAATTGGACTTCACCACCACCCCCACCATCACCGAAAACAGGGCAATTCCCCAACTGGTTCGATGTCAACGTTACCGGTTGAAATGATACTGGATATTCTCGCCAATGCAACTTCGTTCAAGAATTTGAAAACTCTTCTCAAGTATTCCGTCAATAACGATAGAGTCATGCAAGTTTTCATGCTCAACAAGGATCTCGTTTATACATCGATCGCCAAGCGACAATTCACACCTTTGGAAGACGCACTTGCTGCTGCATCTATGGCTACTCTACATGCTCCAGCCGATGACTTGGATGAACTGGACGATCCTACGGCCCCGCTGACCCTTTTGTCCGAGCGAGAGGGAAACAGCAAGTCCCTTCTTGTTAGAGACAAGGGCCCGCTTAACCTGGAAGAACGAATTCAGAAACTTTTGATTAACGACTTTGTTGTGTCTGAGCTTGAAAGCCTCTACGAAGAACGTGTTCACGAGAGTGGATACAAACTTTCTCGCTCCGAAAGCATGATATTTAGACAATCTCTTTATCGAATTTGGGCATTCACGGCTGGTGTGCCCCGTTTTGCCAAACGCTGCGTCTTTGATCCTGAAGATGTCAAAAAGCAGTATTGGGAGGTCAGATTTTTGGCACGGTACTCTGCCAAGGATATTTGCGAGATTGGGAAAGCCTATTCTTTCCTTGTGGGTTTGGTCATCGAGTGCTGCAGACGCTGCCGTCATCAGGAATTCTTCGAACCCGAGAGTTGTCGCAACGGCAGCGACGAAGAATATCTCTCTGGTAAGCTTATTGTTTTGACTCACTCGCCATTCCATGCCGGCTAACCTTGATTAGATGTCATTGGCTACCACATCTCTAAAGGACCCGATGCCGTCTACGAGCTCTACAAACTAGCTTCCGCGGAGAACAACCCTTCCAAGATCTCCCGCCGACTTGCATGGGGCGCAGTTGGCTATCAGCGATTCCTCATCGGTGATCTCGAATATGTCTGGTATAACAAGTATAATGGCTTGAACTTCCGACAGAAGAGTTTCCGCCAGAACTCTAGGGACGCAATCTGCTCCTGAACGTGACCTTCTACGACAAACGTGCTAGCAGCAGCCGCGGCCTAATCATAACGCAGCCCCAACACACGATTTTTCAACGTTTCAGTAACGAATTTATTTTCATATTTCTCATTTTGAGCGAGCGAGCGAGTTAATGCTGTTATTTTGAGTTTCCAAATTTCTCTTCTTAGCTTTTTCTTGACTGTCCTTTCTGCGAGCCTCCTTACTCTATTTTTGTGCGATTTTTAGCGAGCGCGTAAAGCAAACCTTTTGCCCTCTTTTTCATGGTGTATAAAAGTGTATTACTCACCCACGTTTTCTTACTCACGAATTGTTAATGATGCTAACATGTCTGCGGAAAATACATATGCTTTCGGGGTGCAAAAAATAGAATTCAGGGAGGGGGAGACTTGCATGGTTTGAGCTTGGAGCTGTTTTTGTTTTTGCTGCTGTCGTTTTGCTAACTCTAAGATTCACGTTATTTCGCTGCACATTGCAGTCCTCCCATGACGAACGCGAGTACGAATTCTCTTCCAAATTTGTTAATTTTCTCAAACATCCTTTCCGAGACGAAGTCTTATGGCCTTGTCGCATTTTCCTATTTACGAACCAAACATACGTTTTCAGATTGAACGAGCTCACCACACGATTATTGTTGTGTCACCAAGATATTATGAAACAAGAAACGAAAATTTTTTTTTTCTTCCCTCAGTTTCTTTTCTTTTCTTTGCTGACCAAGCCTACTCTCACCCCATACTTGACAGAAACTTCGAAAACATGCACATGTATATGCTGTGTCGGGTGCATGTTCACATCTGAAGATGGCAGCGAAGAGTACTACAGGCACTTTTTCACCCTCGAGTCTTACCTTCTCGGCTCTACTATAAATAATTTAAAAACAAAAACATGTTGAGTCATCTATAAAGCTAACCTGATGCAACCAAAACAATTACAAGAATCATTCCCCAAGATTTCTAGTAGTAAAAATAGTAGGAAATAACCAGTAGTCTCCTTTGGTAAAACAATAGCACTCGTCATCAGACATACCAATACCTAAATATCGAACAAAAAAATTGTTTTAGAAAAACAATCACACCCCAAGAACTGAGAATACCAAGAACCCTTCTACCAACTACTAAACGTAATCATCTCAGCTAACGCCAATATAATATCACGCAATATGTGCCAGATCATAACGAATTATCTCTGTGGCCACAGCGACGTAACGTACCAACAGGCGCGGTACAGGGTACCAGTGATTACTACAAACACACATGAGTTCTACGGAAAGCCTGAAGCGAGACGGCAGTATGAGAGCGCGTTGTATGAGTGTAAGTGTGAGAGGAAAGTACGAACTGAACATAAGAATTGGTTGTGTGGTAAACCCGGATGTTGGTAGAGATATACTTTGTACTCTATCTAACGAGTGTGGTTAGAGGTGTCAGATAAGATCTCATGAGTCAGATCACAAGTCAAGTAAGTACACCTGTGTTGTGTTGGATTTTGTTGGGTGTTCCAAGAAAGGAAAGCACCTCTTGAGGTCAATCTGGATGTCAATCAATGTCAATCATTTGGTCTTGGGTCTTGAGCTTGTCACTTTACATATTCCGTATAAAATGGTTAATGTACACGAACATGTACACCACTCGATGTCTTATTATTAAAAGTACTAAGTATATGTTAAAATGTCATGCATGCCCCGTTACTCCTCGTAAATATTAAATGTAATCATGAAAACTTGGGATATATAGAAAGGACATTTATTCGCAATCGTCCGATATATGGCCCCTTCAAATGGAAACGGATTTGAGGAAAATCAAGCCATAGGCGTTGTGCATTATATGGAAGATTACCGAGGGTCTGCGGGTAGTTCCATTATATTCTCATAGCTATATCTGATCGGTGCTTCATATTCTGGTGTCTGTGGCGAATAGTGGCCATCGATCTCAACAGACACTTGTCCGTGTGGTAACTCAGAGATGTTCAGGGCTCCTTGGAGTTCGGATGCTGGCTTCCTGCCGCATCCATCTTTGGTGGGCACGTACGGCACATCGGGTAGTTGTGTTCTGATTTTTCTTCGTCGCAAAAACCACCAAACAAAAGCACAGAGTGCAATGAACACAACAGCGCCAACAAACGCGCCAGCTGCAACAGCGGCCGTGTTCGACTTCGAGCCGTTGTTGTTGTTAACTGGAGTTGTAGGACTGGTTACGGTGTTGGTAGATGTTGGGCTACTAGGCGCAGACGTCGCGGTTGCAGCAGGGGCTTGGTATCCAGAAGTGTAGGCTTGAGCAAACACGTTTTCTAGGGCCGAGTTATCCCATGAATCCGGTGTTTTTCTGCCACTAACAGTACTTTGAACAATCTGTGGTGGCGTGTACCCTTTGATAGTTGGATCGTAGTTTCCCCACGATAGATTCTGTAGATCAAACCAAGCGAAGGGATAATTTGCAAAATCTTCGCCGAATCCGTGCGTGCTGACGACCATGGAGTAATAATTGTTGGGGATCGCGCAAGAAACGTTATCTAGGTAGAGCCAGTTAGTATCGATGGTATTCTGATCATGTTATGTCATAACTTACACCCTCCATATCCATTGGTTAGACCCGTTGCACCATAGTAGTATTGAATCCATTGGAAAGTAGGAAGCGTAAGAGCCCAGATATCATCTAGTTTGAAGACAGTATCTGATAATGTCCTATGACCGCCGTGTAGAACAAACTCGTATGACGACTGAGCTGTTGTAAAGGATGGCGCGACGGCACAAAAGTATTTTCGATCCAAAGGGAAGCCTTGCGTTTTATCTGCAGTGGTAGCAGTTTGGGAATACCATGTGGCGGACAGAATATCATATACCCAGATGTTCGACATAGGCATCTACACGTATATAATCCAAGCATTAGTCTACTAAAGGCTTTCACTCAAATTTAACGAGAAATCCGTGTCATCTCACCGTTGCTATTCTCCCCTTACTATCGAGACTCTCACCCCCTATGGACCAAAATTCCCTTCTTGCCGATAGGGTACCAAGTCAACTGAGAACCCACTACTGGAGGCATAGCACCCGTTGCCTCGACCGAAATACCACCAGTAGTTAAGTCTAGTTTGACTAGTTGCTTCAAATATTGGCCATTGCTATCCATGCCGCCGAGATAGTATGCCATCCCATCGGGAGACTGAGCTGATGCGCCATTATGCGGATTCAAATAACCACCACTTAATGAGCCATTCTGTACATTCAGTGGTAAGGAGTCAAAGTTTCCGGAAAGAGCATCGTAAGTATATAGAGGATCGGTGGGCTTAATCCCGCTGGATGTTCGCCCTCCGAATTCAACAAATTTTGTGGTATCACCGCTAGGGTCTGACCAAAGGTAGTTGTACAAAGCACCACCAGCTGAAGTACCAGCGCTTGAAGGTTTCTGGAGGACCTTAATCGACCGTCTGCATAAAGGGTGTCGATGTCGTTGTCCTGACCGTCTCCGGAGATAGTGATAGCTTGGCTCAAGTCAAGACTAAATAGATAGGTGTCTGTTGGTTCAAAGCTATTATTAGCGCCAAATTCCAAAGGTTCGATGTATTGGTTTGAATCTCCTTACTGGGTTGGTAGAGCGCTTCAGTTGTCGAATTTGAGAAGTTGGCGACGGCAGTAGGCAAAACTTCACCACTGTCCATCCATAAGGTGTTATCTGTACGGGGGCCTCCATGTTAATAAACGCATTTTCAAGACATAATCTACCCTATTTGGACTTAAACCGGGGAGAAGAAGAATTAGAATGTTGTATTCAGTGTTTCCCTACCGATAATTGTCGTTTGGAGGTTCCGAATGAACCTGAGCCCCCAGTAAGCCTTTCCAGCCGACATCTTGCTCTGATTCTATCGATATCTACCCTTTGCAGCTCTTGGCTCGGGGAAAAAGGCGTTAAGGTCGAAAACGGGAGGCCAAGATAATGTAACAAAGCTAGCTCGAGTCAAGACATCTGGTTACTGGTCTTACAAGGATTCCAATATACAAGGTCAGTCGATCATGAGGCTCCAAAAGATTGGGAAGTCGCGACATGTTAACACATCAGAGGGAGTCGGACTTTTAATATGACTTTCCAATCCAAACATGGCAAAAAGATTTCGGCTTATCCCTTGCCGAAGCGAATTAGAATAAACCCTGATCTGGTTTAGTTTACCTGGCCAAGAGGTTGGCCTTCGGCTCGTGCTCAAGCGGCATGGAAGAGCGAAAAAGAGCGAACATGGGAAGCTCACTACTCTAGCCCATTTGAGGCAGGACGTGATTTCGACTTGACATTCACAGAGCAACGATTGGCACCAACCAATCAAGAATTTGTTATTGGGCAGGCCCAGCGGCAAGTTGGTGCATATTTAAAGTGGTTTTAAACTCAATGCGGCCTAGAGCGTCAAGAATCAAGACCACGAAGTAAGAACAATGCAATCTCAGAGATCAGGGACACACGGACGATATCTAATATTCACTTTGAATCTCTGGTAGAAATTGAAGATATTTTTTCTTGGGGGCGCAATCGTCACACCATCAGCCGTGCAAATATGAAAAGACTTTTTGGATCTAGAGACCGAGCTGTTAAATTTATTTTTCTGGTCTGTGCCGCATTGGTGGTCGATCCAGCCTTTGACTGACCCAGACCTTTCACCGTTTCAGAATTGGGTGTATATTCTCGCAAGCGAAGTCGGCTAGTCTTGTTTTCATTGTGAATTGGTTGTCTTCCTAGCCCAGACTATCTTCTTGGATTACATCAGAAAAGCTTAATTACCATTCGTTACTAAATTACTTGTTTGGATAGACCCAGACCCACCAGGAGTGTTAGGCCCCACGAGCTGATGACACGGATACCATGGTCTCTTCGCTAAACCCTTATATATTGCGCGATCGCGTAGATATAATATAATATTAACGTATTATACGAGCGATTATCTTGGAACCCACCTTTTCAAACTTTATACTGGCCATTGTGAGGGCGTAGAAGAAATAAAAATGTCGCCTCAAGTGGTCTCGCAATAACCTCAAGCCACTGCCAGAAATTTCGAAGGTTTGGCAAACGCGACCACTTCGCAACGATACTCGATGCTGATATATGTGTTGAATGTTGTGAACTCGCGGTTGGCCGGTGCAGGAGTAATATTATAGGCAGTCTCGTCACCTCATATACGGTTGCGCGGTGCACTGCAATCACAATAGTATACACCCGATTAGGCGGTATCTTCGTCGAGCCCCCTAGGCACAACATCAGAGATGCCGTGCCACAAGATGAATAAGTGAAATAAAAAGCCGATTATCTTGATTGGTAATCTAACTGAGACTGAACGATCCTAAGAAAGGGTGGATTAAGAAGTACATAGAAATTTCCAGCAGGCCCAGTTCAATGTGCAGCGAGAATACCCGGTATATACCTGTGTCACTTTACTACGTAGGTTGTAGTGTTTTTCATGCTGCTTCAACCCCATCCCAGAAAGCGTTTTTCAAAATCTCCAGTGCCGAAGGTCGTTTCAGTGGGTCATAGTTCAGGATTTTGCGTAGCAGAGAAAGGATCACTCCGGCCTCTTCTTCGCTAAGTCCATCGTCCTTAGCAACAGCATTGCGAATCATGGTCTCCATATTAAGAGGAAGATCCAGAAGACAATCAGGGCCCTGAACGATTGAGTTATACTGCTCCCTGGTATCAGGTCGGAAATATTTTCCTGATCGAGGCCATTTGGCATGTATTTCCTCCGGTAGTGGCCCTAAAATATCATGCATTCGAAGTAGGTTGCTGTCATTGTCGTCGTCCATATTGCTGCCCGGCATCACCGTGAATAATTTTTCTCCGATAAGCATTTCGAACATTAGGCAACCAAAGCTCCAGATATCGATATAAGTATCTAGTGGATGAGAATTTAGAACCAATTCAGGAGATCGAAGAGCAATAGGCGTGACCAGCAATTTGGCGGCAGGTGGTTTAGAAACAAAAAAGCCTAGGTTGGTTAAATATATGGTTTAGGCGCTATCTTAGGAAATAATGTTTGATCATAAGATAGTTGGTGCTAGACTTACCTGCACCCAAGTCTGATATCTTTATAGGAAAAACAGGCCATTGATCAGTTTCCACAAGTAATCGTGGCATGGCGAGGTATTTTGGTGCCCATCTATCCAGCTTTCCATCAAGTCTTTTGACCTTTACTGCAACGTCCTCCTCTTTAACATCAAGATCATCAGGCCCAAGACTATCTAAATCTTTTATTGAAGAAAGAAAGTTCCCAGGCTGCAGGTCTCCATGAACGATACCATTTTGATGAAGAAAATTGAGGCCGAGAAGAACATCCTTTAAAATTCTCTTTGCCACCGGCTTTGGAAATCGGGTCAACGTATCAGACCCTGTGGTTTCGTACGAGTAATCCTCAAGCACTGCGTACAAGTTATCGCCTGTTGGCTATTAGTAACCAATCTAAGTCGCCTTGACCTTGAATGACAGGTGAGACTGACCAAGTAATTCGAAGACAAGACAGAGGTGGTTCCCGTTCGGGCCTTGGTGATAGAGGCTATTTTTAAGTCGAGCTACGTGTTCTCGACCCAGCTTCGCTGCCTCCGGGTTGTTTAAGTGATTTAACAATGCAAGCTCTTGGCTTTCAATAGAATCTTTAGCCATATTTATCTTCAATGCAACAAATTCCGAGGACCTAGGGCAAAAGATGCAAAGAAGTTTTAGTTTCTAGGCTCTTCGCATCAACCTTTCTTTGGGAGACTCTACTCTATATCCCGCGCGGGCCATATTTGCCGTAACCCAATTTACTGATGACCTTATATCGGCGATTGTGAAAAAGATCGCCAATGTGAACCGGATGATAACCCCTGGGCGGTATGCTTCAACATATTCGGCTCGCTGAATGGAGTAGAATCTCGGTTCAGCAAGCGATTCGGGCATTTCAGGGCGCGGGGTGGGGGGCGGAGAAGTATTTGGCTCTGTGGCAGACATATTTTGCTCTGAGCGATATGACGTCTTGTAATAAGAGGAAGACGAAAGGGAAGAGGAAATGAAAAGGAAAGAGGGAGAAGGATTGCAGGAAAAGATGCGGGAAATGTTCAGCTGTGAATTTGGAGTTTTGAATATGGTGATGGCGCGAGAGAATGATTGCATGATAAGTCAGATCTGCAGAGCTCAAGTTTGATTTTCATTGATGTGATGCCAGCGTCTGTTGGTAAATATATGTGGTCTCGAATTACAACACGAAGATAATACTGCCAAGGCTGAGAGGGTGCCACGAACCACCTACATTTCAAGACAGACGACTTTATGTGCATGGCAGAGTACCACTGAATAGACTTTGCATGAGCATGGAAATAAGAAGATACCACCACTAGATTTCGTGGTACATCCGCTTCTCGGACGCAAACGGTTGTTCACTCAACTGCTTCGTAGCCCTTCCTTTTCAGTCGGTGCATGCATTCTTAGTATCGATGCATCGTCAAGACGGACACCAGGACCGAACACGGGATCACAATCGATGTACGTACGTATCCGCATGCATCAGACTGAAATAAAAGGCCTACTAGACTCAAGGAGGAGTTTGGCTTCGATACTAGGTCTGGCTCCGAGACTAGTCCCTACTGCCAACGCGAGTGATAGTTCATATATAAGTAGATATGAGCGTATATTGGGAGCCAAAGTCTCCAATGGAGCATATCTGCAGTTGCTCTCCCTCCATATATCAATTTGCCCGACGGTTAGGCCAGTATTGCGAATGGCTTGCATCAAATAGTCGCGTACACCGGTTCCAAATTCGAATGTTTAACAGTAGTTTTTTTTAAGGTGGAACTGTTTTTTTTATACTCTTTGATTTCTCCTGTTGCTTTTTATATTTTCATTCATTTATTTATTGGTTATCTTGTCAAAAGGACCGACAGATTTAAGATATCGAGATCAATGATCATGGTATACTTCAGCTCCATCAAGGGTTCGCTTCAATTCTCGCATTTCTTTTGCCTGGAAGGGGTCTGCTAGGTAAAGTGAATAAGATAGATTTCAATGAAAGTTAAGAATCTAGACCAACCTAGTCTCATACCCAGACGTCGCAGAGAGCGGTAGGACCAACCCGTAACAACCCTGAAAGTGTACTCTCATTGTAATTTTGTGCCCTGCCCTTCTGTCCACCTAGTCTTGAGGCTACCATTAATTTTGTAACGCCCTCCGCTTTTAAAAACAACAACACATCAGCGTTAAGATTTACACAAGAATCTGGATATATCAATCTAGTAGTTTGATTTTGAGACCATGCACCATTAACCACCTCCAGTTTGGGATATCTTCCTCTTGAATGCAATCAATACGACTTGTACACCATCGTTCTCAGCATAAGGCATTACATACCAAACGTCATCGATTCTGTATACCAGGAAAAGGTCGCCAGCAGGGAAACTACGGAAAGACATAAACTGCCATGCTATAAAGTTAGTTTTCTCTTATCTTGATCACCAAGAAGAACGCAACTATCGCCAACTACTTGCTTGTAGAGGGAACTCCATTGACAGCATCGAAGATGTATACCATCAATAGTATATTTCACACTCAAACACATATTAAGTCGCTTTAAAGACTAATAGAGTGAAAAAGGCTCAGATGCCACTGGTACCATTAAGATTGTCGATCCTAACGGCAAGGCTGTCGCTAGCTTCCAGCAGTAGGTTAGTGACTGTACTCTCTGATTACTTGAAGTTTTTTGGTTGCAACTGCTAACAGTCTGTGGAGTAACCCGATTCGAGACAACTCTGCGACTTTATTTAGCGTGTTGGTATTGATGTGTTGTCCGGTGTGGTATTTAAGTGCGCCGATTTGAAAGCTGATCTGGAAAGCTTTGTAAGTTGATAGTGGTGTTGAATAAAATGAGATTAGTGAGGCCATTAATCAATCCTTATTGGCATAATAAAGTAATGCTGTAATGGATACGTAAATTAATCATTATTTATTTAACTTGTATCTTACGTCAATATATTATATTACCACTTAAGTAAGTATTTGTGGTATTGCGGGCAAGACTGACGCCTTATATTATAATTTATTATTACTGATTCGCAATTATTTATATCGACATATATATGTGGATGCCATAGCTCTAATAGTTGTTTATTAGGTAATGGTTCTTTTTCTCATGTATCACGCTCTTTTCAGAATGCGCTTCCAAAATCGGACTCCGAGTAATCGTATTTATTTTTCCCACCCCCAAGTGTCGAACCCTAATTCCATGATTCACGGCTCAATCATCGTCTTCTACTTTCAGATTAGCTAGAAACGCTTAGTAACGAGCTCCTTACCTCACGATATCGCGATGATACCAAAGTATAACCAAATTTCCGACCCATGACTTACAGCTCTTCTTCCATTTCGTCAGTTCGATCCTTGAGAGAGGTGTCGCGTATCCATGAACTCCCCCACAGATTACAGAGGACCAAAAAGGGTCCGCAATCGAAAATTGGCTTAGATGGCGCAGCGGCAGATATATTACATTGTATTCTTAGATCTAGAGGTTGCGGTTGTGTCAGTGAATCTCGAGATGCAACCTCGGACTCTGAGAAGACTGAATCTTTCCTTGCCTAACCTAAGAAAATAAAAGGTATCAAAGGTGAAGTACAAACCTTAAACGAAGGGGAACAAAAAGCCTATTTTCCGCTAGGGAATGCAGGCTATTAATCTGGTTATTAGACCTGTGTAACCCCAATGGCTTGTTCAGAATTTAGGCTCATTGGCATATAATGACATAAGCGAATCTTTAGAAATGCTTTAGAATTACCATACTCAACTACCGAAGTACCTGAGGTCTCAAAATATTAAGAAGAAGGGTCTCTAGCGCTATGTACAGGGGTATCTCCATTATTGCCCAGATCCATATAAACCAAATATCAACATCAAGTTAAAACCAAATTCGCCGGCTTAAACCTTGAGTTCAAAACCACAAAATGCAGCCCACTATTAAATATTATAAGAACTCCGGGTACTCCATGATACTAATGACGATGCAAAGTAAAAAAGAAAAGGCATAAAAGATGAAGAGAAATCACAGGTCATAATTATCATACTGGCAGAGGCAATTTCCATCACCATGCCGGGGCGTTATCGGACCGAGCTCGAGAACACCAAGTGTTTGTTTATCTCGACAGACGACTTGTCTCCCCTCGCCGGTTTTCGTTTCACTTATTGTTACTAGCCCTGGCCATTCTCCGCGATTGACATTTCCAGATGAGTTAGCCTTTAGCCATTTAAATTCGGTCGTGTTAACAAAGAGGGTAGCTGTTAACACACTGTTCGGGAATTCACAGTCCGCTATTTGTCCATTATACGTTACAGTTGTCGTTTCGGTATAGTTGTAGGAAAATTGATAAAACATGGTGCCGTTTTCCGGGAATTGCATTAGATATAGAGGTTGTGCTGGGAACTGTAGTGCGAATGGATTACCAGCACTGGCGACTAGAAGTGGGTTACCCGTCTCAGATTCAGTCGAGTTGATCGTCCTGTTTGCCTTTGAGATGAAGAAACTCCAAACGGCTTCTGTTTGGGAAGGCGGATTTTCATATGGGAAGCACCGCCACAGATCAGTATCAGCGCCGTTCAGTGTCGGTGAACAAGCAGATGAAACATTTGTGAGTTGTGTAGTAAAAGACCAAGTTCCAACGAATCCAAAAGGTGGTGGAAGGTCTGACGAATTTCGTGGCGCCCACATGTGACTGTTTGAGTGGTGCTGGTTAAGCTGTTTTCCGAGCACAATGCCGACTATGGTACTGATAACGATAGTTAATCCGGCAAGCCCAAGAATAATCCAAAAGCAATATCCCTTCCGTCTTTTCCACCAGGGTTTACTGGGATCCTTGTCCGTTGGATCGAAAAAGCCAACCTTCTCGCTCCAAGTTCGAGGTTTGCCATCTGGTGTTAACGTTGGCGTTAAAGTAGGTGTCGCTGTTGTCATTGTTGGTGAACTAACATTTCTACTGTGGGAATATTGTGGAGGGAGAGCCTCGGCACCACGGAGGGGAGGGGGCTATCAATTTCATTAGCACTAAACCTAGATAGTAGATCAGGGAAGTCAAAAAAGGGAAGTCAACTTACTCCATGAAAGTAGTGGGGTGTCCGCGACATTGGCTGGTTACTTCGTAATATCTCTAGAACATGGGGGGGTATCGGTAATTGGGCATCCTGACTTTCGATAGGAAAGGCAGTTTTGGAATCCGGGTCAAATCGCACGTGCCTGTTAGTAGGGCTGGTTGGGGAAGCCATGGCGAAACTGGAAGCTGTATCGCTTGACAGCTGCCTAACTACTCTAGGGTGTTCACTCGGCGATCCGACAGGTTGAGCCATTTGTCCGGAAAACTGAATTGGCCTCGACGGTATTACGTCTAGTATTAACTTGGTCTTTTTAGTTGGTATTTGGGGTGGTGCGGGAGGAGGAGAGCCATATGGATCTCTTGAACCGAGAGCTCCAATGCTAGATTGAGTCCTGATAGAGTTTGATCGTTCTGCGAGTTCTCCGGTGGAATCATAAGGTTCGGGATTGTTTTCAGACAAAGTGCTCGCATGTTCAGCTTCTTCTCCTTGGCTTTCACGAAGTCCTAAATCGGTCGCTGAGGGTTCGGACAACATTGACAGTCGTTGTTCATCGGCCGGTCGGAGTCCTAGCTCGTACGGTCCAGGGCCCGGCGTCCCATAAGATTGTGGTACGGGCGGCCCGTATGCTGAGTGAATTGAAGGCTCAGGTGATACAGAAGGAACGTATATGGAAGGCACTGATGGTCCATATAAAGTTGTAGACGGCACAGGAAGCCCGCCGGACGTAGGGAAATTTGCTAGTGGCGGCGCACCCAAATCGTATGCTGATGGATAATGTGTCCGCGTCGGACTGCCAGAGGCAGAATAACCATAAACTAACTGAAGAGAAGAATCGCCGCTGAGCCCAGATGTAGGCGAACCTTCATTGGCCTCGTGGTATTGGTCCCCCTCGACATTTTCGATATCGCTGACCAGCGAGAGTCTACCTCCTCGTCCTCGTCCAAGTTGGTATCGGGATGTTGTGGTTGACGGCCCCTCGCCGGGATCGTGGTTCGCCGCCATCTTGCTTGGCGTTCTCAAGCTCGCCGTCGGAAAACAACTGCTCTAGAAAGACCCAAACAAACAGCCACCATTTGAATACCCGACAATTCGAAAGGTCTTTTCGTTTCCGGGTCAAAATAATCGTCGATGAGTGTCGAGGAGGGGGAAAATTTGGCGCAGGGAGTATTAAAGAAAGAAAATAGAGGTTTAAATGATTAGCCTCTAGTTCGAATTGGCCGAACAAGGGCCTTATGTATCACAAATAGCCTCCTCGACCATGTTTTTCCCACCAACATGCACGCCATTATTTAGTTATGCATGCTCCGAATCTTTCGGAGTGTGTATCATGCTTGGAGCCTGATGATGAGGGGGACGAGCTGAGGACCCGCTATTTTCCCTTCTAAGAAGGACGCAGTTCCAGGTCGAGATGGATGCATGCGAATTGGAGCGGAGACAGAACCAAGTACACCTTCTCGTTCCCCATCCATGGCTTGATGGTGAAAATCTTCTGGACTCAAAGACCTCAAGATCGGGATGCTCTCTGCCCCGGTCAATCACTTTCGCTCGGGCCCAAGCGAGCTGAGGATCCTGTTGTGGATCGCAATGTATTTCGCGTGACATCAATCCATATCAACCGGCTGGGTCAAGTTTGTGCAGATGGGAGAGCAGACCGCCCCGGAGAAATGTTTCCTGGGACCAGATGGAACTTAACGGAAAAAAAAATTGCTCTTTGGGGGGGCCTATTATTGTGCAGTGTTAGTCCGGCAAAAGCTCTTTTGCATTGGGCGATTGTGCATGCAAATGCACGAGCAAATGGGAGCTGCTCCGGGAGCGAAGAATGTTAATACTACTTGAAAAACAGATACAACATTTGTTATTAATTCTGGTATCAACGGTTGATAACATTGCAACATGGCTAAGTATGGTTAAGTATGTTGGGCTGGATGATACAGGTGATTTTATCGATTGTTGGCTTGCGGTGTGGGGCGGGACTATGTCATCAAAACACCTCTATCCCTAAACGTTCACTCGCATAAGCCATCGCTCGGCCGGCTTAATTGACGTGTATATTTCATGCAGACTGTCATCATTAATAAATGACAAAATTTGTCCTTTCTTGTGCACTCAATCAACGTCTATCCTCGGACGCCAAGGTCCTAATGCCGGATGGAAGGCCATTTTAGGATTATTATGAGCCACCATTTAAATATTTTCTCCGTATATGTGGGTTAGCGAAGTACTTAAGGGAAGTTAGTGCACAGTCCCAGGGCGTTAAAAACGCCGTTATGCTTAACAAGATCGTCAGATTTAGAGTTCAGCACACAGTAGCTCGAAATTCTTCGAACGGAACAAGTTCTAGGCCCCAGCCTAATGAAAACTTTAAGCACAAAAATTAGACGGCACAGTATTTAGTCCGCGGATATTGTTTCTGTAAATTAGGATGTAACTTGATTTGATTCTATAGTACAGTCGTAGAAAATAAAAGTGGAAATATAAAACATCGAAGTTAGCCAGAAGTATCACCGCACGTCCAAAAAGAGTTCATTCCAGAATATGCATATATTCATTTGATCATCCCGTTATTCATCTATAAAGTATTAGTCCTAGTTCATATACAAGCTCGCTCCATCAAAAAATTGTGGAATCCAAAAATAGTTTAACAAAAAGTGTAAACCTTAAACCATTAGTTAAAATTGGAGAGGAGGCTGGGAGATCACTCCCTTCTATCGTAGCCACCGAATACTCCGCTCTCTCGCTTGCGTTCTCTTCTTCTCCGTTCTCGACTGCCATCTCCTTCCTCTAATGACTCGTCACGCGCGGAGCGATGGCGTCGTCTTGACTTCTCTTTCTTCAGGGCATCGCCACTCTCCACTGCATCTTCAAAGTTGACCTCCTTGACAGGTCGCTTCGCACTGGATCTATTTTTCCTGGGACTAGGTGTCGGGGTGTCGTCATAGTCCTTCTCTCGTCGATGTCTCCGTCGGTGTGACTTAGCCTCGCTGGCTTCCCCAGTATCAATACCTAATCCACTAACATCCTGTAACTCAGGCATCTCAGCTTTCCCCACAGGAGATCTTGAGGACTTCCTTTCTCCAGAGCCCGAGCCGTCCGAAGTAACGTCGAATTGCAATGCATTAGGGCTCGATCGATGTTTCCGATGCTTTGAACTTCGGTCCCTTGGTACACTTAGGTGGTTTTCCGGGTCACTTCCTGGAGCAGGAATCCCACTACCCGACGGGACGGGTGATTTTTCTTTGAGATCTGTAGGGTCAATTGGAATAGGAAGGGTAGCTGAACGGTGTTTTCTTCGCTTTTTCTCGTCGTCCTCGCGCGTGTGGTGCTTTCGAGGCCGCTCACCAGGTTCAGAGCGATCAGTCCTCCGTCTCTCAAGAGGACGGGACGTCTCTTCGACCGGCTCACGACCGAGTAGTTTACCCATTCTACCTAAAAGGCCACCACGAGACGGCGTTGTTTCTTCTTGTTTGCGCTTCTCAGGTACATCTCGGTCGGTGTGCCGTCTAGTTTTGGTCTTCCGTAGAGTCTCTCCATTCGGCTCAGGAGGGGCTTCAATACCCAAAAGTTTGTTGGCTTTTGATCTTGAGTTCTGGAGATCTTGTTCGGAGTGATGTGGTTGGAAGTAGCCGCTACCTTCCTCTGGTATCGGAGGAGGATCGCCACCTTCTCTTCTACTCCTGTGGCCGTCTCTTCTTCTTGAACTCTTTCGCCTTGAAGGCTTGCTCTCAGGGTCTCCACTGGGTTCTTCTACCGGGGCCATAGGGGCAGCTGGTGGGGCCTCTTCAGGTATTTCTGGGACATCTGGGGCGACTGGGATCTCAGCTGCTGGTTCATCTAAAGGCGGCACTGCTCGCTCAACTCCTTTTGGAGATACCTCGTCATCGGATTTGGACCTTTCATGTCGACGGGTACCTCTTTGTCGTGATGGTGATTCTTGTTCAATGCGTTCGGACTCGCGGCGATGTCGATGTCTTCTAGGTCTCTCTTCACTGGGTGTAGTTTTAGGATGTTTGCCTCTTTCAGCGGATCCGTTGATCTTAGGAACAGGAGGTTGATCTCGATTCTCTCGTGCGGGTTCAGCAGCAGCAGCAGCGGCTCCTCCAAAACCAAAATAGTTGATACCCGATGTAAACATTTGACTAAACCGAGCCCTAGTACCATCTTTGGGTTTCTCCTCTACCGGAGCATGGCCTCGTTCAGCTTGTTCCTCACGGTGGCGATAGTGATGATGTTTCTCTCTATCCGCAACGTCGATCTGACTCGTTCTAGGATCACCACTTCTATGCTTTCTCCTCGATTCTTTAGCCTGGTTTGTTTCGTCGGGGAAGTCTCGATCGATGCCTGATTCTTCGTGATGTCGCCTTCTTCGGTGTTCTCGCTTCTCTGGACTCCGTGAACCTAGCTATAGTTAGTAAACAATCGGGGAAGCGTGTTTGAAATCAGCATACGCACCTCTATCCTCGCGATCTCTGTTACTAAAGGTCTTTGAATCTCGATCGCGCTTTCTCCGATGTGATTTGCCACCATCCAAAGATCCTGGGACAGAGGTTCCGAGACCCGCGACAGCGGCCCCAGCGACAGTCATGACCGGCGATTCTGGTGGAATTTCCAATCCTCTCTCCGCTTCGATCTCCGGAGGCTTCTCATCTACTACCATTTCTTCGTCTGCCGGCTTTCTTGCATTAAATATTGTGCCGGTCGCATCGCCAGGTTTTATTCCACGTCCAGCAACTGGATTCAAAGAACCATGGCCGGAATCTTGGCCGTTGTAATTTTTGTTTTCCTTAATGCCATCCATACTTAAAGCGCCGCGTAACTCGTCCTTCTCCTCGTCTGTTTTCAACGTCCACCAATCACGAATAACGGCAAACATTGCAGCCTGCCCACGGTGGTTGCGCTCATCCCTGCAGACCGGGTGATGGAAAACACCCAAGATATAACTGATCAATGGCTCGACATCCATGTCGGGTTCGTCCCACGCTCTCATGATGAGTGGAACGACAAATTTAACAATTTCAACAGCGACCCTACCCGCGGGCTCGCTGAGAATATTAGCTGCATTGTCCTTACTGATGACCGAATGCACAGGGTCAGAGCAATAAGGGTCTGAGAAAACTTCTGTTTCCTTTTCCTCAGCTATGGCGATTAATTCGTTCGATGATTCGGCTAGTTCGATTCTCGCTTGCTGGAGGATGGGGAGTATGTATGGAGCAATCAACGTAAAGGTAACAATGGCAAGTGATGACTGAATCTTTTCATACGTGGCGGCATGAGTCGGGACTTCCTCCATGCCGTATACAATCTCACGAACCACTCGATCGTGCATTTCGAGATATGGATAGATTTGGTCGTAGAGATCTTTGGCATCCAAGTCCACCGGTTCTCCATCGTCCGCTCGAGTTTTGACTTGGTCTTGTTTTGCTTTGCTTTGCTCTTCCAAGAGGTCCAGGTTCTGGATCGATTGCTCGTTCAATAGTCCTTTCGGAAGGGAGGCAAAATGCTCTCTTAGAAGTTTTATTTCACCACCATGTTCGCTATCCAGCTCGAGAGCAGATGTTATTTGTTCCTCTAACTGTTGGAGTTCCGACGGATTTGGGTTCTTGGGGTCGCCGCCGACGACACTGGATAGGAAATGAACACTTCCGAATGAGCCTGTAACTAAGGGAAAGACTTGGTTCGCTTTAACTTCAACCTCTGTAGCCGTTCCTACATGGGGAAATACGCCTCTTTCCCCTAATTCGCGAAGACACAGCTCGATATAATTGGAATGTGCAGGAAAATCTGATATCGCATAATGTCAGCACGCCGAAAAACTGGTTAATGATGTCCAGAAGTTTACCTTCAAGGGCATGAAGCGCAGCCCCCAAATGTCGTAGGGCGTCGTCGAAGTCTTTGATGTTCTTTTTTCGAGCATGTTGGCGCCCAAGCTTACAAAAGATAGTCTTAGCATGAAACATTCCTAGAAATTGAATCACAGAGGGCTCTCTTACCTTGATACATCTCCCCAAAGCCTTTCTCACATATCCAGCGGAGGTAGTAACGCCGAGCCGCTCGTTTGCGATATACCCTTTCATTCCTGTTCTATCGTCGGGGAAGAGTTCGAGGTCTTCGTCAACCACGCCGCGAAGCCGACTATCGTATTTTTTGGCATCAACATTTTTTGCATAGTGTTTAGGGTTATCTAAAAGCGTATTGGTGGGTTATTATATCGTTCTTGTCGTTCGAGGTAAGGGTGCTGGTAATGAGACCATACCGAGATGTTCTTCAGGCCGATAAACACTCTATAACCATGTTATCAGTTCTCATTCCATAATTCGTAGAATGTTCCAAAGCAACATACCAATCGGCTGTCTGAAACCTCAAACTCGCCGGTGCCGTATCCAAACGTCATAAACGCAAAAAGCGCTACCTATCAGCCCAATTAGCCCCCTCCGCTTCGAAACGAACGCCTCTAAGTCGCGATAGTGAAGGATCATAAGTCGTACCAGCGTTCGCAATACGTCCGGCCCGACGACTTTGAGAAAGACAACATCGACCATCTGAGAGTAATCGCGGAGCCAGTTTCCGAAATAAACTCTCTTGACATCCATCCTGGTGAATGCGGTCCCGCCAGCGGTCCTGGCCAGCATGAGACCGAGCAACGCATTCTCAATATCGCCATGTCGCCACTTGCAATCATCGGAGGAGGTTGTCCCGGCTCCAAAAGCACTTGCGCCGGTCGTGAAGGTGAAAAAAAGGATTATTGTGAATAGATACGGCATTGCGCCGCACATTAACGGGAGGCTGCGTCCGCCACCGCCCAAACCCATATCGCCGGCAGCCCAGTTCCCAGGCAAGAACCAACGAAGAGATGAAAACCGTCGCTACTGTGTTGGGGTTTCCTGGTATCGAAAAATAAAGTTACAACGGGAACAGTCGAAAATCGGAGCTGATGATCGGATGGAAGAGGGGCGACATGCTGAGCTTGGGAAGAAGGGGTTTCAGGCCGTCATGACGTTAGGAAGAAAGTGGAGTTTGTATCCGAAGATGGATGAACTATTAGCGGTCGAAGGGTCCACCTTCAGCGAGATCTCACCAATCCAGATGTATTTCCGCAGCAAAAGCCCGGTGCGAAGTGACCTCGCTCTCGCCGTGCCAAAAGCAGGGTAGCCAGGAGATGCGAGGCTGGGCGAGCTAACTGGTCACTTGCTTTTGCGAAATTGCCTGATTACGAATGCAAGGATCTTGAATGCCTGCCAAAAGAAGGGGGTTGGTGATTGGTCGGCGGGGAGATGAGGCGAGGCGGCGCAACAGCAAACGTTTGGGGAACCATTCCAGCTGAACTCGTCGGCCGGCTTCTATAAATACAATATCCTGTCGCGGAGATGCTTGTATATTACTATAAAGTCGTATTATCATGAGAGTAGGAAAGATATTTGATTATCAGACCATATCGGATATCGACATTTATACATCTGTATTTCTATATCAACATAAGGAAACCGCACGTGTCGGCACAGCTGCCAACACGAAAATATGCAACATGCAACATGTCAAGCATGGCCACCTAATGATACAGCATAATGCATAAGAAAGAATAGGGATATCTACAGAGCAAAACCTCCACTCTCTAGCTTGGAGAATACACCCTCCGGGTCATACTTGTTGCGAATCTGTCGGAGTCTCTCGAAGTTGGTTTTCCCATAACTCTTAAAGGGTTGCTGGTCCGCCGCTGCTTCATTGATATAGACCCACTCAACATACTTACCCTCCAGCAAAGATGCTTGCTTCATTCTCTCAACCGATTTTTGACAGCAGCTGTCCGAATACCCGATTCCGTTTGGTTGATCCAACTCCATGTTAGCAGAGCTAGCGTTAACGGGCCTTTCTGTTGATCCAATCCCAGTGCGTTCCAACCAGTCTTCCTGCTCGCACTGATAAGCCCGAAAGAATATGGCTCGAACGAAAGAGTAAAAATACCCGGTTGTAAATTAGCACCTCTTCTCACCCTAAAAACGCTCACCTCCTCCTCAAATATCTCCGATACTTTTTTGTTCACTGCGGCGGAGTGTTGATAAGTCACTGATCTCCATGTATGGCTGAAAACACTTGATGGAAGTCCTTCGTGACCGTTTGGGACCAAATCCGAGAACCTCTTTCTGGAGACAGTGCTCGTTAATATTCCGGAGACCTCGAAGAATGGTTTGAAGACATCCGGTGGCGAAGATACGCCTTCTCCGTAGTATAAGTCCAATTCGATGAACTGACCATAACCAATATCGCCACCGTCAATAAGATTTACGATGATCGAGGATTTGGGGTCACGATCTTCACCATGATATTTGTCAACTTGAGCAAGAACCTTGAGCAGGCTAGAGTACGCGTAGGTGAGTCTACCTCCGTAGACTAGCTCCAAGGGGTGCAGCTTCATATCAAAGGAAGTGACAATTCCAAAACGGTTGCTTCCTCCTTTCAGAGCCCAAAATAGATCCGCATTAGAGGTGACATTTGCATTCCGTATCTCGCCATCCGCCGTAACAACCTAAATCTCAATAATTTTACGGTTAGCTCGAGTAACTTTGTATGTTTAAAGAAAACATTAAATACACTCACTTGAAAATTGACCACATTGTCACAAGCAAACCCGTATTCCGTTTGCTGAAAAATAACACCACTTAAATAAGCCCAATTAATTAGTATTTCATCAACAGATGAATACAACTTCGCTTCTCACCTCCTAAGACCAAACCCCCAACGCCAGCAGTTCCGCACCTTCCCCCCGTTATCACCTTTCCGACAGTGTCTGTCTTGCGATAGACATCCGACCAAGTGTTCCCCGGTCCGATTCTGGCAAAATCCCCCTTCAAATCGATATTATTCAACCCCGATGTTGTGATCAATACCGCGCCATCCCCTCCATTGCTACCGGGAATAGGCAAATGCCCGCCGCTTCAGATCGCGAAGTTGCATTTAACCTTGTTGAAGATCTGAACAGCATAGGAAACAGGCTCAGCGGTTTCTGGCGAGTAAACACAAACTGGCTTGTTGACATTGGCGATACTAAAGTAATTGTGCGTCTCGTTGATGTAAACTGGTGAACCTGGATAGCCTATCTCGCCGACGGCAGAGAGACCATTGAGTGCAAGACAGCAGATCATTTCCCGACTGAACTTGGCGGTATCCCCCCAGGCTGGTGTGACTGTCACTAGTGCGTGAAGTACGAACCTTTGGATCTTGAGGATGTTCATTTTGGAGGATTCTATAACGCTGGAAACGTTCGAAATGTATATATAACGAAAAGGATCCAAAGAGGTGTTGGTTGAAATGATTGATCGGGCTTTCAGATGTCGTATAGTGGATTTTTGTAGGTTGATGCTCCTCTTATAGTTGACTGAACTTTCTCCCGAGTGAATTTTCCAAAGGCACAGATTTTGGTCAAGTAAGAGTGGTATTCATGCCGGCTAGTCGACCGAGTTGGAGCCCTAGAAGGTCCATGTAGGAGGTTCATTCCTTAGATTGGGTTAATCTGAGCGTGCAGATAGATCATTACACAGAGCGGCAGAACTTATTTCAAGACCTGGCCTAATCAAAGCCTATGACGAGAACCTAATTACCATGAGGTCAATCCAGCAAATTTAAACGTAACCACATCCACGGTTTGTATATATGCAGTGCGGGTGCATACAACGACGCTTCGCGGTATCAAATTCGGGAATGCCTTTTTCCCAACTCGTCTCATGACTAAGCTGCAGACGGAGTTATGTAATATTTCAATATTACCGTTAATTTAAAGTGAATAACAATCCAATGGCCCATGAGGTGCCGGCCATGATACCCTAGTATCCAAGCTTCGTCAGCAATTTACAAACAGGCTTGCCTAAACCTTTAGATGCTCGACAATATGTACATATATCGCTCATCACGTATAACTTAAGATTAGCTATTGCTTCTCGTCTTTTTTGAAGCCCATCACCCTTGATTAACTATGTAAACGTTCGAGCATGCTACGGCATGGCCCAAAAGAACCTTTATGTATGTTAAGCCAATGCAACTGCTATCAGGTGCGAGTTCTCTAATCCAAATTTAAGATCTAATGAATTGACTTTGTACATTGCGCTCAGACTTAGATTCTAGAAATCAACCCTTGAGGTACACTTGCAGATCCCAGACTGCTTGTCGATCTATAATGTCGGTTTCCAAATTGGGTGAAGGAACACAAAAAGCAGATTCATAGGAGTACAAAGCCAGATGTTAGATATTTGAGGTGCAACACAAAATTTACGATCCTATATTCAGCACCCATCAGTTAGCGCTGAGGCGTTTTCAAGATCATGACCAACTACACGCAGATACGCAGTGGGACAAAGAAGTACAGTTCTGTTCTCTTGTGACTCGGGTCCATGAGATTTGTGTTCTTTGTTCTCAGATGTGCCTAAATCTTGCATGATGCAGATAGGAAGCCCATATTATAGAAATGTTGGACTGGTTGAACAAAGAGAGCTCTGAGGGAAGTCACTGATTTCTGTTGTGTATTGTTACATACCTGTTCCCCCTAAACTGCATATTTATGTACACCATGCTGTTAATATATTAATATCAGCTTTAGACCTAGTGCATTATTGTCGTGTAAACCAAATATTCGACATACGAGACTACTCGGTGTAATGAAAATGAGTCTTGTAATTGGCGTATGAGACAACAATAACCTTTACGAGAGAGCACTCGAATAATATACTATGCACGTGGCTAGAACCTCGTACAAGAAAGGGTCCGGTGGCGCACGCGCAAGAATATTCATGAAGGATTATAGATTGCAGGTGTTGTTGAAACGAATTAGCTTTGCCATCTAACAAAGATTTTACTTGGTACTATCGAAGAGAAAACTCCTAGAAAACACCAAATTTAATAACTAATTGACTTTTCTATTGCAAATAACATCAATCACTCCAGACCTTCAAAAAAAAGAAGAGAAGATACCACATCTTCAAGGTCCTGAAAAGCTATTCCTGCGCAACGTGCCTCCTAAATCATTTTCATTTCCTCGTCTTCGAGATACTTAACAACAATAACCACCATCCAGCTAAATTATCTGAGCGATGGGTAGATCGGACGGATCATCCAACAGTCACGGAAGTCCGAGCAGGAAGAATTCTCGAACTCGAAGTGAGCCCAGTATAAGCTACTTTGAGATTTTTGACTTCGGAGAGGAACATGAACACCGAAGACTGGACGGAGACCGGCTTTTTGCGATTTATGGCCAGAAAAGAAGCGTTCTAGAAAACTCGATACGCCCAAACGAGAGTATCACAGGCAATGGAATAAGTCTAAAGGAAATGCAACGCAGGCGTGTTCTCCTGGACGAAGCGTTCGATTTTCTGTCTAATTCAACCGATGAAGACTATTATGCATATTATGATGCATGGTATCCCGGAAGAATAACAAAGGAAACCCCTAAAGGAGAACCCGGGTCCTTAGCTCCTCCATCCACTAAGAAAGTAAATTTTGCGCCATCTGTGGGCTCGGCCTCAGAGATTTCCGATGAAGACGATGAAGATCCTCCTTCAAACATTCCCAGTGCGGGCCCCACTAAGTCCAATGCGAAAAAAAGGACAGGCCTAGGAGGGAAGACTCCGAAAAATAAGGGTAAATCAAAAAGTGACGAGTCAGACGATGAGGCTAAATATACCGATATCAACGACTGGCTCAATGATCGATTAGACAGAGTCACGAAACGAAGGGCAGATGCCATGGTAAAAGCCATTAGAGCAGGGAAGAAAATGGCCGAAGCCGATCTTTCAAATGTTGAAGATGACCCTAGAAGCCTTCTCAGGGATATGCCCAATATCCCTTGGTACTTTGAGTCTCGAAGTGCGCCAGACGAGAGGGCCAGAATGTTTGAACAAATGTACCAGAGACGCCCAGAGGAATCTGACGAGGAATATCTGTCCAGGTTAAAGCAGCCATTGAATCCAAGGCTTCTTCTAAGAAGTCACAAGAACAAAAGGGATGAACAAAATGATGATGAGATGGGCTTTGACCACGAAGGTCTACCGCCACCACCACCACACCAATATCCAACACACGGCACTCCTCTGGAAAATGAAATGAGTATTGAAGAACAATTCGGTCATACAGTTGGAGACAACACTATCCCAATTGCTCAGGAAAATGATGGGGTGTGGATGAGGCCTATGATGAGATCCTGGCTCTGGAGGCTTTTCTTTTGGAGAGACGAACGTACATTCTATCCAAGTCGTGAAAATATGGTTGTGCCCAAGAGGTATCGATTTGTAAAAGAGGTGTTCTGGATTGATGACAATTTCGAGCGTGTACATGTCTGTAGTCCGGGAGAGTCATATTTCGAGCACCTTTATTACTCGGATAAGTTTTTTATATGGCCAGATTCTCTCCCAGTGAAACCTCCAGGGCGTTCTGCTCGCGATAGGTGGCTCAGAAAATTGGGAGTTCAGCAGCCGAAGCAAAAGCCCACACCCGAAAAGAAGGGCAATCAAACATCAAGTAAGAAGACGGGAGGTTCGGGAACTGGGGGCGAAAATAATGGTCCAACTGGTGTCATTGGGGAAGATAACGGCTCTAGTGAAGGAAACGGCGACGTGGGCGAGCAGAATAGTTCAAGCGGAAACGATACGGTTGTACCTGAACCTGAAAAGAATCCAGAACTCAATGGTCCTGAAACCAAACCGAGGGATGCAACCGATACTACTGAGACTATCGAAAAGCCCGGTCTATAGTCCCAAGTTTCGGGAGCTTTATCTGGTCTCATACCCCAGATTTCGGTTAGAAAAGAGACCCCATAATTGGCGAGAAAGAGCCACAATCGTCTCGGAAGGAGGCAGAAGAGGAAAGCGTTCCGGAGTCAGTGACGGCATCTAGTTCCCAATCAGGGGGAACAGAAACGGAGAGTACAGAATCGCTCGGTATTGAGAAATCTGTGGTGAACGGTCTAATCAGCGAATGAAAATTAATTATCATGAAGCCAAATTTTAGAGAAATAAATGTATAAATTCGTATATCAGAGTTTAGGAGCAACACCCCCCCCCCCCAATGAGGCATAGTGTGCATCAGACTCGAAAGCCTCTATCTTGAGTTCTTCTAAGTATGAGTTTCTTTTTCTGACGAGCAAACTGTTTGGTCTTGCTGCAATGCCGTTAAGCGAAGAAACTTACTCTGTCCGCAAATCAATATCAACCTCATGACTGCGCCCTCGTAATATATATGCAAGTACCCGTTATGCATTATGAGGCGCCGTGCCATGGTCTGGTGATGGCCAATTGCAATCGTATATACTCATATATGTTTTGGATATGATTACCCACACAAGGCCCAAAGAAAATATATCTCATGCCAGCTTGGAGGCTCTCATGCATCATCTTGGAGACGATTTATCGTGATGTAAATCATTCACCGGGTCGAGTCGATATACCTCAGTCAACTTTATAAAACACTTGCAAAATTAATTCTTCTTCCCCTATTTTTGCAAGAGACCATGTTTACTACTTGATATAAATCGGATCGCCGAAACATATCCTAGAAAAATTCCCTAGAGCCCAGTCCATGTTACACGAATCCGGAACTTGGCTAAATGTTAGTTTAGTATGCCTGCATGCTGGTAAGGCTAGAATGCGTATGGCGGCCCGGGGCGAATTTGTGTACCTCGTCTAGTGTCATAGGCCAGGGCGAAGGGTCGAATTTGCTTCGGTTCTAACTTGTGACAGTTACTGGTGAAGAAAGACAGGAGCAGGTAACCCAGTTGTCAATTTAATCTGAGATATGGTGGCGGTGATACGAAGACGTTACACGCCGAAATCGCATGGATTTGAAAGCTCTCACGGTTGTGCAATACCATGCAGTTATGAAGGCGCCAGAATCTCAAAAATGTGATATCAAACTATACCGGAAGATGGCAGGGTAGCGAAACAAATTCCCGTTAAGGCAATCCACTAGCAGCATGGGACCTCGGTCCGTGCCTTATTATTCTCCGGCTGGAAAGTTTAAACTAAAGGTCTCGCGACTACCTGCTTTAATCCTATGGATAAGATTTGAAATCCCTGATCTTTCGGGAAACGCACGGCTTCGAGGTTTCGGTCATTCTGTCATGGAAGTTTTGAGGCCATTGTTTTGATTTTATATATGGGCATGCGAGATCTGATGCACTGCAAAACTTTGCACAAAGCTAACGGATCCACGGAACTCATATAAGGCACAAAGTTTCATGCAAGTTAAAAGGTAATTTTTATGGTTTCGCGAGAAAGCTGAACTCCGCTGAGGTGAAAGTCCTTACAAACGCTTAAGCTAATTTTTATTATTCTAGAGAAAGTCTACGAATGAAAATGCCTAGCCTCGATTTTCAAATGCTCCCTTTCCCCTAAGAATACCTTTTTTCATTATGGAACTGCACGAGAGGGTAACCAAAAGCAAACTGGGGACACACCAAGTCAGTAACGTTACACAAGCTGACGATCATGGCTTCCAAGACCTCGCTCTCCTCGGCCTCCAGACCAACTAACATCGACCACAAGGTTAAGGGTAACGACATCTGTTTTTCTGCTAGTTAATCTCCTTTCCTAACGGAATCTTGGTAGCATTTTCGTGTTATTGCATATCCTTACCTCTTCGCTTCCGAGAAGGAGTGGATACTGGTTACAACCGAAATATTAACAAGGCAATCCTTTGCTGCACATTGCTTAGCTGTACAAGTTTTGGGAATACCAAGCTACTTCTTTGAAGCAATTTCATATCTACAATGGAACAAAGTGTATATAAAATAAATTTTGTTTCTGGTTCTATCACATATGATCGGAAATACACGCCCGAGTATAATACGCAACCACTGAGGCTAGCCTCCTTGCTGTAGCCGTCGGATCGACTGAGGCTCTCGTGCTTTCCCATCGCCAGTCCACTGTTCGAATACTTATATCTCATAAATTTTCGAAGGTTTCCTGCGAGCTGTACCAAACCTGCACCCCTCCACACCCTAAAACATCCTATATTCTTGTTTTACCCCTCCTTTGCATTTAATATCGAATGTTTGCGTCGCACAGCTTCTAGGTTAAGCTGGTTAGCTTGGATTCTATTCATTTCGTATATTACCTACAAAGCTATATAGTAATAATAATAGACAAATGAGATGAAGGTCTTTCAGTACATCGTAAGTTTATCTTCCCAATCTGAGTTCGTTCCTCTTTTGTCACTTTTTACAATTAACAGCTCGAGTTTGTCTTGCATGTAGTCATGTTTCATCGCTTTCTTTATGATTGCTTTTACAGCTATAGCGACGAGAACATACACCCGCCACAAAATCAACCGCGGTGTCCATATCGAAGACGTAAGTGACCGCCTGCAGAACGCCAATAATATTTAACGAGAAGATCAACTATTAACAAGTTAGTACACAGTGGCTAGCGATAATCGCTTGTATCGTTTTGTTGATTCAAGTCGTGCTCTCTTGCATCTTCACTCCCCGCTATACCTTTCTGATCGAAACTTCACCTCTCGATATATTCAAAATCCTCACTCCGAACACTACACCACAAGAATATGCCAAGCACACTTTAGAGTACCAAGTCGGCAGTCACCTCGGTTTCTTAACCTCCCTATGGCTCATTAAATTCTCCTTCTTGTTTTTTTACAAAAGGTTATCCGAGGGAAGGGCGTGGAGTCGACTCTGGATCTTTACATTTGCATTTTGTGCGCTATCATACGTGGGGAACGTCGTTGGGTATTTCTTTGTATGCGTTCCGTTGAGGACTTATTTCGATAGTGAGTAAAGAGAATAACCACAGAGATTCTTCAACTCAATAGTCTGAGTGGCCATGCTGATTTTATATTTTTTTCGAAAGCAACATGTCAGAGCCAGACGGGGAGGAGTAATGCATCACTATACGGAGCTACCGCCACAGATATTCTGAGCGATCTGTTGAGTAAGTCCATCGTTTTCTCCACGGCTAGAGTCTCCATTCTAACTTTGATGTACCCGCCGGTACAGTCATGGCAATACCCCTCCGCCTGATCCGCCAACTCCGCATGTCTACTCTCCAAAAAGTCGGCCTCGCATGTCTCTTCTGCCTCGGCTTCGTAGTAGTAGTCCTATCGCTCGCCCGCACGATCCGTATCAACGCCGGCGGAACAGGCGCATACCCACAATCCGATCCACGCTGGGTAGCACTATGGTCCATCGCTGAGGAAACAACTGCAATAGTAGTTTGTTGTCTCCCCGCCATAAGAAAGTTATTCAGCGCACATCGCCAGAAGCGTGTTGACACGAGCGATGCAACTGCTGTAGCGGGACTGTCCAGGATCGGAGCTCCCAGGCGGTTTTCGTTCAAACGATGGTCGCTGAAGTATGGTTTGAGATCTATAGAGTCTTCTGGTAATCGTACACGAACGGATAGTACCATCGAGCTAGGTTCCACCATTGCATCTTCGCCGCCTTGGCCTACGTCGCCGAGAAAGCTTGAGGGGTTATTTATCAAGATTCGAAATCTTGAGGAAGGGGATGTTTTGGAATTACCTGGTGTTATTCCGAGTCCTCCGAGCTCTTGGAGGAGTAAGAGGTAATGAACGCGGCTAGTGGGGCTACTTTTCTTGTACTAGGGCCTCAAGGGGTCGAAGTGTCTACGTGTGCGAGACTATTCAAAACAGGTGATGAATTCCGAGTTTTTCTTAGTTTGTGATTGCTTTATGACACGATGTAAAGAGTAGATGATAATGGTATCTTGAAATCTCTAAGTGAAAGACCTTTTATTCCGAGTACGATTAATAACTTGAATTATATAAATAATTCGCTTTTGATCCTCTCGTTCAGAAGATGAAATTGCAACTCATCAGCTTAAAATACAAGTGAAATCCAAAATATATTCATGAGAGTATCGTAATACCGTATACTTTTTCTAACCTCAATAAATGGAAAGAAACTTATTTCACTGATATACTCGTAACATCAAATTGAAAAGATAAAAGCCGCAAAGCTCCAGTGTACATATGAAGAGAAAGTAAAAAAAAACCTAGGACAAATACCCCTTGATATAACGCCCCAAGGAAATTCACCACCCAAAGGCCCAGAAAAGTGAACGCCAATAATCCACATCGCATGCTGCCCGCTATCCAAACCGACTTTTCATCAAGCCAACAATCTACTCCAATCATCCGGTGTCATGTTCTGTTCACTCATACTCATAAGCTCTGCGAAGAATGCCTCAGAGAATGGGTCGACGAGGTGTCCAAATTCTAGTTCCGGATTGTAGTTATCCGGATTGTAGAAGTTAAAGTCAATGTTCTGGTTCGACACCATCTGTGGCTGAATGTAAGGATTGTGCGGGCTCAGTTTGGAAATTGACTCGTTATAAAATCCGTTGCTTGGTGTTCCTTGGGGAGGTAACATCGCGTGTGCATTCAGATCGGGTGAAGTCGCTGTAGTAGCGGAGCTGTACCCGCTGTTATCGTAGCTAGTATCCATTTGCATTGGCGTTGTTGAAGTGTGAGAGATACCAAATAATGCAGCTTCAACGGAAGGTGAGGTGGGTTGGTTTCTTGGGCTAATTTGTGACAATGGTTTCGGTGTGACGCTAACCGGGTCGAGGAAAGCCTGGAGTTTCTTCATTGCTTCGCTGTTCTTCATATGCAAACTGTTTATCGGTCCGCTTGGATCGTCTCTATCTAGAGTTCTCAAGCTCGCCCTTAGGGTATCAAACGCCTCCTTCGCCTCCAAAGCCCTGGCGGATTCTTTGCCTTTATGTGCTTTTGAGTAGCTAGCAAGAGCCACTGCGCAAGTAAGAAGAATCATAGATATCGTTCCACATGTCAAATGAACCAACACATCCCGGCCTTCATAGCAGAGCTTTGTAACAGTCAAGGCAGATGCAAACACTTCTTCTTGCGCTTGCAATCGGATAGTTGGGTCTTGGTGATGTAAGAAGCTTCTGAAAAGCATCATTTTCGCGCTTTGAAATTTCAAAGCAAGGTAGAGTGCGGGCGCAAGGGCAACGGGGTCTTGTAGAGCCGGCGGGAGTTCTTTAGCGAGATTGTTGAGCTCTTCATTCAACTTGGCACCGATGTGTTCTGGAGGTGGGCGGAAAGGATTTCGGCTTGACGCTGCGTAAAACGAAGGTAGGTCTTTTTGCGCGGGTTTTTGGAGTTTCGACGTTATTTTACCCGTTATTTCCGCCAGTCTAACTTTTGCTTTCCAGAACTCCGGTTGCCAAACCGGTATCTCAGCACTCTTAGGTTGATAGGTGAAACTGGGCCACGGAACATTGCAGTCCTATGTTTAGAATTAGTATCATCCTAAGCGATACATGTTGAAATAACAGCTAGTTTCCATGAAGTTACCTTGTCCCTAATGGCAAGAGGCCTGCCGGTTGCCAATGAATACCATCGATCATAACACTATTGAAACATAAATCATTAGTCGATTTGCAAGTCGATTTGTAAAAAGAAAAAAAGGCTTGCAGAAATTGTTATTGTCCTTACGTAGACTTCTGCCCACATCATCCTAGCCTTCTCTATATTAGTTTCATCAAGACCTTGGTATATCGCAGAGTTGGAAACGTGAAGACCTAAGGCTTGAGCTACCCTAGACGCCGCTCCGGAACAGAGATAACCTAGATATCCATCAGAGGGTTAGAAAAGGGCCTTTGAAAATAGGGAACGTTCCGTAAATAGCAATTATAGGAGCCAACCTTCGTCAAGCCTCCCTGTCGTCGTAAGGAAAGAGACTTCCATCAGTATAGCGTCCAAAGTTTCAATAGACAGCTGCGACCAAAGCAATCGTAATGCTGGTTTCACGATAAGATAGGCTGCGAAGGCTTTAAAGCTATCTGGGTACATTCCAGACAAGAGAGCAAGATACAATGCCAAGGTAGCAGCATTGGCAGGAACAGTCGGGGCTTCGATATCCGACATATGAGGTGGGTAGACTTGGTTGAAAGTGTCCATAAGTTCGTCGAGATATGCATATCGTCTCCGTAAGAAGGCGGCTCTAACAAAGAAAGCCAGGTATTTCAGAGAGTCCTGCTTGGGGAAGAATTTGACCGGTGGGAATTCGTCTCTCATCAAACTTGGCAGATATGTCATGTGCTGTGGTTGAAATGCGATCTCCCATACACCGAATCCAGCGGCGGCAGGTTTTGCATTTGAGGGGCATATGCTCTACAGATGCACTAATCGTTAGTAAACTGAGTAATACCGTTTTCGGAAAACGCGTGAGACATACTCCACCTCTCTCAGAAGACATTGTTGATGGAGTTGCAGGTTCACTGCGGGAACTTGAGGACATTGATGTGTCAGGGCTCAGAGCAGGTGTTGAAGCCGACCCTCCATTGGATCCGACATTTGCCTGCTTGGTCAGAAGATTTTCGAGATGCGCAATTCTCTCCTTGAGGGCCTGTAGGTCCGAAGATTCAACGTTGGAGGAACTCGAAGGGTAGGCGATGTCTTCCTCCGCAGACGTACAATGGACTCCGTATCGAACGCAATTTTGGCAAGGACGAGTTCTATCACACTAATTTGTTACGAACACTCGCAAGTTAGACAACCCAAATGACACTAGATAAGGGGTATAGAGGATATAGTATTTACTTTGATTTTTCTATCCCATCAAAGAGTAATTAAAAGTTAGCATACAAGTTGAAACACACATGATAGATAAGTTTTGGAGTACCTTGAATGGCATGACATGCATGCAGGGACCTTGATCCGGCTGGTGGTCGACTTCTTCTTCGAGATACCAGCTGTTGTCGACGCCGTCCTTTCAATCGCCATGGTGTTCGATGTTCGTTATGCCGGGGTGGTCCGGTCTACGGTGTTACCAATGTAAATTCCGATCCCAGCGACAATAGCCACTTCCTTCGGCCTGGGGAGAGTGTACTTTCTAAGAGAAAAGCGATGCGAAGAGGGCCTGTTGGGCACGGTTTAATGAGAACAAGCTTCGGTTAAATGTGCTGACATAATTTTCAGAACTGGTTCTTTCGGATTTGTTTGTAAGCGGGAATCGGGGGCTCAATCTCTCCGCAGCGCTCCTGGGTTCATGCCAGAAATCATCGAGGCTGATGGTCAGACTGTGGTGGATTAGTAATGTCAAATTCGTTGAAGGAGGGCGAGCTAACTTGAAATGTGAGACGGGGTCTCCGCCGTGCACTGAACTTTCGTTGAACTCTGTTGGTATGCCTCGGTTCACGACCGCTCCCTGGCACGAGGGCAACACAAGCGAGGGATGTATAACCGGAGAGGAAGTACGCTTTCCAGTAGGTGTTTCTGTCTGGTGACGAAACATATGTCAATGAATTTTAAGGGATCCGTATTCTAAGTATAGCCAGTTCCTGGGTTTGAAGAATGACAAAGTTATTTGTATCCAAAAGGGTTGTACACCGGGTCTCGTAATTAGACGTCGTGTCGCAGGGAGTGTATTGTACACCTATAAGTTAGTTAGCCGGTTTGTTGGAACTCGAGCCTTAGATTTGAAGTTGACGAAGTACTGCCGGCATATCGCGGTTTTAAATATAACCCGTTGGAAATAATCAAGCAATGTATACTACAATATTGTGGGGGTCAGTGCTGTCACCTTGTGTAGCTGAGTAAATTTAACATTTATAATCAGTCTGTAAGAAATAAGTACTAAGTATCGACGTATCTACTAGAATACGAAAGGAAATGACCTATATTATTTCAAGCACATTGTTATAGAAGTTCTTTGTAGCACCTCGTCGTAATATACTCTTCGCATCGAGCGTTTGATTTACGAGACCAATTTTACCGTTTTGACGTTAACGCGTTAACATGGTTAAAATCTTGGTACGGTGTTTCCCGACGGAATACCTGTCGACCGGATTCGATTTAGCAATACCAGTACGTACGAACTGGCTCTCCCTAGCGCAAATCATTCCTCAAAAATAGTATCCGTTTAAGCTCTGAATATTCGCGGAAACCTCTTAAATTATGGAGTCCACGGTGCCCGCTGAGTATGACTCGAGCCTCGTATTTCGCTTATAAATTGGAAGGCAATCTCACAGTATCAAGTTCAGAGCACAGTCCCACCCGACAACGCAATATATCCAACAAACCAATACAATATCTCTTCCAACCAATCCCTCGCCTTCTCTTATATTAAAGGCACAAAATGGCCAGTACATTTCGAGCAATAAGACCAACCTATCTGCAATCGCAAATATCCACACTCTCAAGACCTGTATTCAGGCGGCCGCCTCTCCTTACGTCTTCCCGTCAACCATCATACACTCCAATCAGCCGAAGATCGTTCAGCACGCAGATAACCAAGCTGCCAAAGCCGAATCAAAGCCAGGAGGTCAGCCATGAAATGCCAAAGATCAACTGGAGAGATCTTGGAGCGAACAGAACGGTAAAGATTGTTGTCATCATTGCGTTGAGCATAATTGGCACTATGGAGTCCATATTTTACGTCAAACTATTCATGAGGAAGTTTTTCCCAGGGAAAGAAGGGGAGGAGGGTTCTGGAGATACGGAAAGCCCAACGGCTGCTTGAATTTGTCTTTCAGTTTTATATATTCATCTCGGTTCTGGTTTTATAGGTTGAAGCCTTAATCTTGGCCTTCTATCAGCTACTGGTGCTTCCCACTCTGATAGCAGCAAGTCATCTCCTGCTTTAATAGAATCATATCTTCTTATCATATAGATTGAACCTGCTTGTTCCTCTCTTTCGAATTCCTATTTATTGATACCCAATTAGAAACTCTCCACAATTTCCTCAGTCATGGATATAGCTTTTCGAATCTCTTCAAAATCGATCCCATGTTTTCTCTTGTCCTCAAGACTTGAATGAGTTGCATTCCTTATCGCCTATAGCTCTTTTGTACCGTTTCCAATACACTCTAGTTGTTCTATGCATACATTTATGCATGTCTATTCTCGTAACCAGGTGCATAAGACCCTGTGCCGGAGCAAATATGTATGCGTTGCAAGGACTACTGAAGAGAGTACAACATCAATAGTCTTGGATTAACGAAATGTCTTAACATTAATGATACCGTTTGAAAAGAATTTTTCAGCAAACCTAACGAACGGATAAATTGAAAGAGAAACCAATTCTTCCACAAAATCAATTGGCTCGGATTATCTTATTTTCTCGGTTGGAATGGTACCGAGCGGAGCCACCCACCGATTTTACATGGGTAAGGTACGAGCTTAAGCTACCCCGCTAGGCATGTAACATGTGCATGCAGGTATCACTAAATCAGACTTTTGAATATAACCGGGCATTGGAATTGGAAATTTCCACCAGATATAGCAAAAATTCATAGATCTATAAAGACGCACCACGCTGTTTACGAAACAAAGTCGTTATTCTTCAAATCACGTACCAATTCAATTGATAGTATACTTCACGGTATTTACCTCCAACGCACCTACTCGCAAATTCCAACACCAAGTTTCTTTATTATAATAACAGAAGAAGCAGTCGTAGTTGAAAGCTTACAATATGCCGCCTTCACACTCCAAACCTCTAAAACACCTATCATACATCTCACTACTCCTCTCAACCACAACTGGGCTAGTACAATGCCTCCAACTACACTCCACAGACGAAGGCCGTCTCCCCGCTATGGGCTTCAACTCATGGAACTGCTTCAACGAATTCATCGATGAAGAAAAATTCCTCACCGCAGCGCAACAACTCGTCAATCTGGGGTTGAAGGATTTGGGGTATACATACGTCAACATTGATGGTAAATAGACAGAAAAACCACATAATAATCCAATATATAATACAGTGTTTTTTTTAACATGTTGTATTTTGTATTCATAGACGGCTGGTCGGATAAACAAGCCTGGCGAGACCCGGTTACCAGGCGGATAGTCGTCGATTCCAAGAAATTCCCGAATGGGATATCGGGATTGGCTGAGAAGGTGCATGGTATGGGTCTTAAATTAGGGATATACTCCGATAGAGGGACGAAGACTTGCGCGTCGTATCCTGGGAGTATGGATTGTGCGTCTCCCTCCTACCTTTACGCAATTACCACTATTTTCGATCGTAGGAATTCACAATATTAATACTAGATAGTTTCATGTAGATGAAGAGGTTGATGCAAAGACATTTGCGGATTGGGGCGTGGATTGTAAGTTACGTCTCCCTTGGTTCTAAAATTAGCTACAACTAAGACTAGCCCTATAATCATGACTTGTAGACCTAAAATACGACAACTGGTATCCCAAACTTACTCCGATCTGGCAAGAACTATAGTACTAATATATATGTATAAAATAGCTTCTTCCCAGAAGAGGAAGAAGATAAATACCCCTGGGCCCCAGAATGGTGGCACACAACCCACGACGGAAACAAAGTCACAGCACCTGAAGGTTATGACTTTTCAACCTCTCGCTCGGCGGAACGGTATCGCATCATGCGTGACGCTTTGGCAAAACAAGATCGGGTGATTCAGTTTGGGATGTGTAATTGGGGCCATGCGCATGTAGAAAGATGGGGGAATGAAACAGCGCAGAGTTGGAGGATGTGAGTTGAAGTTTTCATATCATTTGTTTCTCTCCCATAGATGTGCATAAGCTGACGACTGAGATGTGAGTTAGTTGGGGAGATATATTGCCCCGTATGTACCTTCACCACACCCCTACCATAATACCCAAATATATTATATTTATCCTAATAATTAAATCATAAACAGAATGGACTGGTCACAAAGACTTCATCGCATGGGGCGTCAGTAAGCCTCCCCAATCCCCACCCCATCAACTCATATAAAAATTATACTGACCCTCAACCTAAAAAACCAAAAGTGCCAATCTTAAACCACGCCCTCTTCCACCTCTCCCAAACCGACCTCTGGGGCCACGCAGACATGGACATGCTCGAAGTCGGCAACGGCCTAACCGAAGCCGAAGACCGCTCCCACTTCGCACTCTGGGCCATCCTCAAATCTCCACTGCTAATCGGCACCCCCCTCGATAAAATCACCCCACAAACCCTCGCCGTCTTCAAAAACGAGGAACTTATCGCGTTCAACCAGGATACCGTGCACGGTGGTCCCGCTAGGCCGTATAAATGGGGTATCAACCCGGATTGGACCTGGTCAGTATAATATAAAAATAAAACCTCAACTCGCCCACCCATCATGCAACAGATATGCATCACGATATTATAATAAGCATAGTTACGCTAACAATCAGTACTAATGATACGGTGAATCATGGTGTATATTATGGAAAATAAAGGAACCAAACCCATCCCGCAGAATACTACTCTGGAAATTCAACCCGCGGACTCCACGTTTTCATGCTGAACACCCTCGACACCACGACCGTCAAAACCGCGGTATTCTCCGAAATACCCGGCCTCGACCCTAAAAAACGCTATAGAGTGCATGACATGTGGGGCGGTAAAGATATCGTAAGTCGTGCAATCAAGATATAACCCAACTTTGATACACACATTACACCGTTAACCTTCCCTCGACATTGCTCAATATATCACTTTTGCGGCTACTAGTAAAATACTGACATAATACGGGTAGGGCGACTACGACAGAGAATTCTCCATCAAGGTCGAAAGCCACGATATCGCCGCGTTAAGGTTCAACGAGGTCTCCAAAGAAGGGATAAAGGTACAAGGAAAAGCGCATTACGCAAGAAAAGCACCAGATGAGCTTTAAACTTAGTCGCCTAGGGCCCATGATATATTTAATTTAGCAGAAAGATATCAAGTCTAGTTTATAAAAGTAATTCCTATGTTCGATAATAATCCCATTCTGCCTTCTCCATTATAAAAATTTTAAAACGCATGGGCACCAGTAAAATCAATAGGAAAAGGTAACCTTCTATTATCAACACGACAGTAAAAACAGCAACAGAAAAAGAACAAGAAAACGCCAGGAGTATGACTTTCACTCCGTGTAATACATATGCATCCCCATACTCGCTCCGTATAAACAGCCGCTAAAGTGAGAGGGAGAGGAAGAAGTAGGTAAAGTGACAGAAAGGTGAGGTTAAAAATGTAATGTGATCCTGAAGAACAGAGCGGAGAAGGAGAGGATGGCAGGAAGCAATAAACAGGGGTTATCCGGGTGTTTCTCTTCATTGAAATTTCAGTCGCTAAAAAACAAGACAAATTGAAAGGTAGGTTAATAAAGGGGGGCATAATTGTGCAGGCTAAAAGAACAAATTGTACACTTGAGGGAGGTAAGAGAAGTGATGAAAGGGGTGTTCGTATGAAAGTCGTGATGATGATAATGATTGGCGTGATAGGGAAAGATAGTACGAGCTTCATTCTACATGTGATATAATTCTGTATAAAAGCTCTGACAAAAGAAGGGATGCCCCTTACTCGTTCATTGCATGAACAGGGCATTGCCCGTCTCCGCGCCTGTGGAACCAGTCTGTGATACATTTCTATAGGACAACAATTAGCATGATCCTATTTATCAAGATACTGAATTGGGAGCTTACCTTGTGGTACCGGCAAAAGCACTCCAGACGGGCGATCTGATCGCCCTCCTCAAACTCTTCGAAGCAAATCACGCACTCGGCCTTCTCATCGTCGGCCTTTGCGTCATTGCCGGATGGCAGTGTATCCTTGGCCGTTGCGGTATACACGACCATCCGGCCCCCCGTTGGCCGACTCAAGGCTCGACTCCTTCGGGCAGACTCCGAGGGGTGAGCCTGGAGGATAGGAGCAGCTGCGAGTGGCTGCGGGGGGGCCTGTGATGTCGAAGGCTGGGAGGTCATCGTCGTCTGGGCGAGGCTGGTTGGTGTCCCGGATGTGGACCTTCTGCGGGAGGCACTATGGCCTGAGATTGTATTATCGATGCACGACTGAATGTGTGCCTCCCTGGCAGTTTCGTCCTTGGTGACTGGGTCTGGTGGTGGGAGGACATTCTGGCAGATCGGACAGTAGTCCTGATGAGTTTCGTGTCACAGTTAGCTTTGTCATTATTAGATTTGAATCATAGTTTAGAACATACGGTCTCTTTCAACCTTGGGAACGAAGGTGGGGGTGCCGAGTGGGTTTGCAGCTCTCGGGAGCTGCTGCTATTCCCCTGCATGAACTGACTGGCAATTGGAAGATTGGGACGACTCGCATCCGGCATGCTAAAGGCCGGGACCGGTCTCTGAGAAGTATCTAGAAGACCGCTTATCGGCTGGTTCACAGGAGAATAGTGGTTGTATTGATGTGAAGAGGAGGCGGAAACCGATCTCTGATGGTTCGCTTGCTGTGCGTGATAGTGTGGGGGCTGTGGAGAAGGATAGAACTGAGCAGGCGCAAATGAGAAATTTGGGTGGCCAGAATGCGGTAACGGATAGGAAGGGGTGGGATGTCGAAGCGTCAGAGGCAGTGCGGGCAGTAGGCGCTGAGGCTCCTCTGGGTGCGAATGATATGGCGGATGAGGTTGAAAAGGGCCGTGATGGCTTCCAAGTGAGTGAGCTTGCTGTCCGCTGTGATGGTGATGGCGATATGAGGCTCCTGGATATGCTTGTCCTCCTGAGAAGGCAATTCCTGGGGCATCGGACTTTCAAGACAACTCCCGTTAGCTTGCAATTTGAAATTTGATATTCTCATTATTCAGCCGTGTGAGAGTGGGAGCTGAATACAGCGACGTCGGGCTCTCAGCAAACCCTAGGGTTGAACGTACCTGAGTAAAGTGACCCGAAGTGGAAACAGTTCGCCTCCTATGGTGATTCGAACTCCCTCCGTATCCAGCATTCTGCCCATGCGCATAACTGTTCACATTTACACCAGTCGGAGGGCCAGCGTCTTGCCAAAACCTGCCTGCACCTCCAGGAGGTGACTGAATCGATTGTCTTCTTGCCTGGTTCGCGGCTTGGGATGAAGAAGATGAGGGAGGCCCTCCCATCAGACAGGTGTTACAAATCCTCACCTCAACGCCCGTATCGCCTCCGTAGCTACCCCTTTGGTTGCCAGCAGCATCGACATACGGCTCGGAGGCGAGATCCACATCGATAGCGTTAGGAGGGTAGACGACGTACGATTTAGGGATTACTATTCGGTGAGGAGAGCAAGGGGCGCATACGACGCGGCCGCATTTACTAGGTATCGAAAACAACATTGGTAAGTTCTCAGAGCTCATTTCTATGTGAATGGATGGTGCCAACATACCGACAATGATGCTTCCTATAGAAGAATGAAAAACCAGTTGAGCATATGGGACAATGACTGACTTCGGAGTCAGGTTGCCAAGGCGGTAGCTCTGGCGATAAAGGAGGCCGGTTATCTCTTTCCGGTCTCGTGGACGAGGTCAATCTCGAGTCCAAGGTACTGGCGTAGGGAAACGAATATTCGGAGCCAGTCTGATGAGGCTGGAAAGGAACAGGAGGCGAGTGCTGAGGGATCTGGAGATTTGGAAGTTCGGCAACTGTAGAATGCTGGCTGGAGCTCGATGGGATCCTTGGCAGAGTCGTCGGCCTCCCATCTCGTGGTAAGTTCGAACGGCTGCTGCTGCCATGCGAGGGTGGAGCGGGAAGACTAGCAATGATGCTGTTCCCGTCGGCGTCCATGGAACGAACCAGGAACGAGGCTTCGTTCGCATCGAGGGTCGGGACTCCATCGTCGAGAGTGGATAGTGACCCAGAGGAAGAGGAAGAAGCTGGAGACATGGATGTCATGTCCGGAGGAAGAGGCTCATGCTCTACGGTGTAAGGTTCTCGAGGTTGGTTTGAAGGGGAAGGTGGTAATGAAGAAGAGGAGAAGTCTTGCATGTTGGAATGGTCGGCTGCCGCTTGAGGGAAAGCAGCATTCTCGGGCAAAGTGGACGGCGGGGTTGGTTGTTGCTGCTGCAGCCGCTGGGGTCTTGAGGACGATGATGCGGAAGAAGAGGTCGTTGGTCTGTCGGAGTGGATGTTGGTGCTACTTGTCACGACGGTGATGACTTGCTCAGCGGGAGCACCTCGCTGCGACGGAGATGACGGCGGGGTGGGGCCATTCTGAGAAGAAGCACTACAGACTGGGGACCTCGATGGAGCTGGGACGTCCAACTTGGCTGCTGCTGCTATCTTGAGATCGTCCACGGCGGGTATCAAAGGTGTCGCAGAGGAAGAGGGACCTGGTGAAGACGAGGATGGTGAGGCTATGACTACATGGGAAGCTACGACGGGGTCGATATCGAGATCATTGGAAGCGGTGGTTGTGATCGTATTGTGAGGTTGCTGGTGGGCAGGGGGTTCTGTCATCGCCATTCTGCAGACATCGATCTGAAAGAAAAGTATAATTCCCTTCTCCTCCTGTTCCCCTTATTTTTATCCTTCTCCTTATTCCGATAATTCAGTTTATTTTCACGGGATTAACGAGAGAGTGAGCGAGAGAGAGGGAACGAGGGGAGAGGATGTTGGTAATATTGTTCAGAGTGAGTGGGTGGACTTGGTTGTGCACTTTTGCATACAATTGATTGTTATGACTGGGACCAACATAAATAAAATAAAAGAGAGGAGAGCATGTTTCATTCCGGCAGCCATCGCTCACGCGGATGCTCTCAAATTATCAAACACTGCAGCCGATTAGCTAAGTCGCTCACTCACAGTATCACTTTATTAGTCCAGATTAAATCCCCCGCTGATGGGCACTCGGTCCGCTTTCTCGTTGGTTCGGTTAATTTTGCCTGCATCGGGTCTAACTTATCAAACATATCTTGGGTTCAGGTTAGAGGTAGAAAGTAGATATGGATCCGGATGGTCGTGGGGAGATGTAAATGTGATTCGATAAGGGGTATATGGTATACAATTGGAGGATAATAATAAGAATTCCGGAAAGTCCAAAAATTACGAATCCGATATATCGATAAATGGTTGAACAGATGCTCTGACATTTGTCTCACGCGGAGAATTTGCGGTGGTTCGAGAATTTGGCACTTTTTTGGTTATTGGATCTCGGAACGACTAACTCGCTTTAAGGCAAGCAAAGCATGCGCACCTCAGGGTCGGCCCCACCATGATAATATAGTTGATTGATTCTGCGGATCATTCTTCAGGGGGATCATCACAAAAGAAAGGAACATGTATTGTCCGGCGTTACCAAGAGATTGGTATACCAGAAGAGATGTATCCAGGTATAGAACTGGATATCGACCTTGTGGCAAAACCCTCGTCCGTGCATCACTCATCTTCACATACTTCAGGATCGAGTACCATCGTGTAGAGTTATGCAAAAAAGTTTATTCGCCGAACCATGTGAGAGAATGAAGCAAGAGGTATCTTTTCTTTCATCTATTTATAACAAGCGAGTTCGCGCTGGGAGGGCGCCCAGGACTTGCGGCGGCATGGAGACCCCTAACCCTCGCTGGCCTCCACGATGTAACGTCATCATAACCATCGTCATCAAGTATGTTATTGCTGCTGTTCTTTAGATTTGATGAACTCTGGCAAGTTTGGGAGCAGGGAAATAGACCAGGAAAACTCTACAAGCAAACTAGTAATGAATTACAATAGGGAGAGAAATAATGAATCATGAATCACCCGCATCCGCGCGGCTCGACAAGTAAATAAAAGCAAGAAAAACAGAAGTGGACTGTTTCAGCCCTCAGAAGCAGTTCTTCTGGAGATAAAGATTATTGTTCCTGAGTGCGACGGGCATAGCCACCCACTCTTGGCAACTAAACCTGCATACTTGGTTGCAGCTTTGGTTGCCAAATGGTGCAGCGATCGATTGGCGGTGACCGTGTATTTCATCCACTATCCCCCATCGCGCGCAATTCTTCATGTAACCCCATCTGGTTCCTTTTTCCTTTTCTTTCTTTCTTCATTCTCTTTTATTCTGGGTGGGTTTTCCCTGGTTTCCCTCTTGATTATTTTTCTTTCTCCGAGGCCACGAGAAGGATCTATTCTTTTAATTCTTCTTTCGTTTTGATACTTGTCTCTTTTCTTTAATTTTGTTTTTAATCTTTCTTTCTTTCCATTCGTTATTCTTCGAACCTCAAGCACGTAAACAGGGGAATCGAGTTGGTACTACTCAGAGGCCTATTAGTGGAGGTGTAATTTTCAAAATAATTTCTCGACTGGATTTGGATAGCATTTGGCTAGGGATATATCTTGAATACTAGAGCATATCCGAACGAACGATTTTTGTCACCATATCTCTCGGGTCTTCTCTTGTCTTAATACGCACGTTATTCCTCTCACTAATAATACATCTTACGAAGAACCGAACATATCGCATGAAATACTGGTAAGTGCGTAGCGATAATATCTGTTTCCTTGAATGATTCAAATTTACCCATCATTGCCACCATGGAGTTTCTTCTCATCTTCTTTAAAGTGCCCCCTTGTTCGTGCCTTAAGCGATGGCTGTTCTTAGACCCCGATCTTCGGTCCGCATACCATCAATTTAAATATTCAGAATACTTTGGTATTAGCATACTTGGCAGTCAGGAATACTTGATTATAATAATATATATATCAGTTCCTGTACAGGGGCACCCTTTCGCCTTCCTCATCCTCTTCTTTTTAATATATTTTAGGCCAGTCTCGTGGAGACACGAGCGAGACATAAATCCAAAATAGTTTCCCCCGTCGTCCCATCGCTAACCCGCATTCAAATCACTGTCAGTCCTTTTAGCTGCTGCGCCCTCCACTAGCCAGAAACAATTGGCCGTTCAGTCTAGATCTTCAATCCTCCCTTTCCTCGAATTATCTCGACACTCCTCCAAGAATTCGATATTTCGAGATTATTTCATAGTCGAGAATACCAAGGGGAAATAGGCTTACGTTTAGTCAGCAAATAAGCCGAACAACAAGAGGTGGAAGGCAAAGAGAACACCCCGGACCTTGTTTGATCGGACTATTGTTCTAGAAAACCCATTGCAAGGCAACCAGCCCAGCTCGTACTCCGTATCCATCGCATACATCATCTCGTCACCGTCATCGTCGACCCGCCCGACCCCTCGTGAGGCCTTCCTTCTCTCGCTCAACTCCAAGACGGGCGACGAAACCACCGGGATCGAGCGATGAGAACATACTGGGTTCTTTTCTCAACATGATATTCACGACAACTTGAACCTCTTACGGCTCGTCTTTAGTTCACCGGCATCGCATCCGCCGTTGTCGCAGAACCGCCCACCAACATTTAGTGGGACATCCAACTTTCTCTCTATTTTAGTTTACAGGTTCACACCTTTTACTTCTCACACACATTCAAGATGAAGCGGCGGCGGGTCGAAACCCCTATAGGCCTGGTGGCGACGACATACATCCTCTTGGTTCTCTGTTTTATCCGACTATCGGAAGCTGTGCAGGTTCAATTCGTGGATTGTCTGAAACCTGCCCCAGGCGCTACACATTTCAAGCCATACAGCGTCGATGCAAAGTTTGGCGACCAGGCCCAAGGGTTCCCGTTATCTTTTGAAATTCACGGAAACCTCACGGACCCCAATCAAGTTATTGGAAATGTGGACCCGACGAATACATTTCTCAGTATGTTTGGATCCATTCAATATATTGATCAATTGTCAAAACGCTGACTGGTTCTCTTACTATTCTATAGCGACACTTCGCGAAAAGATCGACGTTCTATCGTACACGCCCCTAATTAACAACTCTGCATTCTGTTCAAACCTGGTGGACGACTTTACATGCGACTTGCATGCCGTCCCAAATGTGTATGTCATGGTAATACTCTCGAAACTATCTCGACTCTTACTAATTAGGTAATGCAGAACCGATTTTCAACAGCTCCCGGGATTCGCTACCACCCATAACCTCTCCAGTTCCTACGCCTTCAGCACATTCATCGCGACATTTCTCGTCATCCCAGCCCAAAACGAAAAGGCCAATATAGCGTGTATCAGGGCTAACGTGACCCCAAAACTCGGAGACACCATTACGGATCTTCTAACGTTTATTCCCGTGGGTATCTTGGTTATGGCCGGTATTGCGACAATAATTGCTGCAGTCTACAATCCTTGGAATGGAACGAAGGATATCTTCAAGTGGAGCAGTAACGCTGGCAGAGATGAGGACATGCTGCGGCTCGTCACACCCGGATTCGCGGATTGTTTACAGTACCTCCAATTTGTTGTGCTCAGCGGGGCCCTTTCTCTCAATTACCCTGGATTCTATCAACCTGTGATTGCGAACGGAGCGTGGTCTGTCTTAATGTTCAACTTTTCGCTCGTCAGTAATGAGGCGACTCCGAATCCCGTGGATAATATATATTATGTCAACCACAGACACGGACTGGGACGTTTGAGCCAGTTGGTTGGGCAGGGGGATCCTTCGGACGCTTGGGCGGGATTCATGGTTATATTTTGTGGTATCATCGGTGCTACTATTCTTTTCGTGGTTCTGGTAGCAGCGATCCGCTGGGGGCTTAGAAGGATTAAGCTGCACGAGAGTGGTGACCTGCGGGCCAAGAATGTTCCGTTTCTCGGAGGGCTTTTGGTTCGTGTGGTGTTCAACTACTTGTTGCTACCAATTCTCTCCCTTAGTGCCTATCAACTTGTTATCGCCAATCACGATCCTTTATCTGTGGATGTCGTCTCAGGCATCGTATTCGCCCTGGTTATCCTCTTCACTATCTTTTTGGTCTACAGAATCAGCAATTACACTCCGAGGTCCCCGCTCTACGATGACCTCCCGACGTTGTTATTTTACGGTCCGCTCTACAACACGTACGACGAATCAGCCACTTTATTTTGCATCGTTTATTTAGGTGTCAATATCATCCGCGGCATCACGTTTGGATTTCTCCAACCTTCCGGGATAGCCCAATTGACACTACTCGCCATCTGCGAGATAATTTTTATCTTAACACTAAACACCTTTCGACCGTATTCCTCGAAAACATCGATGAATATATATCAAATATTCTTCAGCGCAATCCGATTGATCTCCGTCTTGTTCCAGGTTGCGTTCGTGCCCAGTCTTGAGGTTGACGATTCAGCGAAAGGGTGGATTGGGTATGTGATTTTGATTTTACACGCCGTTGTTTTAATCTTTGGGTTCTTCATGAATGCTTTGCAAACGTTGGCGGAGGTTGCGGCTAGACTGGCTGGGGCTGGTGAAGGCAGAGATGGCGCCCAGAGGGGTGGCCTGTCACGAGTAAGTTTTACATTTCTCGAATTACCACTGAAATTTATTGCAATTGCTAACTTTTTATCCTTTAGGTCTTTGGACAACGCCAGCTCGCGAGACGGATGAATCGTCCTGAGACCCATAGTCCCGAATTAGGCGTATACCAGAACGCCAATGCCGGCGCCATCAACGAAGAGAGGAAAGCGAGCTTGATGACCGGATCCCGCCATGGTGGCTCAATATCCGGTAGCTCGGCCGTCCTCCTCGGTGGCGGTGTCGTGCCTCAGCAACAAGCCTATATCGCCCAAACGCCTAGCACCGAATACGCCACACCGATCCAGGACACTGCCTCCACCGGCGGCCGAGGGCATCATTATACGAACAGTGGTAGCACAACCTTTGGACCGGCGACCCCCCGTCATATCAGTGGTCAATCGTACTTTGAAAACGCCGCTAATCCCGGATCGGTGATGCAAAGCGCGAACGGTAGTTCCCCGCGTCTCCCTCCATCAGGATTCGGCAGCGCATTGGCAAATTTGAATTCCAACAGCGGACAACCGAACGAGACAAACCCTTATTACCGACAACCCCGGAAGAACCGAGTACGAACCCAGAGCGGGTCCATGCCATCTCCCGGTGGGACTGAGTGGGATGGCGGCGGGCCTTCCAGTTTCAAATACACCGGACCGACGGACTACACCGCTCGAGAAGCACCGGAAGGATTTTCGAATATTCAATTGAGCGATATGGGAGACGAAAATGGGCGGTTTGGATTATCCAACCCGGCTTTGATGATACCGCACACAGACTCGATGGGGTCAGATAGGAAGATTCAGGACTACACGCAAAGAGAATCGGATTTTTACTATGGTGTGAGAGGACCGGCACTTTCGGCGCAGCCATCGAGGAGGTTGAGAACTGGACCCGCCGATCCGACTAGTACGGTTGCCAGCGCAACGGGTTGGCTGAATAAATTCTCTAGGTGGACGAAGGGGAAGAATAAGGAGAAGGGTTTCCAGGTTGTACGTTCCGCGCGAGCGCCTCCTCCGATGAGATCGGCTATCGAAGGCGATGATGAGCCTGATACCGCGGATATCTCGATGAGTATGGCGGGACCGGCAGGAAAGGCACCAGAGCGGTCACTTTCTCAAGAGCGGGCTGAAGACGAAGAGACAAGCTCTGACGATGAAGAAATGACGGACACAGATTCTTCGGACGATGAAGGGGTGGGTGAACGACGGCCTCCCTCACAACTATCCCCGCTTCCGCCTGTTCTTCCCGAAATTCAAACCGGAGATGCATTTGCGGTCCAATCGAGGATCAACAGCAAGAAGAGTGCGAAGAGTGTGAAACCTCACGTGCCCAGGAAATCCTCGAAACGAAGGTCACGACATTTAATCCCCGTTCCGTCGGCGATATACTCTAAACTTCCTCACACGCCTGAAGTGCATTCTTCACAACTCTACGACCCACCATTGCACGAAAACCGATCGACGAGTTCCACCCACCGCTTACCATTCACGCGAGCTAGCGCGCCCCAACACACATCGGGTGATGCCAATGAGAGCGGGCACGGGGATGGAAATAGTAACTACTCTACTAGCAGCTCCATGCTCGCGTCGCCGGCTATGATTGCGATTGACGATGATGCGAGTCGCAGTCGGCCGGCGTCGCTGGGGACCGTGAATCGGTATAGAGTGTCAGTTGCGAATAATGATCGCAGTTTTGGAGCGGAGAGTCGAGCGGAAGTTATCGATGAGAGGAGCGGAAGATTAGGACATTAATCCAACATTCAGAGCACATGACACGCATCTTGTCGTTTTTCAGCACGCCATATACGAGCGCTTTTCTAGTTATTTTTCTTTAATATTTTATCCACGACTGCATTTTGGCGTTTCTGTTTTTTATAATTCACACTCTGGCTCGTTATGCCTCTTGTCGTTTATATTTAGGCTTTTTTTTTTTTTTTGACTCGGTTGCAAATAAAAGCATTCATTAATATCCTATATCATGGCCATTGCAGGATTTCTTTTCTCGTCATTGGACTTTTGTGGCTGTTTATCGCGAAACTAATGATCTTGTTCGCGTTCGTTTCTTGAATTGTATGAGTACACGATTTCACACCCGTTGACGCTGGGCATGCTTCCTTACTTTTTTCATATACACATCTCCTATGAGTACTGCTAGCTAGCTATTTCTACTAAGCGGTTCCTGTTTCCTGTTGGTTATATACTTAAGTATTTTCTTTTTGATGCAGATGCTATGGCGAGTGTATGTATGTATGTATGCATATAGCGGTACTATCAAACCAAATCAACCACCCCTGCTGGTAACTCTTAGCTAATCGATACGACTTCCCCGCCAACAGTGTAATTTCATTAGCATGCTAGAAGCGGTCTAGGCTGCATTCGGATTGTGGCCGTCGGTAAGGCATCTCGTGCATGCATGAATGATATTGGCTAGTCAGGTCACCTCAGGTCAGGGTTTGTTTTCCGTCCCGCAGTCGACGGGCCAATTTAGCGTTTTGGTTTATAAACCGGCGGAACCTGATTGAGATTGATGAAACTTAATCTGTTAAACTCCACACACTACCCTTTTTTTCCTTCCCTTACTAATTGTCACTTTTTCTCGGGTTATAATATAATCGATTGTATTTCGGTAGCAGGATAGCCATGTTTTCGTATCTTCAACATCGTCGGAATTGGTACGTACAATGTATCCTTGGTGCCCCTCCTCCCTTCTGTGTCCCTCCTGAGCGAGCTACCCCGGTCCCATCACACACGGCCACACGACTGGCATAATACCACACTTCAAACGCATACTTGCACTCATACCAATTGTTGATGTTAATTGATATTGGTACCGATACTGATATTAATGTTAATCTAATGGCAACAGTAAAACAAAGCAGGCCGAGCGAGCGCACCGCATCGCTTCCCTGCCAGCAGTCTACTCCACCCCGCTAACCGCACAAGACCGCTCCATCCTCTCCACCCCAATCGGCACCCTCGCAGCCAACATCCAAAAGAAAGAATGGAACCCCGTCGACGTTCTCCGCGCCTACGGCAAGAAATCAATCCTAGCCCATGAAAAGACAAACTGTCTGACCGAGGTTATGATTGATGAAGCTGAAAAGTACGCCGCTAGCAAAGAATTCACCGGTACTACCCGCCCAAACCCATCTCCCTACCCTCCCCCCTGTAAACCCCAAAAACCTAACAACCCGTTTTTCGACCCGTTTTTCGTAATCAATTACAGGACCACTAGCAGGCGTCCCAATCTCCTTAAAAGACACAGTAGCAGTAAAAGGCTGGGACTACTGCATCGGCTACTCCTCCCTCGTCAACCACCCGGCCGCACGAGACTCCCCGCTAACCCAACTCCTCAAAGACGCCGGCAGCATACCCTACGTTAAAACCAACGTGCCCATCACCCTCCTCAGCTTCGAAAGCACGAACGACGTGTTTGGAAGAACGGGGAATCCCCACAATGTGGCGTACAGTCCAGGTGGGAGTACCGGTGGGGAATCGGCGTTGTTGGCGTATGGCGGGAGTAGGATCGGGATTGGCACCGATGTGGCCGGGTCGGTTAGGGTTCCCGCGCATTTTGCGGGGATATATACCGTCAGAGCGGCGACGGGGAGGTTTATGAAGAGTTATAACGTATGTCTAATGTACATCTCACTTCTTTCTCTTTAGTATATATGGCTGACGAGGTTGATGTTTTTGGGTGGTGGTAGAATACGAGTATGGCTGGACAAGAGGGTGTGTTGGCGGTATATTCCCCTATGGCGCGGGAGTACACGGATCTGGAATATTTCTGGCGCAGTTACCTAGCGATGAAACCGTGGACTTACGATCACCACACCCATCCCATTCCCTGGCGCGAAGATGAATTCGACGCCGGAAAGACGGGAAAACTACGGTACGGTGTTATGCGAGATGATGGTGTGGTTACACCTTCCCCGGCGTGCGCTCGGGCGTTAGACACCGTTGTTGCCGCGTTAAAGGAGGTAGGAGAGGATGTGGTGGAGTTGGATTTGAAGGATATCCCGTCACCGTACGAAGCGCTCAAACTCGCTTCTATATTGTTGAACAACGACGGTGGGAAGACGTATGAGTCCTTCTTCACCTCCTGGTTTGAATATAATGATGCCGGGGTGGCAAAAATGTCAATGTGGTTCAGGATGCCGTGGTTGGTTAAGAAGTTGTATGTCTGGTGGGTGAGGTACGTGCAGGGTGATGAGATGTGGGCTGGGTTGTTGGATACGCATTGGAGGGAGCAGACGACGCCGGAGCAGTGGAAGTTGGTGGGGAGGAGGGAGGGGTATAGAGGTGCTTGGCACGAGTATTTGAATAGCAAAGGGATCGATATCTTGTTGTGTGTGCCGAATGCTACGCCTGCTGTGCCGAAGGATGGGATGGGGACTGCAGTCTCGTCTTGCGGGTATACCTTTATGTTTAACCTGGTGAGTTTTCTCTTCTTGTACAATAGTTCGTGGTCTTTATATGGTGAGTGTGTCTGCTGATTAGGCATGTTGATAGTTGGATTACACTGCCGGTGTCCTTCCTGTCACCAAAGTCGATCCGGTTAAAGATCAACTTCCTGCGAGCTTCAATATCAAAAAGTTGAACGGAATCGCACGGGGAGCGTATGTCCACTACGATGCTACAAAGATGGCCGGGTTACCGGTTGGAGTTCAAATCGTGGGACGAAGGTTAGAGGAAGAAAAGGTATTGGGTGTGATGAGTCGAGTTGAGGATCTTTTGGAGAAGAAGGGTCAGAAGTATGAGCTTTTGGAGGTTGATTAGAAGTACCTTTTTTTCTACGTCTTATACACATAATTCGATGCAATATTTCCAAGGGGGATTAAAATTATTATAATTATAAGACTAAGATACTTGAATGCAAATATGAGATTTCGAAGAATATAGTGGGGAAATGTACAAGTCTTTATACTACCTGGCTTTTTGAAATATCCTCTGAATCTTGGAGGTCGCCGGTCCTTGGAGACTTGAGAGAGCTGCTTATAAGCAAAAAAAAAAGACAGTTAAGTTGTCATTCCTTTCCACTTTTGCGGAGAGAAACGTATACTTTCCTGCTAATGGGTTTGATATCGCCTTATAGAGCAAAAATATCGAGAGTGAAAACCATAGTTTCCTATGGAGATCCGGCGTCTCTCACGATCCCAATGTGGGTATATACTCACTGGTCATGGAAATTCCGGGTGAGATAGATTGGGGTAAGAGATAACTGGAGGCTCATGTGTATGCAGGTGGTCATTTTCACATTGCAATTCCGCCATCAATTTGAAATATAACATCTGTATTTGTTTTATAAACGACAACAATGTACGCTCTGTGATTTAAAACACTAGTTCTTCCCGTTTATTTCAACTGCTTCAGCTGCCAAATTGTCAAACGCGTGTGAGAGATCATTTTTCAGATCTTCCCAGTTTTCGATACCGATGCTGAGACGTAACAATTTGGGGGATACCTCAGTATCACTCATAGCCCGCCATTCGATCAACGACTCGACGCCTCCCAAGGACGTCGCATGTGCGAATAACTCGAGATGTGATGGCAGCATCTTTGCCAAAATCTCCGTACGCATCTACAAAGACCCCGCATATTAGTACACCATGCCATAAATCTCAAGAGGATACAAGGCAAACCTCAATAGCAAACACGGGCCCAAAGCCTCCCGTCAGCTGCTTCCTCACAAACTCCTCCTTCTGCAAACTAGCATGCCTAACTCTCTCTACCACCTTCTTCACCGCATTCCCATCATCTTTCGCTATCTCCCCGCTCAACCACTCCACCAACTTGGTCGCATTCTCACTCTGCCTGACAACCCTCAACTCCAACGTCCTCGCACTCCGAACCCCCAACCACGCCTCCAAACTCCCCATCACACCACCCAAATACACCCTTTCCTCCCACATCTTCCACCGCATATCCAAATCCTTCACGACGAGCACGCCCCCCAACATATCCGAATGTCCGCCGACATACTTACTCGCAGAGTGCATCACCACATCCGCGCCCCACAAGAACGGATCCTGCAATGGTGGCGGTGCGAAAGTGCTGTCCACCATCAATATCGCACCTCTACTATGCGCCTTCTCAGCATAGTAAGATATATCACACGCCTCACCAACCGGGTTCAGTGGTGTTTCGATATGGATCACATCACCGGATTGGAGATCTTCAGCGGGACAATCGAGCGGGAGCTGTTTCATGCCCGTGATGCGGGTGTGGATGTTTGCGACACCGTGACAGCCGTGGTAGCAGTCGCCAATAGAGATGCGGGCGGGGTTTAGATAAGTTAGGGCGGCGTGGAAGGCGGCGAGACCGGACGAGTAGACTAGCGCGTAGCCGTGGAGGTATTCGGAGAGGATTGCTTCCAGGCGGGTTGTGGAGGGGGCTGTGAGGCGGGAGTAGACGTGGGATTCTGTGTTGTCACTCTAAATTGCGAATGGGTTAGTATTGGATTTGTATGATTGATTGGAGGAATGCATGTACGAACTGTGATGTCTTTGGCAGCAATCAGTTTGGTGTGATCGCGCGGGTAACGAAAGGTTGTGGAGACGTGCAACGGAGGTGCGACGTCGTGGACATCATTGAGAAACTCGTCGGCGTGAAGAAGACTCGTCTGCGGGGTATACGCATGCTTGGGAGGTTCTCTGTGTCCATTGTGACCGTCGCTGGTGGTTACACCGGGGAGGTTGATTGAGGTGGGATGAAGCACGAACTTGCTCATCTCAGGCGATTTCAAAGTGACCGAAAAGGGACGGCGGGGCAACGCACAAAATACAACAATTGATTGGAGTTGATAAAAATGCAATATCAATGTAGAAACGGAGATGTCTGCTGTTATAATTGTATCGACTGGTCAATAGGCGTCACTTTTATAGTCCTCGATTGCTTCCCCGCCGGTGTTATCCGACATGACCTCAATCAGAGACAGCGGTATCGGTATCGAATCAAACATGAACTCAGCGGCAATTAGGTAAGCGATTTAATCGACTGGTTGGATCCTTCACTCTGCAATAAACGCCACGGCGCTGATGTTTCTCTCAAAAGAAACCGAGAAACGTCTAGATGCGTCTGGCAGTTTTGATATACTTGTATTAAGGATTCATTCATCTTGTATTATGGAGTCGCCTCCCTTTGGGTGCTTGGAATCTTATGCTTTGGAAGAATGTGACAAAAAAAAACGATTGTGCTGTACGCCTCTATACTATAATGTGAATACATGAAAATGCAATGTCCCCTATATACAATATCCTATCTTACAAGTCTGGTGATTTCAAAATCCGCATATAGTAGTCCTTCACCGAGTCCGGAAGGTAGCCATATTATCCAATTCTTTAGCCACCCACTCTGGTCGTTTCTTATACTTCGAGTCAAGCTTCTTTCCAGAGCGACTCTCTTCCTGTGTCTCCTCCTTCAACCAGCTCGCCCCCTGTCCGATACTCTTCCAAAATCTTGTCATCTTATCCTCCATTGTCTCCACATAGTCCACATACTGCATCGTGACCATCTGTACATTGTCCGAATCCGTAGACCAATGATCCATTATGGTCGCCTTCACCACATCCCCATACTTCACTTCCTTGTGAACATTCGAAGGACATCTAAGTCTCACACCGCTCATCCCGAGCTCCTTAATCTCACCGCTGAGAAGCGCCGGCCACTGTGAAATACTGATGATCTGAACGTCAACCGTGGACGGGATCTGCGAGTCCTTTCTCTTCCACAGATCCTTTAACAATCTTATAGCCCATAATCTTGTCGACGCTCTTACAGCACTATTGTTCTGCTTCTCCTTCTCAAGAATCTCCTTGATAACCTTTTCCATTTCCTCCTTTGTCATCATCTGTTTAGCCTCCTGTCCCCGTTTCCACCTCCCCGCCGCCTCGTCCAACAGTTGCTTCTGGATGATGTGATGCGTCAAAAAATCAGAGTACCGTCGCAGCGGACTCGTGACTTTGAGATACCCCTCCATTCCCAACGCCGTATGTCGTTGCATCTCCGTATTCAATTCCGCAGACCCAACCGGGAAGAACAGCCTCCAAAAGTCAGCAGGCGTATACCCATCCTTATCCTCCGCCTTCCTCAGCACCGAGTACCACTTGTGCTCTTCCTCCTCGTTCGCCCAGATGAACTTGTGCCCTCTGTACAACTGCATCAACCCCCGCTCCGCACTCCACCTCGCACCGATATGCCCCGCGATAGTCATACACTCCCTCACCACATCCCTCCACGAGAACACATCCTTGGTCTTCTTCCACTGCTCCACCGTCAATGTAATCGTAGGTTCGTGAACATCTAAAAACGGCCGTTCCGAGATCCCAGGATGGATCTTATTCCCCCGTCCGTCATCAACCGTGACATCAATCGTATCGTGCTCCCCGCTCTCGAACGCCCCACCCCGCATTCTCTCCCCCCTCATCTCCCAACTCAAATTATACAGCGTGCGTAGAAGCTCAATATCCCGGTTCGTCACACTCTCCGGTTCCGCTTCCCCCTTCGCCAACCGCTCCAGCTTCGCATCCTCCTTGAACACCCCGCCATCCTCACGTACGGGCTTATTAGACACCACCAATGACTTTGGCACTTGCTTTATAAACAAACTGTCCAGCAGCTCGTACGTCACCCGCTTCACATTCCTCACAATGGAAGGTTGAATGAGATACTCCATCATCTTCCCGTTCTTCACATCCATTCTGCAACTGAACGTTATAGCCGGCCGATTCGGCGCCAAACCCATATAATCCGTCGACAACCTCAGTGGAATCATAGGGTAATTCCTCTGCGCGCCGTAAAACGTCGTGACCTTGCGCCGCGCGATCTCCCCTACCCAATGGTCAATCGGTATGAACGCCGTCGGATTGGCGACGTGAACGTGCACCCACAGTTCGTCATCCGACCCGGGTATCTTTTCGATGGAGACGCCGTCGTCGATATCTTTAGTACTAGCGTCGTCGATACAGTACACCGGCATATCCTTCCAATCCCGTCGGAACTTCTTCACTTTATCTTCGAACCCGAGTTGTTTCCAGCCCAGCTCCCCGCTTTCGATCTTGCTGTAGCGTTCCTCATCTAATATCGCTTGTTCGTTCGTGCGGTGTCCCGCAAGAGCTAGGTGGGGTTCTCGCAGGACCGAGTCTTCCCAGGGTGAATGCACGCCCACCTCGCCGAGAAATTGGAATAGGCGTTGGTCATCCAGGAACCTGTGATCCTTGTAACGGTCAACCAGACTAAGTAAGTGCGGGTATAGTGATTTCAACCTGGATTGACCATGTCTGTAGTCCAGATTCTCTTGTAAACACTTCAACAGGTCCATCTCGCGGGGGTTCCAGACCACATCCAGTTTCTCATCCATCTCTTCTACACTCTTCCTCTCCCTCCGCGCTTTCCGACTAAAATCGATCACCTTCTTCGCTTTCTCAACGAATTCGGCTACAATTTTGGCGCCCTGTGATTTTTCGTCTGACATGCTCTCCCGAAGTATCAATCCCAGCCATTTCGCTCGTTCGATTTGAGCTAGCGATCTAACCTCCCATTTCACTTCCTCAAAGTACTCCACGATGCTGAACAAATCCCGTCTGGCTAGTAACGCTAGATGGGTAGCATATACAGCGCCGTCCGAGGGCTCCTTCTCCTCCGTGACAGCTTTAGCAATCTCCACCGTCGTCACCAATTTTGTTTTTTCCGGGTCAGCGAGGGAATTGTGATATCTGCCTATTCGAGCCGCGATACCGGGGTATAGCTTCTGTGCTTTGATTTTGAAATCGCGTACTTGTTGGGTGATCCTTTGCGTTATCGATTCGTCCAATCTACCGGTCTTTTGCATTTCGGAGAGGAGTTCGTCAACGTCGGCCGGGTCGATGAAATCGGGTAGGACGAAATGGGACATGTCGACTTTGACGAGTTGGAGGGCGCCTTGCCATGTTAGAACATATGCTTCGCGCGAGTAATTTCCTGTTTTATTCTTGAGGAGGACGGTGAGGTACGGTATCGACTGGTCCGAGTATCTATCTCATCACAATGAACAAACAATATCAGCCACCTTGAATAAACCAAATTTCAAAGAATGTAAAAAGCGTCACGATATATATATAAGGAAATATAACATACCGCATCTCAACCAACGTCCCCGCCGTCAAATCACTCTTCCGCGTCGCAAAACTCTCCGGATTCAAATCCCGTTCCTCGCTCACCCGTCCGTTATCCAAACTCTGCGCCACCGTATTCTCCCTATCCTCCGCATGGCTCGTCTGCCAGGTATAGTTATCAATCAACCGATCCATAACCAAATCCACATTCGCGCCCCTGTTGAACGCCTTCTGATGATCCGCTTCCCGTTGGCGCCACTCCTCGTTGAGTCTCTCCCGCATAGTTTCACTCGATATCTGCGACGGGTACACCTTTTCCGCCTCCTTCCTCGCATTCCTCAACGCTGGGTGCTCGCCCACACCCACATTGTTACTTTTACTGGTGTTGTTGGACTTGGGATTAGATTTCGAATTAGAATTAGAGCTACCCTTCTTCTTCAACTGAAGATTCTCATGCTGACTCCCATCGCTGAACTGGATAAAGTTCTTATCCGGCCTCCTCAGGTTAAACCCGACTTTGATCCCTTCTTGTTCGCGTAACTCGGTGCGGGCTTGCACGAAGAGTTGTACTTCGGCGAGATCGGTGATGGGTTCGTTGTTGCGGAGTTTAGCCTTTACGATATCGAGTCGGTCTTGTTTGAGTTGTTGGCGGGCGAGTTGGTCTACTGCGTATTGAGATCTATCTTTGCCGGGGCGGGTGAGGGGGAGGGAGGTTGTGAAGAAGCGGGTGGGGGTGGGGTTATGGCGGGGTATGCGGGGTGGGCGCAGGCGGGCGGCGCGGAGGGGGGCGATGAGGGTGCATCGTGGGCATCGGAGGGACATCAATGTTCGATTGTCTGAAGGGAGTGCTTAGATGTTCGATTATAGCTTCTAGAATTTGTCGGTGATGTTTTATTATTTGAATCAAAGGGTTGATGTCTTGTCTGTACCGATAATCTAACTCGAGTAGGGATGAATGTAAAATACATCGATATCTAAAGGTATTGAACTGTAAAGAAAAGAAGTGTGGTCGCTGTTGCATTTTTTTCTGCGACCAAAAAAAAATTAGAGCGAAAAATATTCGGAGCTCGGGCCACTTTTCTGCCTCCGTCGCTTTGCCAAAATACCACACCAAACGCAGTATCGAAGCCATGTCTACGGCACAATTACTAGCACCGATATAGGATCCCCACCCGAGTACAATATCTGCTAGTTTCATCGGAAGTTGCTGACGTAGGTGGTAAGCTATAAGATATCTTGATCGATACACCACACCCTCTCGCTCATTCCGGTGACCCCGTTCCTGTACTTTCCGGATAGAAAGTCGGTGTATCCGAGTACCTGGGTACCAACAACAGTCTACGCTCGTATACCATGCCATGCTCAAATTGCCAAGTTTATATTCTTCAAAACGGAAGATTTGGTAGTGTATGCAAAATACAGAAGAAAAAACTGGAATTTAAAAGAAAAACTACTATTCATCGCGGAGTCTGAAGAAGATAAAGGAGAGAAATATTTCAAGTAAAAATTAATATTATATCGAGAGCATGCAGCAAATTTACTCGCTGATGCTAGTTGGGTATGTATGTATGTAAGTATCCACTAAATGCTAAGGAAAGTATTCGCAGACAAGAAAAAGTCCACAAGAAAGCAAGTAAAACAGAAACTTTTTCGCGACGCCATAACATGCAAACTATGCTCCCTTCATCACTCATCATAATGCAAGGTAGACAGAGAGAAAAACAAACGAATGAAAAAGACTTATTACAAGATATAAAAATCCCGGGTAGTAAGCGTTTAAACATGAACCATACAAAAGGGTATCTCTACATGAAATAATTGAACCAGAAATGAAAAGAAGAAGAAAAAGCATTACCCAGTGAAAACCCATAAAAGAAAATAAAAGAATGAGAAGCAAATCAAAGGAAGAAGGAGTACCAAGCTCGCTTTGCACCCTCAACCTGCTCCGTTCTCTTCTCCTCGCGTAGCTGTTCTCTCCTCATATGCCTGTTCAACCCTCTCAAAGGCGCACCCTCATCAGCAAACACCTCAACCTTTTCCTCACGAGGAGCGACCTTTGGGTTCTTCGCCTTGGAAAGAGCAACAGAGGGGGTAGCAGTAGCACCCGTCTTCCTAACCGATGTCGTGCGCGTGGCAGTAGTAGCAACAGTCTCAGTCGCAACCTTGGTCTTGACAGCCATAACCGCCTTCTTCTTATTCTTCAAAGGCACAGCCTTGTTGACAGCAGGCTTTGGGGCAGCGCTCTTGGATGGGGTACTCTTTGCAGCGACGCTAGCAGAAGTGGTAGTAGGTGCTCTCTTGCCATTGCTCACGATCGAGATATCCATGCAAGCCGAGTACCACTCCACATAACCCGGCTTTGGTCCGAAATGCAGGGAGTAATCCCAAAGCCAGTAAACGGTATAATCCTTTCCGACCTGTACGTTCGTGGGCAGGCGAAAGTAGCTCTTACAAGGGCCGCTAACCCTTCCAGGACCCGCATTCTCATGCCCGACTTCGATACAAACGCCGTCGTCGAAGGGCGTGATGTCTAACAAGACACCCTGTCCGTCACCGCCCTTGCCGTCTTTGGTCCATTCGAGAACAGATGTGATGTTCCTGTCCGATCTGGGGTTTTGAGTACCATACCAGTAGATAGTGCCCGGATTTGCTTGAGGTCCGTTTTGACCGTCGAGGGTTTGCCAGATGTGTCCGTTCTCGAGGTATTGTGCCTGGACGAGGTCGCCAGGGGTGGCTTTGAGTTTTGGGAAGCCAGCGAGTTGGCCGGGGCTCTTGGTGCGGTCCGAGCAGACATTTTGGGAGCTGGTGAGGGTGGTGAAGCGGGTGGTTGTTAGAGTGTCGATTTGTGGCGATGCTCGGCCGACGTATTCGCGGATGTATCCCGGTGTGGGATTGTTATTGAAGAATGGACCGCTAGTGCAGGTGAGTTGGTCGGGCTGTATTTTCAACTCTTGTTAGATATCGTTGCAAGAAATATATACAAGTATATCATGTATCAATGAATGCTTACCCAAGAGTGACCGTTGACACCAGCGCCGTTTAAAATGGCAAGAAGGAGAAGAACTTTGTTGAAGCCGAGAAGGCGAGCGGCGCGGGTGGTATATTCCATGTCTGAGGTGATTATGATTTCTGCTGGTAGAAAAGGGAAGGAAGGAAGGAAGAGATTGTCGTCCGGGGAAGGAATTTATAATTTTTCTCTTTCTTTCTATCGGAGCGTGCGGTGCAGCTAAGCTAGATATATTATATCGAGGTGGTTGCGGCTTTCTTGTATGCGTACAACGTGGGAATGCGGCAAAGAATGCAGATAAAATGATCTGATGAGATTTTTTTTTTTTTATATGAAAAACCAGCCTCAACCAGAAATGAACGAGTGAAATGAATGGAATATGGCCTTTTTTAAGAAGTATCCAGTACCTTTTTTATGTTTCTTTCAGTTCTACTAAAGTCGAAGAAGAGAAAGAAAGAAGGATGAAATTAAAATGAAGGTTCCGGCCCAACTCGCTCAGCGATAACGAATTGAAGTTGAAGGGGAAAAGAACGAAGGAACGACAACGAGGAAACGAAACGAGAGCCAAGAAAAAGAGAAGAGAGGGACTAGAGGGAATATATAGACGGACTCGATCGATCGATCTGTCTGCAATCCGTCTACGCAAGTTTCAGCAGCAGCTACTAAACGTCACCTCGAGTGGTGGTGCAGTTAGCCCGTTGCTGAAACAGAACGCTCCGTTGCGTTGCGTTGCGTTGGAGTCAGTCACACTCAACGCAGGAAGATAACGAGGCACTGCTGCTGCTCTGGGGGCAATGCTCGTTCCAGTCGGCTCCGGAAAGAAGATACTCCAGCAGAAAGAGTGTGTGATGGAAAAAGATAGGATGAAAGAATAATAGGAAAGGAAGAATAAAAGTAACAATCAAGAGGAATCGTGTATACAAACTACTGCAGCACAGCTGTTCAGTACAGTATATATATCACTTCTCACAACGTTACTCAGCTCAGGTCGTAAAATAGCATAGATACCAAATATAATCATGCGAAATCTTAAATTTTCTGCTTCATCACCCGCCTAGGCTTGGCGGATGTCTTTATAAAAATAATAAAAAAAAAAAAAAAAAGATAAAAGAGAAATGAAGAAAGTAGAGCTCTTTGCCATAAACTAGCTCTGGAAGCTCCCTCAGTAGAGCTTGCTGGCTGGCCAGCCAGCTTCCCTCGCCGGGTTGTTATATATTTAGATGTGAGTGCGCGCTCGAGTTAATATCGCCAACCCAGACACGACAATATCGCATAGCAAATAGCAAGGCGTTGGATGAGGTTCCCCCATGCCTGTCAACCTCTACCTCCAGTTCACTTGGCACCGAATAAACAACTTTCAAAAAAAAGAAAAATAAGAATCATGTTTAAGATAATGCGCGGTTGAATTGTCTGAACTTCCAAGTGCACTAATTCCTACTCGTATCCGGGTTCTCGGGGTGAAGGAGTCAAAAAGGCTAGACATTTCAGAACCAACCGATGCATGGCCCACCTCCTCTTCTCCTACGTCTGAATACAGCATCCGTGCGGAATGGAGAACAAACATCTGCACCCTAACAGTAGGCAGAATGCATTCGCGGACCGAGAAAAAAAATACCCTTTCCACAGAATAGATTATTCCTCCAGTCGTGGCTCGCATTAACTTTAAATCCACTGGTTCGCATTAAATCTCACCGACCGTCCAAACAGCCGCCGTGCATCGCTTCGCTCACACCCTGCATCCTAGTTCCCTCTCTTCCTATAAATGGCACAGGGCGACTAAACGAACACATCCACAATCCAAAATAGAACTTTCCCTTCTCTCGCTGTTTCTTAATAATTCGCTCGAGTCGCGTGGAGCGCGCCGGGTAGATTAAGCATCAATCAACCTGTCAACTCGACCGAACGGACACCCTTCCCCCAAAACCAGCGAATGGGATCACAAGCTGAGCTCTTTCTGGTGAGGATATGATACTCGCATTAACCGGGAGGCGCCCGGGACGCGTCGACACTTTCATTTATTCCTGAATTTGATATTTTATTATTCTTTTACTTTATTCGAAAATGCTCAGATACAGATAAATGCACGATGCCTTTTTTTTTTTTCCCTGTAGAAAAGAGTAAGTGCCAGGATTTTTGAGGCGTGGAAAAGGGAACCACCATCATCCGGCCTTTCCATTGGCCAGCGCTCCGAGATCAGATGAAACACCAAAAGGCGCCAAAACATTCATTCACATTCTGAAGACCTCACCAAATCTTCATGCTTGACCAAGAATTCTGCACACCGGAGCTCTACCCGAAAATTCGGATCTTTCGGATATACCATTCTGAATTTCGGTCGGATCCTCATTCTCGACGCCGACGAGCGGAGTCTACAATCTACACCTCGTATCGACATGATGCTTTCGAATCTAGCGTCCACACTATACTAACCCGATGCATAAATCGGTATCACCAAAACGAGAATGTTTCAACGTTTCGAAACGCGCAGTCATAGCTCGCAGTAGGCTATGCTCGATAAACGAAAATATTTTAGCTTCCATTCCTTTCGGTTTCAGATTAATTCATAAATTCTAGAGAGCTCAAAGCTCCTAAAACAGTAGCAGAGATAATAGCTCTAGCTATAGCATAGCTTATCACGTAGCACCGGAGTTGGTAGCACCCCACATATCCAATTACAAATAGCGGCACTGCGAGCAAAGGAGAAAGGCGATAATACTTCATCAACTGCATTCATTGTCTGTCACACGTGCATACGTGCTATCATTATCCTCACCATCCAACCAAAACGAAAAGCAAAAAGAATAGTAATAATAATAAGCCATCATGCAGTTTTTACAAAGAACCGTAAATTAAAAAAGAGAACCACCAAAACGCATTTTGTTGAATTTAATGTTCGAGCAATCTGAGAGATCCCTGGACGACAACGTTCTCAAGGATACTGCCAGGCGGGATATCGATCGTGCTACCCTCACTCGCAACAATAATGACCGTCCCTATAAATAAAATACTCATATTAGCAATCACACATTCATAAATGATTTAAAAAAATGTGTAAATGAGAAACTCACCCTTCAAAGTGACCTTCCTTCCCAAATTGACGGCACCGATGATGGTCAAGTGATCCAGCTCCAGCATTCTGGGAATGCTCGGAATTCGCTTCTGGAAGTCCGAAACCTTCTTAAAGTGTGTCCCTAGCTTGATCAATGGTGCCGGTCCGAATCTCGACGAATCGATCGTTAACTGTCCGTGCTTGAGAGAGTACAAGTCAGACTTGACGAGCATCAAATCCGAACAAGTCTTCACGGGCAAGAATCGGCGACGGGGGACGTTGACTCCGTGCGATCCCTTGAAGTGACGGATGGCGGCGCCAACCGCAGTTTCAAGCTGCACGACCGACAAGTCGGACTCGCCCTTGCCAACTGAGATGGTCTTGTGGTTGGGAATGATCTCCAATTCGAGCTCGTTGTTTTCAACAACCCGCTTGATCGCCTTCAAGCTCAACCAAATGTTATTGGTGTTGAAGTACTTGAACTTCTTGATCGATTTGAAGTCCTGTTCGTGTTCTTTGGGCACCTGCGCGATTTCGAGCAGGCGGACGTTACCCTCGTAATCGATGATGGTACCACCCTTAACGTCGGCCTTGGTCTTATCGGTCAATTCCATAATGTACTCGGCTTCGGTATCATTCAAGTGTTGGAGGATGTTCAAGTCAACGACAGCACCCAAATTGTCAACGTTGCTCAAAAAGAGCCATTCGATACCTTGGTCGAGGAGCTGGTCGAGGGTCCCAGAGTTATTGAGGGATTCGAAAACGTCACCGTGGCCGGGAGGGTACCAGTTTTCGATCGAGGAGTTAAAGTCCTTGGGAACCGGGAGGGACGAGTCCTTGTGGATACGAGGGAATCTGGATTGATTGAACGTGAGGATCTCGATGTTGTGACCCTCGTACTTTTTGATAATGCTTTGGGTATCATCATCCGTGTTGAAAGAGTTCATGAGAACGAATGGAACGTTGACCTTATGAGTGTGGTTGAGGTACTCGATTTGACGGACGGAGAGATCCAAGAAGGACATGCCATCACGGACTTCGATGACGGATTTGGGACCGACGCAGCCCATGGACGTGCCGAGACCGCCATTGAGTTTGAGAACAGCGAGTTTGTTGAGAAGGTCGGTGTTGTTACTTTCTTGGAGAGTACCGTAGTCGATGACCTGCTTGGGGTTTGGAGGGGCGATGAGGTCCCAATCCCTGTCCGTCGCTCGGGTGAATTAGTACGTAGGAAAAAAAGTGCTGCACAGCCGACATGGCGGGGTACCAAAAGGATAAAGGAGGGGTAAAAGTGAGGGCAAATTTACAGTGTGGTTCCTTTTGCTTTGTCCTGGAGATATCGACGGAACAGAGCAAAGAAGTTGTCCATCTCAGTCTCGAACTTCTGTATAATTTCGCAAATTCATGTCGAAGTTAGCTACTACTGTCCATACTCGTTCCGATGCTACCACGCTCGCGACAACACAGAAGTTCGGAATCCAAGCTTGAATTCATGGATATATGATCGTACCTTCTTTGTCTGCGCATCGGAGACGGAATCGGCTAATTTATTCAAGGCATTTCGCATCTGACTCGCAGCCACTGACGTGGACGTATTGTCGAAGGCCTAGTTTGTAGAATATAATCGGTCAGTAAGGTCCGGAACTTTAAATCATGCTAAGGAAACGCGAAAATCTAGCTCATTTTAACGGAGCAAGGCGCGAACAAGGGGAACGACCTTCAAAGACCGTCTCCTCTGCCTGGGCGAGTCCGGCATCGCGAGCAGGAGAATTGAATGAAGCAGAGAGGGGATTGAATTGAACTCACAAAGGCGCTCTGGGACTTTGGGTGTCTTCTAGACGTTGTGAAACCCTGAGGGTTCAGGAGAGAGTGTCCGGCGAAAGAAAGTTTCGACATTTTGAGGCAATTGGGTATGCGGATCCGTGAAGTTCAATTAGAGGAGTGATAGTGGTAGCAGTGATGGAGACTTCTTCGTGGAATCGGAATAGTTTAAATGTCAGCAAGCCAGTCAGTTATAATCCTGGTAGATTACAAGACGAGGAATCAAATGTCAAGATACGAGAGTTGAGGGATATAATGATCATTCACTCGGAAATCGAGTAAACCGCAAAGGCTTGGACGAGGCAAATGCGAAAGATATGGAAGCAGAAGCTGAATTCAACAGAAATGAATCCACTTTGGTTCCTTTTTATAAATTAAAATTTATTTACTCCCCGTCGGCCAGAGTATCCCCGACGAACGAGGGGCCCCGAACGTTTGTCTCGTCGTCGGATGGCGATTATGTCATATTTGCCATTCCAACTGAGTTCAACATGACATGCACCGCCGCTAGTTCGTTACCTCTGGCCTCTCTAAAGTTATCTTCAAGGACAGTCCAAATCGACCTCAATCAATTGAAAGTTGAAGAGAGATTCAACCTGAGACTGGAAGAGAGAGAGGCATTTTCTCTCGGCCGTCGAGTTTCGCATCGCGAGCTGCGTCATGGGGAGTAAAAAACGAGGGGTACCTGATGAGAAGGTCTCGTTATATTGCAATAACGGCCGGCATGTAGCTCGGGTGAAAATGCGGTGGGGCCACAGCAGACCATCATCCCTGATCTAGCCGATGAAGGGCCCCCAACGAAGCTCTGAGAGCTAGCAGCTTGCTGGGGAGGCGAGATCGAGAGATCACATCATGCAAGTTTCTACAAAGGAGAAATTTTATGAAACAATCTACTTACAGAGAGGATAGGCAATTGGCTACAAGACCCAAGTGCTTAGATGCGTGTGATATGTAAGGATGGAGGAGAAGAGAACCAGGCTTCAAAAGCAAAAGGTCTTCAAAAGACCGCCCGGAGAATATTATCAGGAGCTGGAGAGAGCTAGCTGGATTGTTGCTGACGAAAAGAAAGAGAAAGAACCTTCAAGCTTCTTTCATTGAAACGGGCGGGAACCACGTCCTCTTTTAAATGCTTCAAGCATTACTCGGACTCTGCTCGGGTTTCTCAAAATACTTGAGTCTCCACCGCAGGGGGCGATTGCATTGCCAATGACATGAAAGCTCTCACGCCGGTGGACGCGTTCTTGCCATTCACACATACTATACAAACGACATGCCGATACCTGGTATGTATGTCATATCACATCACCTTTGCCATCAATTCAGTTGTTCCGAATCTCTCAAATGGTGCTATAAAATCTTCCCGAGCTAGCTTGCCTCAGCTAGCCCGCTCGAACTTGCAGCAGAAAAAAACCTCTCTCATTGGAATTAATTGTGAAACCCTTGACCTTATCACAATGGGCTTTCTCGCCCCCAGGTTTATACACCGCTATCACTTCGGTACATTTTACAGACATACCCGCTCCAGTAGCTCGAACGAACAGCACGGGCATGGTGGAGAAGCAGGTCTCACAGCAGGGGAATCTCTGCACGAGAAAACTCATTAATTGTGTTCGCATATTCAGTTTACTTCACAGCTTCGCCACTTCCAACTGGTTGAAATCGCCTACGAAGGATGCCAAGCATACTGGACAAATGTCAACGGGGGTACCTTTGAGATCCACATGTTCAGACCGCTGTATGAAATTGGACAATCCTGATCGAGGACCTTCGACTTTCGCCAGGGGAGCAAAAAAAAAAGGAAAAGTCCAAGATAAAAATAAAAATACCTCTTGTTAACTCCATTTTTCTTACCACTCCATCGCTGCCCCCTAGCGTCTACAGAACATACCATATCTTATATCAGGAAGAATTTTTAATTGTTTCTGGTTAATTCTTTTTAGGGATATTTTGGGATCCGAGAATTCTTGCGCAATTTTCTCGATTTTTTTCCTCTGGTAGCGCTATGTACTTGCTTCTAATCTAGACCCCTAGCAAAGTCGCCCCTTGGCCTTTTTGCTTCCTATCTTTTTGAAATTTAAATTTTTCTTTCGGAATATTTTACATCATTCCCTTGACCCTTTCGCAAGTGGCCCCCTCCGAACGGGCCGTGGTAAACTAATCGAGTAATACGTAGATTTTTCTCCATCCGTCAAGTGAAAGCCGCGGTGGGGTCCTAAGATAACCTTGAAAAAATCACCCTCAAGAGGACGCTGATTAATTTCGTTCCCACGGCAGTCTAAGTTGAATTTAGTTGCCTCATTAGCATCCCGAACTCGCATGCATCTCGCAGTCAAACTGATGCACATCTTAAATGTGTCTAGATTCGAGGCTACGAACTTAAGATTACGCAACTAGACCGAAAAGCTAGTACCATTAAAACAGAATTTTTTCCTTAATTTTTTTAGTATTATTTTTTTGGTATAAAAGAAAATGGCCAAAACCTTGAAAACGCCATACCATTCCAGGAACAAAAGCGAAAAGAGACAAAGAAAAAAAAAAAAAAGAAAACGATAAAAGATATGTATAGTGATTTGATACTTTTTTGTTAAAAATTAAAAATAAATTATTAGGAGAATTGTGATGTTGAATATTTAATGAAATCTCTCCTTCGCTCTTTCCACGCCGACGCTCCGAATAGTTGCTAATATACTTATGCTTAAGGAAATTGTTCCAAACAAAAGAGAGATTACCGTAACTCCGTTATCCTTAAACTCCAATAAAAGAATCCCTATGGTGGTACACCAATCCGTTTGATTTTACCTTGCACAAATGAAATGAAGAGTGAAGTGAGGTGATTGCAGCAGTGTGAAGTGCATTTAAATGCAATGTGCCGTGTCTTTTTGTGCTTCCCCAACAGCTCTTTAAAGCTCCCAATCAGGCATCTCGCCGAAGGGGAAACCTCGATTGCCCACACATTATTCGTGGGGGCGGCGAGGAATGTTCGAATGTTCGAGGCTCTGAGCTGAGGAATGTTAAGCCACATTTCTTTGAAACCAAAAGTAAGGCTTTGTAAACTTTGTCCAATAGACATTTAAATCCATGGAATATGCTCGAGGAATTGATTCTCAACTGCCCAGGCGCCGAAGAGTGCGCGTGGGGGCGTTGAATATGGGTAGTGAGAGAGTATAAAATGAGAAAAAGAATAAAAGGAATAAAAAGGCCCAATAGTATCGTTACGTTCGTATCGTCATTATATTATATGCCGATATATACCCAAACCCGAGTAAATCTCAATGAAAGGCCGGTATATAAAAGAAATTTCAGTTCACGCCTTTTTTGCCAACAAGACCAAAACCGCAGCTGCAATACCCCCAATAATAATAAATGAAAGCAGGAGGATGAACAACATGCGGACCTGGTGAGAGGCTTGGAATCTGTCGAGGAGGGACAGTCTGACCAAGTGCATTAGCAAATACTTCTTCCGGAGAATGGAATCAAGATCCGGGGAAGAACTAGAGCTAGAGGGTACGTACTCATGAACCTCGTAGACGCTTTCAATCTCCGTCACCACGCCGCCGCCGCTGCCTCCTGCGTACGGGGGAGTGAGATATCCGCCTAGCGCTTCCTTTTCGTAAGCACCTAGGTAGACGGGTGGAGGAGGGGCAAAGTTGAAGGCTGAGGATGTCATCGAGAAGGTAGTTGAGACGGCGGTGGTGGGTCGAGACGGTCTGTATGGGACTAGAGCATTGCTGCTCGATGCCACTGGGGCCATATATGGATTGTTACCACCAGTTTCGAGATCGAGATGAAGAGAACCACTCTCGATGCTGAGTCTCGGTAGCTCTGGTGCTGTCTGTCCGAGGTTTCGGGACGACTTGTTATGGAAGAACATTTTGAAAACCATTTTGAAATATGTATGAGTATCAACCGACGTATAAAAGCTATGCAGTCAATTTTCGAACAAGGGAATCGAGAAGTTCGGATTTAGAAATTGAAAAAAGAAAGATAAAAAGAATATTCCAATCAAAGAAAAAAAGTATAGTGAAAGCGAAAGTGTGTTCAACGTTTGTGATATCAAAGAAAAGAAAGAAAAGAAAAACGAGTGTAGTAGTACAGAACACGAGTACAATGTATATTAATACTGTGCTTTGATACTGTTGTTTGATATCTACGAGGAGAAACGCTGAGATGATGCAGATTTCCTGACCTTCAAGCCGAGAGGAAACGAGGTACTTTGGCTTCCTTTATACGTTTCGCACAGGAAGCATTAAAAATGAAGAATATCGTGTGAATATTTTTAAGCTACCTGTCGCAAAGGGTCCTCAAAAGCAAAGAAGCATAATTTTACGTTTGCGGAAAGACACTGGGAGGCGCATGAAGCGTCCGCTCGTCGGCGGCGTTTACTTGCGAGTCTGGTGGGTTCCGCCCACCGTTCATTTGGGGCCTCTAACGCCTCATTGCAGAGATCGGCTATCACCAACAGACCTTTCAGAAATGGCCCCCCAGAGTTTCTGCCGCACGTTTAGTCCTAATGGTTAGAAAGGAGGTTATGGCGATGCCGTCGTGCATTCGGAGGGGACACTTACTACTTTCGCTGTCTCGACAATTTCCACGCTGACGTTCTCGCTGCACACTGTTAATTGGCATAACGCACGACTTTGAGATTCGCTCTTGTCACTACAGAAAAATACTACTATATCCCTATAACGTGCAGAATATACTAGGATTAATGCTTAGTTGGTCGCAGTTTTTTAATTTTTAAAATAAGTTGTGAACAAGTCAATCAGCGCACTAGTATCGTGATCGGTCCCTTTGGCAATCATATCTATATCTCTGTAACTCCAATTTCAGAACGATAGCGGATATATTTCTCAGGAGACCAACACATGACGAATTCGAAGCTTTTGGTTGTCGATTGGTCGAGTATATTCCGAGGGAATACTCTGCTGATAGTTTGATGCTAATAATCTTCCTCAATAGCAGGCACGATTTGCGGGGTCATTCCTAGTCTCCTATTGCGCATTGGGATAGTTAATGGTCTAGGTCTCCGAATGCTAAAGCCCGCGACTGAAGGCAGGTTTCGCTCGTTAAAGCCCAAATTAGTTAGATCGGCTGGGCAAGAAGGCAACGTTTGCTAAAGGAAGTGAGATTTATGTCTCAGATAATTTTGAATCGCACGTGTTTTGATCTCTCGATGCATAACCATAAATTTACGCAGTATACTCCCGAACTCAAGTAAACCAAGTAAAATTTCAAATCTGGTCTCGAGATCACACAGATGCGCCGTGTCGCATTGAGACAGTCAAACAAAATCCCACAATTTCAACACGATATCACTATCCAACCACCAAATTCGGATATTGAATGATGAAACACGTCAAGTAGCGACATAATCACCCGAACCGTCTGCAAAAGATTCTTATACCTGCCAAGCTCGCGAATCTTACGGATTCCTCCCTCACAAATTATTGTCGTCATGTGCATCTTCTCGAAAAAACCTCCATGCCGCTAGCCCATCGTTACCTGCAATGCCCCGCGGACCCACCAAATATGTCACCGAGTAGATATGTTGATAGCTGTCAAACCAAATTATAACGCCATTCAAACTTCCGTTAGTGTATTATTAGTTAGACCAAAGAATCCGCCATTTACTTTGATATTCCAAGAAGCGCAATCTCGGACGTCCTAGGTCAAATTTCTTCGTGTTGCCGAGGAACTCTATTATATCTCCGTATATTAGATCACAAAACAATATAACATACTTCGAGAGAAATCACGTCTCAAAATAACCGTATGGTGACGCTATGTCTTCCAGAACACAAGCTGAAGAATCCCCCGCTCCCCGTCTATCATCTCAATCTCCGATAAATGATATCGTTGTTCCAATTTCCAACTCAACGAGTAGAATCTTTAAATTGATTTTTCTTATCGACGCATTTTCATTGCGATATCGAATAGGCCGTCTCTTTTAATATAACTTACCAAACAACTTTAAATTTATATGAAATAGGCGTGGAGCTCTCCGACTTTCTTTCATTGCTTTACCCACAAAACAAGGGAATCTGATGTGGAAATGTTTACACCCCATGTTGTGAGCGGACTGACAGCAACAGGCGGCCGTCCAAGAGTGATTATCCAGCCAGGGTGCAAGGTCTCACCTGACAAGAATGTGATTAATGAGATTATCATCAATGATGATACTTGCAATGACTGGGCGCCGTGGCGGGGTGGAGATATGACTCCGAATACTAGATGGTATCATTGGTTGATCCCCACAACATACTTTCGTTCCAGAAGTCGCGATAAGGGTCTCGATTATTTTCAAATGCTTAGCGAAGAAGAAAAGGAGGCTGAGAGGGCGAAAGCTGATGATGATGCACGTACGAAGGCTGCGGCCAAGGAAGCAATAGAAAGGGCGAGACGAGAAGCTGAGGAAACGGCTAGAATAGAAGAGGAACAGAGGCGGGCCCGTCTTCGCCGGTTGTATGGTGATGTGGATTCTGGGCACTGCGCCGACTCTCCGGGCTGGATGGAACGTGGTGATTGCATGTGCACCGTAACATGGCGCATGCCAGGTCGGTTCCCACACTCCTTTTGCGAAAATATCCATCGTCTTATCCGAGGTTATGATCAACCGCTGTCACCAAAGTGTTCGCCAGATAACAGACCTTGTTGGGTGGTCCAGCCCGATCCTGAAGAGTCATCTACTAGGTTATGCTGGAAGAGGAAATATAACGAACTAGCCAAACGGTACGAGTACGTTGCAGATACATGGCAACCGCAGTTTGATGAGCAAGATTCAGAATACCATGACCATAGTGACGAGGTCACAGAGGAACCTTGTTCGGGTTACTTTCCTCAGTATCCTGAACCGCCCGGAACACCTCAATATCCAGATCTCACACAAAAAGAAGAGGAGATTTTCATATGCTCTAGGAAACCGCCATGGCTACAACATGTTCAGCGATTCGTCCGTGCTGAAGAATTGGCCTCGCCGGTGGTGCCTGCATCTCAATTCATTACAAAAACGGGAACGATACTGGGCAGATTCTCTCCCAGCTTTTTCGCGGTACCATACTATGATGAGATTCAGAGACGGTTCAAGTACACAGAGGGCAGACTAGATTGGTGCAATATCAAAATGAAATTCAAATATAAAGCCCCTCCGCCGATACCGGTCGCGCCAAAGTATAAACCACCAGTGAAGAAGCCGCTGGTTATGCCAACGATAAAGAGTCCAATAGCACCTATCGTGCATCCTGATTACAAGCCCGACTATTATCGGTCCTTCTATCGCCCTCCGGAACCGGTTCGATTCCCCGTTGCACTGGAGCCAATAATAGCGAAGCTGCCAGTGAACAGGAAATTGTTCCAGAATCCAAGGTTTAAAGTGTTCCCACGGAGTCCAGAGGTTCCAGAAATAGATGATACACCTTGCCCAGCCCCAAAGAAGTGGGCTGGAAGGAAAGTTACGAGAACTCGACGTGTCAGGAAAGATGATGATGGTGAATACTTGCCGAGCTCTGAGTCGGATTCCGAAGACGAGGTTATAGAATTTAGAGCCACGCCAGCAACACCTGCACCTAAGAAGAAGAAAAGAAGAAGGCGTCGAAGAAACTCAGATCCCACATATAGACAACATGGCGTAAGAGAAAATAATAGGACCGAGAAGGGAGATTTGGCTATGATGCATCGGGAAGAAGTATGGGATGATGACGAAGATGATGACGAAGAACCACCAAAGGCACCGAAAGCCATAAGAAAGCCAGCCAGCAAAGGTGAACAGAATATGAACTTTCCACTAGTAAACAATAAACGTGAAACCACGGTCGCCAAACTGGCCGTTAACAAATTTGAGATGGGTAAATCAGACCCTAAGCCAACCGTGCCCCCGGCCCCGCAGAAAAGGGTAACGTTCGCTCAGCCAAAGAAAGCCGCTCCGCATCCGATCAAAGTTCAGAGGCTTAGAGGCAGTGACGGCGGTGCGTATAAACCTTCCCGAGATCTTGAGGAAGCCAGAATCGAACGACAAGATGTCTGCGATATGGAAAAACAGGTTGATAGAGGGTCAAAGGAGAAACCTGAATTCATTAATTATGAAGAGAAGAAGGAAGAGAAACTTAAAGAACTAGTCGCAATTGTAACAAAACCAACCAAGCTGGAGCCAAAAATCGAGAGGCCTAAACCCGTGTCCAAGTTCATGCAACCTTTGTCCAAGTTGATACCCAAGCTCCCAGCAGAGTCTAAGTTAGAGCCTAAACCAGATCCTAAGCCCCAACTAGATTTCAAGCTGGAACCCAGGCCAAAGTCCAAGCTCGAACTGGAACCTGAGCTGGAAGCCGAGCCCGAGCCAGAAATAGACGAATTTCCAGCGAAGAAAAAGCCGACACCGACCCGTCGACGACGCGTAGCAGATGAAGACCGTGCCTTTCAACCCGGTCGAAGATTCGTGTTTTGATTACCCAAGATTATGTTGAACTCTCGCACCGGTTTAATACTAATAACGTAGCACATTACCCGGAACTAACAGGCGGGATAATGCCCACTTCATCTCCGTTGCATATCTCCTTCTCTCCATCTTCAATCAAATCCACATAGTCTAGATTGATCGATAGTGCGCAACTACTGAGAACTTTCTTTCTGAAACCCGGATATTTCTCCTCTAGGTGCATGAAGAGCCTTGAGACTGACATAGGACCGGCAATGTTATCTTCCGATTTGCCAGTGTATGTAGATGCGGCGGCAAAATAGAGGACTTTGAATGTATCGTCTTTCGCCATTCCGGCTGCCGCAACTTAATCTACAACAATAGATACGCTATAATGTCAGAAATATGCCTTTGTGATTTTTTTTCGAGTTGTTGTGAGCCCCACCCCCAAAAAAAAAAAAAAAAAAAAAAAAAAATTCGGGGCGATTCTAAATTCTGTTGCACTTTCCGACTCGTTGCGCCCCTAAGCCAGTAGCGATAATATAATAAATAAATAGTCCAATGAAATGCACTCACCGTTCAAATTGGTTCGAGCTAGTTTAGCTATATTCGACGAGAGGCATACGATGATGAGCTCGTGAGAGCGATTCGAGGAAGGCTTTGAATTCATGAGTCGAAAGAGAGTTGGCACATACTGATCGATCTCGCTTGTGTGGATGGACTTTTCCCCGCCGAAACCGGTAAACTCCAGGTGGGCCTTGAATGATACTTATTAATTTGGTCGCTTGAACCGAAAGCTACCACAGAAACCGAAATTTAAAAACCCCAGTCGACAATCAATATACCAATTAAGCTTAAGCATCTAAATGATTCTAGGCATTTATAACCCAAACCTCATCATAATAATACTATAGTTCTAATTTTAAGGTATTATTTGAGGCGATGCGCCGAAACACCTTTATATATGCCCATCCAAGTTGTGAAAAAGAGCAGAAGAGTTAGGCCGTACTCGCATGGCTATGGGATTCGTACTATTCGCCACTTTCATAAACTTCCTAATTCAGGGACCTTGTATTCCATTGGAGTAGTTCTGGTAATTCTGACCAAGTTTAAGTTAGGTCTAGAATCCATAGCTTACCATTGGGGCATGTATAATATTTATTAATATCGCGTCGAAGAGTGTCTTTTGGGTAATCGACATGATGGAGAGTTGTATTTGAGAGAGCGCGCTAGATTGAAGGTAGGCTGGAATCGAGACTGTGCTAGTGCTGCTTCAAGTGCCGATGCACAGATTCCTCAATTCATCAGCCAGAATTTAAATTACTCACCGGCGTTTGATCAATTAATCTGAGGTTGCAAACTCGATTAGAGCGAAGTCCTAAACAATTCGAATATTGATTGTAGGTGCAAAGCTCCCCAGCCGATGCTCAGGAGATGGCTTTAGTAGCCTTTGTCTGTCGGAGCTAGCGCTAAATTATATATTACGATGTCCTATAATGCAATCGAGTATATCCATAATGCATGGGTATCGTATAAATGAAGAGATCTTGAGAAAGATCCGAATTTCTTGTGATTGACCAAAAATATATGTTGGGTCTTAAGCCGCTATTAAGAAACCAGCAAGCCCGGCAACGACAAGGGCTTGGGTCGTACCCGACCAAGCTTAGGCTACTGTGAAATCTCATAACCAAATGCACATCTGCATCTAGCTAACCTTATAATTGAAAAATGAGAAAAAGCGGTCCGAACGTGATCGAAAATCGGATCGAGAGTCCTCGGCGGCTACCATCATACCGAACCTGGTTGCCAAACCTCGAGGAGCTTGGTTACCAAGCATTTTTTCGGCTATCATGCAGACATTCGGATATTGAAGACGAATGCCAAGCACGCCCAGCTGTAGACATCAGTTTGCGAGATACTCCAAGGGAACAAACCGTAAACATATGATTTATCTGATATCTGGTGCCATCTCACTGCTCAAAGACCGCATCAAAAATCAAAAATCTAATGTATCAAAAATCCCTTATTGCAGCCAGACCATAGATTTAGTGCCAATGTTATTTGCATACCCGGCCGATCCTCGTAGGGTATTGAAATATTATATATGCGCATGCATATACGGTAATGCCGGAGATATTTGGAGGGGGAATAAAACCAAATAGATACTTCAATACTTAAGTAAATAAAAAAAATACCTGTCATCCTGCCTCTGTACGCGGGGTAAGACACCATGGAATTAAAAATATAGAAACTCTGGGAATATAAAAGGAAACATCATAAAAATGGTACATCTGTTAAATATGTGTTGATTGTTGGAAAAAGAAGTTTGTGTGACACAAGGAATTAGCTTGACACTATCAGTTTCACATCATGTCAAGCTATATACACTTTCCGAACCTCTCAAAATTGTTAGCGTCCAAATATCGACACATTATCGAGTGGTCAATTGTTGCGTCTCATAGGTTGGTCTAAGAGATCTCTCCAGGAAGCCTTCAATGGAATATGAATTCGAAAATTAACAGTGCTAAAGAAGAATTTGCTTTCAAAGCGCCAATGAAGCGAGGTATAGGTGTATACTTCTGTAAGCAACCACTTCCGCTCATAAATAACTTCCCAATTTGTGTTTATAAATCAGTACTAAAGTTTTATATTGTATTATTATATATCTTGTGCCATATTTTTGGGGTGAAGGTTTACAGGCAAAGTGCAAACCGCGATGGCACTCTTCTATCGCGGACGTTGAACATAGGACTACCAAAATATATTATAGCATAGAAAAGACTCCGTACGCAAAAGAAACAAATGAGCTGCTGTTCAGCATTTTTGCACCTAAAAGGCAGCAAAAATTGCGAAATATTCCCATCGACCCGGAGATTAAAGTCTGGTTACTATCCGCTTGAGCTCCAGTGGGCAACTTCTTTTTCGGGTCACAAGCATCGGAGCTTCGACCTGCATCGCACGAAGCGAAGAACCTCGGCTGAATCTGCGCTTATCCAGTTCAAACTACACCGCCCGTTTCCCCAGATTTTATTTCCCACGATGCCAGGCTTCTCCAGGAATCATCATTCGCCTGCAACTAGCAGACCCATACGTTTCTCGGGGACGTTGTACGGTTGTATACCCACAGGCACATATTCTTAAAAATGTCTTGCGTCACACCAAACTCCGCGACGGAGGGCTTCTTCCAGGAGCAACCGCGACTCGGCAACCAGTATGATGACGATTTATACCTCCAACGTTTAATTCAAAGTAGAAACCCATGCATTCCAATTGGACCACAAGTACATTAACACTTTTTGTTCGATTATGCAGGCTACCTCCCAACCGAACTATCCCAGCAATCAACAACCCCAGACTCTCCCGTCGCCCTCTTCAAACAAATCGGCGCAAAGACCATCGCCCCAGAAACCTTCCGCTGGATAGACGACGCCGAAAAGCACAAACCCTACGTCGAAGAACTCTCCACGTTCGGCAAACCCAAGGGCGTCCTATACACCTCCGCAGGATGGAAAGAACTCGGCAAGCTCGCCGCCGAAGAAGGCATAATCCAAACCGCCTACGAGAACCGCTACGGGGCGTACACCCGCATCGTCCAGTTCACAAAATACTACATCTACTGCCCCTCTAGCGCGGTGTACACCTGTCCCCTCGCCATGACGGACGCCGCAGCACGAGTCCTCCACCTCCAACTACGGAGTCCCTCACTCTCATCCACTAAACGCTCCGTCTTCCAAGATGCATTCGACAACCTCACCTCCCGCGACCCTTCTAAATGCTGGACATCGGGACAATGGATGACCGAACGTGCTGGGGGCTCGGATGTACGTAGCAGCGAGACTACCGCGTTCCAACAATCGGACGGCACGTATGCTATCTCCGGGCATAAATGGTTCTCATCGGCAACAGACTCCCAAATGACAATCATGCTCGCGCGGACACCCACTTCCGCGGGTCTGTCCTGCTTTTTCGCTCCGTTGAAACTTCAAGACGGAAGCTGGAACGGTGTGCGCATCGTGAGACTTAAGGATAAACTTGGCACGAGAGCGTTACCCACTGCTGAACTTGAGTTGAAGGGCATGAAGGGTTATTTGGTAGGCGAGGAGGGCAAGGGGATAAAGTATATTTCTACAATGTTGAATATCACGAGAGTGCACAACGCTGTTAGCGCGATGAGTTTCTGGCGGAGAGGGTTGGCGATAGCCAAGGCGTTTGCGAAGGTGCGGAAGACGCAGAATAAGGAGCTGTGGAAGAATCCGTTGCATATTGCTGGATTGGCAAAGTTGGAGGTGGGGTTTAGGGCGAATATGCAATTGACTTATTTTACTGTTGCGCTGCTGGGGTTTGACGAGCAGGGTATGCCGGAGGGGAAGAAAGCAGCGTGGATGCCGACGGATGGAAAGGAGACGGGGTTGTTGTTGAGGGTTTTAACGCCGTTGGTGAAGATGGTTACGGCTAAAGGTGGTATTCATGCTCTCGCGGAATGCATGGAGTGTTTGGTGAGTACAAAATATCTTTATCACGTTGTCGCTGGCTACGCAGATGGTGTTTGAAGGTATGCTGATTGGATTTCAACAGGGTGGAGTCGGGTATCTTGAGAATGAACAAGAATTGAACATTGCGAGATTGTACCGTGACACAAACGTTCTATCCATCTGGGAAGGCACCACAAATGTGCTCTCAGTGGATGTCATCCGAGCGTTCACAAAGGGGGATAGTTTGGCAGCATTGGACCATTGGATGAACCGAGTCCTTAATGCGCAGGGTCACACATCCTTGAAAGAGGCTAGAGGAGTGTTAAAATCGACTTGGAACGATATCAAGACGTTCGTAGAAGGTCTTTCGAACGATGAAGCGCTGGCGAAATGCAGAGATATCAGCTTCAGTATTGCGTTTGTGATTATGGGCGCTCTTCTGGTGCTAGATGCGGATCGTGATGCGAACGCGCTGGCGATTGAAACTGCCCTCCGTTGGATTCTGGAGGGAATCGGCCGCGAGGGATTCCAGATTGTCAGTGCGACGAGTGTCCCGGTTGTGCAGAGGCGGTTCGGGTGGAAAGAAAAGGCCGAGGTGGATTGCAGGTTGGTATTCGGTTACGGGCTTCAAGTTGAAGCGAGGCTATAAATTTGCAACTGAACATGTACCTTGTATAAATAACTATTTGAGTATATATCAAATTGTAACATAGTGGCCTATTAGCTCCGACGAAACTGTAATTTCAAAAGCTTACAAGATTTATCATATCATGCATCTAGAAGAGCATAATACTTGATGCATATATAACTTCGGGTGTGTTGTTAATTCCGAGTGGCCAAATTGAACGATTGCTTTTGGCGGAGGGCGCAAGCGAGCAGCAGAGACATTTTGAGAAGCTCCAATTCCGATGCCCCTTCTCTCCCCTTCTCTCATCCAACCTGTCCACATTCTACCGTATCCCCATCTAATCAACACCCCTATCTACCAGCGAGCGTAAGCTCTAGCACCTGTATCAATCATGAATTTCACTCTCGACGACCTGAAGAATCAGGTCACAAACCTGACCCTCTACGATGTCAAGGCCGCCGTTCGCAAAGCTCAGAATGGTATGTGTGCATTATACACACCGATTCCCTCGACCAGACACACCGCCCCTTTTGCGCCTAGCTATCCTACACCGTATACATAACACCGGGAAGGCGATTCCCTCGATATTTGCAGCTTCGGGGAACTAATGGATTTGCTATTCGATTTCTAGTGGTCATGAACTTCACCGAGATGGAGGCCAAGGTACGCCCATACATTTCTCCGAGCTGTCCGGTCGCTTTATAAAGACATCAAAAAAAGGGACATGTACCCGACGAACACTATACTGACGGATAACCTCTCCTGTCGATAGGTTCGGGAAGCGACCAATAACGAACCATGGGGAGCTTCGTCCACCGTTATGAACGAGATCGCAAACGGCACATTCAATTAGTACGTTCATCGATATATATCTCTCAACTACCGCGTCTTTTTCTCACCTACATGGCACTAACCTTTCACGCGACACAGTCAGCAATTGAACGAAATTATGCCAATGATCTATAAGCGATTCACCGAAAAATCGGCGGAAGAATGGCGGCAAATTTATAAGGTCGAATCCCTTACATGTGACACCCAGATATATCTCGAATCCGAATACGGGGAGCTGACATGAAGCTTTGATTTTTATATATGGTGTGAATATAGGCCCTCCAACTTCTCGAATTCTTGGTCAAAAACGGTTCCGAGCGCGTGGTCGACGATGCCAGACAGCATATCTCCACCGTAAAGATGCTCAAGCAGTTCCACTTTATCGACCCTAACGGTAAAGATCAGGGACTCAATGTACGCAACAGAGCGAAGGAGCTCGCCGAGTTACTCTCCGATGTGGATAAAATTCGGGCGGAACGGAAAAAGGCGAAAACGAGCAAAGGCAAATATGGTGGTGTTGAGGGCGGTGCCGGATTCGGTATGGGAATGGGAACATACGGTGGTAGCGGTGGAGGTTTCAGCGGAGGCAGCGGAAGTGGCAGTGGCGGTGTCGGCGGCGGTGGTGGTAATAGGTACGGCGGTTTTGGTAGTGAAGATCTAGAATATGGAGGATACTCGGGCGGTGTCTACGGTGATGGAGGTGGTTTCAGCGGCGGCAGTTCTTCGTACGCCGATTCTACGAGACGGTCAAACAAGTTTGAGGAATATAACGAATTTGACGATGGAGATATGGAACCCGCGTCACCACCACCAAAGAAACCCACACGACCGGATCCTCCCAAGGCGGCGCCCGCGAAGAAAGCGCCCGTGGATCTGCTCTTAGGAGACGAACCGACTCCTCTTTCCGCTCCTGCGGCGCCTTCGAAGAGTGCCGCGAACTCGGGACTCGATGACGATTTTGGTAATTTCAAAACCGGCAACGATGAGGAAGAGTTTGATGATTTCATGTCTGCCGCTCCGTTGTCGCCGCCGGCTACCAGCACCGCGAACCGAACAATCACCCCCATCCCAGCGTTTACATCTCCACCCGGCATTGGTGCTTCGATTGTGGCACCGAAACCGGTGTCCATGACCCAAAACCAGGGAATGCAAGAGTTGGTCGGATTCAAAACAGCATCTCCGGCCCCATCCGTCGGTTCGCAAGCTTCCTCTATCGCCAAACCGATGCAGCCGATGCAGCCAATGCAAGGGTCCGGATACCAGCCCACCCAACCCAATTATTTCACCTCGATCCCATCCGGTACATCGGTGAACTCGAGTCCCATGGTGCCGTCAACGAGCAGCGGTCTCAGCAGAACAAATACGGGCGCTACCACTCCAAACTCGGCTGCGGCCGGCGGAGCCAAGAAGGCCGGTGGTGATGCGTTCGGTAATATATGGAACACGGCCAGCTTGGGAGCCGGAGTGAAGAAACCGGCCACTCCTACGGGTCCACAAACGAGCATGGCGGCGATGCAGAAGGAGAAGGCGTCGGCGGGTATCTGGGGTACCGCGGGCAGCAGCACTACAAGTAACAACAAGCCAGCGAACAACCAAGGCTCATCGTCGAGCGCCTTTGACTTGTTGGGCTAGGAGGGACAGTAAATGCAGTGCCCTTTTGCTCACTTGTGAATCTTCTTTTCTACATGTATTTATATGTCTTCGTCACGAAGGAGATGACCTTTTCCCTTGTTTTTTGAGGTTGATGCAGTTACGTTCTCTTTCGATTACCAGACACCGAGCAAAGCATATTTCAGTTCTTCTTTCGTTTTCTTTTGTGGTTTTCTAAAAGAATATCTTTTATTTATATCTTCAGCTTCGATGTTTATAATTTTTAGGATATTCAACAGCCAGCTAGCCCTACACTCTCCATGCCAATTAGTCTGTACGGAACCGCGCAGTCAATCGATGCAAGGTTCGGGATCCGATGACATGACCTCAGTCGGCAGGCTGCCCAAGCGAGGCCCGCCCATGTCGACTCCCCGCCGTCGGTTGACGCTTCGGGTATAAATTCTACACCAACGCGAAGGAGCGCCTTCTGGAAGTTAAAATTTTATCTTTATTAATATCATCTCGAGCTTCACTGTTGCCATTGACATCCCCACTGCTCTCCACAATACCTGTAGGTTCTCAATTGATCAAGTAGCCATGAAAATGTAATCTAAACCCTTTCAAACGTCAGGCTAACCCCACCGAATCACCCAGAATAATCCAATTGGATATAATAATACCTTCATATACACCTTCAAGCTTCCCCAAGCAACAAGGCATACTCACTACAACCAACCATGCCACCGCGTTTCACCATCTCAGCGCTGCCAGCAGCTCCCACCGCCATCATCTTCCGATCCACCACTTCTTCTTCTTCATCATCTCCAGCCGCCAGAGCCCTCTTCTCATCCATCGCCAGACAATCCACCACAATGCCACCCACACCCCTCCGGAACCCAGGACCAGTCTCCCAAAAGCGTCCTTTCAGCGGGACTGCAAACAACTCAGTCCACTCTAAAGTCTACTTTGACATTGAATGGCAACCGACCAAGACCAACATTCAAAGTAAGTTCTGTTGCTACCTATGTATACGCAACGTTGTCCGGTCATAACAAGCATAGCATTCCCAAATTGCTAGCTCGATTGGATTCAGATCAGGATAATTGTTACAAAAGAGTTATACTATATCGCACAGACTAATATATTTTTACAATGAACGCGTAGAGGAGGTCTGGGGCCGTATTAAATTCAACCTATTCGACGAAACCCCCAAGACCTCAGAAAACTTTAGAGCACTCTGCACGGGCGAGAAGGGGTTCGGATACGCTGGCTCGCATTTCCACCGTGTTATCGACAATTTCATGATCCAGGGTGGTGACTTCACCAGAGGAAACGTACGTCCGCTTTCAAATCCCCTCCTCACTCCCTCCACCCACCTCCAACGCATAAAAATCCCGAAAATTCATACATACATCTTACATCTTACATATATACTGACGTACGCCTTGATGTGTGATATATACAGGGCACCGGCGGCAAATCAATCTACGGCGAACGCTTCGACGATGAAAACTTCAAGCACCAGCACAACCGCCCCGGTCTCCTCTCCATGGCCAACGCGGGTAAAAACACAAACGGCTCGCAATTCTTTATCACCACCGTCCCCCTCGCATATCTGGACGGCAAGCACGTTGTGTTTGGCGAGGTTGCAGATGAAGAGAGTATGGATCTTGTCAGGAAGATTTCGGTGAAGGGTAAACGACAGGATGGGAAGATTTTGGATGGCAAGGTTGTGATTGTTGAATCAGGGGAGTTGACTGGGGAGTCGTCGTAGACGATGAAAGAGAGTATGAATTTCAATTGAATTTATCACAACTTTGAACAAATCAAAAAAAGTTATTTGTATATAAATGATGAAAAACAGTTGAATCTCCTATGGGCTAAAACGATCGTGAAGATTATTTTTATCAATAGGCTCTGTAAACTCTCCTATATCACGACTTCAAGCTGCCACACCACGCTAATCCAGACGCCCAACTTGCACAACTTTTATAACTCCAAATCAGTACCACCTACCCTCTTCATAGAAAAAAAATACAAGATCAAGCCCTAAAAGTAGCTCTTCTCCAAAGCTCCTGCCACGCTGCCCTCCTAGTCTCCCCCGTCCTCTTCAAAGAATCCTTATTCTCATCCGCCCTCCTCAGCAAATATTTGACACACTCCTCCATAGTCCCCCAAGGAATATACTTTACAACATTAACCTTCTCCCACCCGTTCGCCTCCCCGTTGATAACACTCATACTAACCTCATCCGCCATCCCCGCCAGCTGCGCGAAAGTAACACTCTTCCCTTCCATCCCATTGCCCGCCTTCTGTCGCTGCAGCACATTCATCGCCTTGGTAACACTGATCTGGTTATGCGTCGCCACCACCACACCCACATTAATCCCCTCAGCACCACTGCTGCGGTTCTCAAACGTCAACAACCGTTCGATACCAGAATTATAACTCTCGTCCGTTTCCTCCCTCGTACTCCAAAACGTATCCCTCGGATCGCTTTGCAAGTACGCCCCCCGTACAACCTTAGCACCGAACCCGAACCCCTCCTTCTTCGCCAACTCCAAGTGCGACTTCAGATTCGAGGGCGATATCTTACGGTACATCTGGTAAGTGTTATACACCGTCGGTATCGCGTTGCGTGGGTTATACTTTCGCATGAGATCGAGGGTGTACCCATCCATGGCATCTTGATACCTAGTCTGCTCCGCGTCAAAGAGGAGCTTAACCTGTTTTCCATCCGCTTGTGCTGCCTCGCATATTTCATCGAGCGCGGTGAGGAAGGAAGGGGAAGGGGGTTTGTGGTGTTCCATGGATAGTACCGCTGTCGCTCCGGCGCCGGAGTACTTTATCGCCACGAAGGACTTTGGTTCGGCGTACCGTATCGTCTGGAGGGTTCCTTCTTTCCATGATGCGATGTCTGCTTCGTCTGCTTCGTGGGTTGAGGTGTGCGAAGCGGAGGATTCACCTTCCACTTCGACTTCTTTGGCGTAGGCGAGGATTATTCCGCGGAATCCCCAGGATTTGAGACGCTGGAGGGTGGATTGGATTTCGGATTTGGTATTTCCTGCGCAAAAGTGGTTGTAGAAGGTGTGTTGGAGGATGTAGCGGGAGATGGGGTTCGTGGTTAGGAAAGTGGTGTAGGATAGGAGGACTTTGGTGAGGAGGTTGGAGAGGAATGGTGAGGTTGAGACGGTGCAGATTAGGATTGTGCGGAGGAGGTAGGGTGTCGGTAAAGTTGAGAGGGATGCTGGCGGTGGAGGTGTGGGTTTGTAGATTGTGTCATTGGTGAAGCTATCTGCGGCAGAGAGGGTGGAGTTTGGGCGCTTTTGTGTGGAGATGCTGCGGGTGCATATCAGCGGGAGAAGGGATCTCGAAGGTGGTGTCGAGATTGGGTGGATTTTGTGGGCGAGCGAGACGCCGGAGCGTCGAAGCATATTTGTTGGATTTTGTGTATGTATTGACCGGGGTCGGATGGCTGGTTAATGACGGCGAAGCGACCCTACTGCAATGGCTCTAGCTCTTCTGACTTGAAAGTATTTCCTGAGAAGAGTATATCTGTTTAAGGCGATTCTTTTTTAATTCTTTTATAAAAGGTAATCACAGAATTGTCAGTTTATTTTTTGTGTGTGAGAGAGGGTATGTGCCGGTATGTCTCGTCTTGAACTTTATAATCTTTATAATTTATAAAGAGTCGATTATAGGTCGGATTAATATAGTGAAAAGGCGAAATGAAATTCCACGCCGGATGCAACCAAGAATATATATACGAATGGATGAATGGCCAGCTGGTTCGAAAACCAAATAAAATGCAAGAGGGCAGTGTTCCATCGTGATGTTGCACACAGCTGAGTGGCCGACTATAATTACGAGCTCTAGTTAGGGGACCTCCATAATTTGCCTTGTCTGGCTGGAGCTTGCCTGCGCTCACCCTTTGTTGGGGGTTCTGGCGTCATGGATATGCTCGATAAGCTTCGGATCTTCAGCGAAGGAGGCAGATAAGCGGATGGACTCTCCCGCTTGAAGAGAAGGTCTGGCGCCATGGGACGCGGGCTAGAGTTGATAAGGTTTAGGTTGGAGCAAAGGGGAGCGCAGAAGCTGGGAAGCTGGACCAGGTGGACCTTTTCTTCATTTCTAGCTGTTTCTTCCTATCGTAATTGAAACTAGGGAGCTCAATGGTCGTTGGAGGATGGGCAATAGGCTGCGACGGACCCGCGTGATGAATGAACTTGATTGAGGATGTGTGTGTAATGCAAGCATCGGAATCGGGTTCCTGGCCTGGTCCGTTGTTAGCCGTGTGTGGCTTTTGGGGGAAGGTTTCGGGGTTCCTCCACCGTGCTGGGTTGGTCTTGTGCCGTGGGCGGAGCTGTGAACAATCCACGGACTGTGCTGCACGACCGGTGCATCGAAGCAGGTCGGGCAGGTCTTGTTGTTCTGCTCGGTTGATGCCTAACTCGTGCAGAGATAATGAACATTCGTATACAGGGTCATTCCTGGTATATAACAATGAGACTATTTGTCGATTGATATCGAATCGATATCAGATTGAATGTTGAATTTGGTTGAATTGGAGTTAATCCGAAGCGACGACCAGGGTCGACACTCATCATGTGTTGAGGCGTCGTTGCCAAAGCAACACTCTCCAGCAGATCGCGTGCATCTCTGGTGCCCATCACAACTCACAACCCAACCTCACTTCAATACAACCTCATCCCCGGACTGGCATCGTCACCATCATCGCCATCAAACTCACTGACATCGACCGACGACAATTCGAGGGCAGGGTACTAGGCTTGCTATTGCTATCCCTCCGGCATCACTTAAATGAAAAACCCGAATGTATTGATTCATCGTCTCTATCCTTCTCGAGTTCGCTGTAATTGCCACCCCTCTCCAAACCGTCACAATGTCAACAGCAATAACATCCTCGACCTCAATCTCCCTGAGCCTCGACTCCTCACCCCTACCATCCGGCGCATTCTCCAGCAGCAACAACATCATCAAAAGTTCTTTCACCGAACCTCCATCCAATCCTAATACTCCCTCTCGGAAATCCAGCAAATTCAGAAGCGTAAAAGACATGCTTCGGCTAGATGACCCGCTCCAGTTAGAGACACCGTCGGACACGAAACCAACAATACCCAGCCCGACTTTGACCTCTAAAAGGCTAAAACGACCGAGCGAAGTCTCGTCCGTCCTCTCTAAAAAGTCCCCAAACATCCCATCACCCTCGATATCGAAAACCAAAACCATCCTCTCCGCAAAAGATGGCAAGATAAAAGGCAAACTCACGAAATCCACCGTTGCCATTCCGGATACCCTTGGAAAAACAAAGACTGTCGACTCCTTTGACATCTTTGCCGTTCCCTCTTCCCCGAATCCTACCCACCCGCAACAAACACTCCTCGAAACTCCACCCCGTGAAACGAATATATCCTCACTAGAACCCTACATCCCTGCCAAACACACATGGACGCCCGTCAAAGAAAACTCCCAACCCGATATCATAGATCTATGCACCCCCGATGCCACCAACACAACATCATTCACCTCTCTGCTGAGCATATACAAACACGAAGACGTGGGGGGTATCCCTACCTCCCATGTATCATCAGGCGGAGATAGCAGCGAACCGCTCACGAAACGGAGGTGTCTTGAATTTCTAGATATTCCCAGCTTAAATAAAAAACCTGCATCGGAACCGGTCCTAAAAGCGACTACAGAATCTGGGGAAGAAACGAAAACAAAGGCCCCGGCTAAACAAAAAAGAACGAAAGCAAAAAAGATCCAAACCATCACCAGGCTCGCTATTGCGCCTTATGTTACTACGACAGAACCCGAAATTGAACCTACTGCTGCACCCGTCGAGAAACCGGCAGAAGCCACCAAAGATGACGAATCGACAATTGTTCCAGAAAAACCAAAACGAAAGAGGACCACCACGACGAAAAAGACACCGGCCAAGAAAAAGTCGTCTAAAAAGCCACCAATCCCGGTCCCGCCATCTCTCCTTTCACCACAATCGGTTCGCAAACGGATGGACTCGCAAAAGTTTGTATTTGGCACGTCTTCCGAGTTGCTTCTATCGAATCCGCCGAGTGATGGGTGGGTGTTGGAAACTACCGGGAGAAAATTGAATACGATCCAAACACACGCCAAGATTCACGCTAGGGCATCGTACGATCTTGATGGGTTTAATGATATCGATAACGATGGGTTAGCGGACGCCGAGTTACTTATGACAGACGAGCCGCTGGTGCGGACGGAGTGTACGGTTGATACTACAGGCTGGGGCATTGGTGATCTGGAGATTACTAAAAAGGTCCAGCCCGGGACGGGTAGTGAGGGGATCGGGGGCAAGGGATTGTGGGCTATGGCTTCACGGGGGTTAGCAGGAAAGTTACTAGATGTTGAAGTGATGGATCTGATTGATGAGGATGATTTGGAGTCTAGCCAGAGGATTTTGTCACAAAAGTCGAAGAACGAAGTCGAGGTGAAGAAACTGGAAGAAAAAAGCAATATGTCGGAGGGTTTGACGAAAGAAAAGGATAAGGATGTCGGCATTACGAAAGCTCAAGCGACAGCTAAGAAGGAGAAGTTACCGAAAACTCAACGAGCTCAGCCTTCTACATCTATCCCTGCAAAAGACATCGAAGAGAAACCAAAGACGAAATTGGAATTAGCTGGCACGGCATCGAAATCTTCGGATCGGCCTAATTTTGAAGGCTACACTCTCGTTCAATTACAGACACAGATTCAAAAGTATGGTTTCAAGCCGGTTAAATCTCGCAAGACAATGATTGAGATGTTAGACCGGTGTTGGGATTCTATCGAAGTCAATATCGCCGCTAGCCAGGAAGTCAGATCCGCGCAACTCCCAATTTTAGCAGAGAAAGTCAAAGAAGCTGCTACTAAAGGCAAAAGAAAAACAAAGACGGAGGAAGACAATGCCGATAGCAATACGGTGCCGAAGAAACAGGGCAGGAAACCAAAGGTTGCCACAACCGAAACTGTAGAAGATGGCACAGAACCTCCAAAACCGAAGAGGGCACGCAAGTCAACAACAAAACTCGACACTGCAAAGTTGTTCCAAACTATCGCTGCGGCGATTAAGAGACAGCCAAAGTCGTCCACTTTGGAGAACCTGTCATGGTGGCAGCGGATCATGATGGATGAAACCATCGTTTTGGAAGAGTTTACAGCGTGGCTGGTGGAAAGTGGGATGAAGGATTCGGGTATCGATGATGGTATTTGGGCAGAGTGTGGTGTTTGTTCGGAGAGTACCACCAGCGTAACAGCAGATGAAAAGAGAGTAGATGCTGTTAGATTGTGGTGTGAAGCTAGGAGTGTCTCGTTTATCGAACGGAGATAGGTAAGACTGTCGGACATGGAGTTGATTTTTTTGTAGCGAGATTACCACGCATAACATAGCATAGCATACGGCGTTTTTAAACCCAAGGGTTTATAAGAATTACATTATCGAGTAATTGGTGTCTATCACACATGTATCATATCATGCAAGCTAATAGTGGCTATTGTACAATATAGTATACATCATTTAAGAAAGAAAGAAATAAATAAATATCAATATATCCGCCTCTCCAAGTTGAAGGTGAATGTTAAAGTATGAAACCGGAAATGAGAACGCGGAACTCCAGCTATAGCTAATCTAATCAATCCGTACACCGCCAATAAAAACTCCAGAAGGGGGTACCCGTAACAAAAACGAATCGAAAATATCCGACGATATCATGCCGCAAGATGACTATTACTCTCAAGTAAAAAGCTCACCACCCTTCAAACCCCCTCTCTCCGCCTTCCTCCTCTCCGCCTCTGTATCTGCTCTCTCCTCCGCAATCCTCTCCTCAGTATCCAGACAGATCGCTCCGATATCCGGCGGAATTTCCTGCATCTGCACACTCGGCGCACCCTTTAAATACCTCAACTGCTCCAAAACCTTCTGTCTCGCTAGCTCCAGATGCTTTCTCGTATTCTTATTCTCATGCTTCGAACTCGCCAGATCGGGATGTAAAGTATAATCCGGGCCCCACCACGCCCTGAACTGTGAATCCGGCAGGTCGTTATTCAACTCCAGATTCAAACACAGACCGGTCTCGTAAGCCCACAACCGCGATACATTACGCGGAGTGTATCCACCCCCACCCAGCACCAACAACGGATACCCGAACGACTTTATGAAATCGACACACGCGCCGTGCGCTTTAATGTTCAGATTAAAACAGCCGAGTCTATCACAACCCAGTGAGTCAGCGCCGCATTGTAGTACTATCGCGGTAGGACGGTAGGATAATAGAACGGCTTCCGAGATGGACTTGAATAGGAGGATGTAGCTATTATCGTCGATGCCGTCCTTAAGCGGCACGTTCAGAGAGTAGTGTTTTCCTTTACCCGCGCCGATATCATCGAATCCTCCCGTACCTGGGAAGAACTCCTTGGGGTCGTATTTGTGGAAGGAGAGGGTCATGACCCGGTCTGTGGACCAGAAGGCCTGTTCTACGCCATCACCGTGGTGGACGTCAATGTCTATGTAGAGGACGCGAGGATGGTATCGTAGGAGTTGGAGGATTGCAAGGACAATGTCATTGATGTAGCAGAAACCGGAGGCTTCAGCTTTTTTGGCGTGATGCAGGCCGCCGGACCAGTTTACGGCAATGTCGGATTGGTTGTTGATTAGCTTGCGGGCGCCGTCGAGGCTGGCACCTGTGTAGATTGAGGCAAAGTCGAAGAGGCCGTCAAAGATAGGGCAGTCGTCGCCAATGTTGTATTTTGTGATGATGTCGCCTTGGAATTCGTCCGTGTTGTGAGGGGTGACGCGCTTAAGAAAGTCGAGGTAGTCGGTGCTGTGGAAATCGGCGAGTTCATCTTCGGAGGCACGACGAGGGACGTACATGTCCATGAGGTCGTGGAGGCCGTAGCCGATGACCAGCTGGTTGGTGAGGGTCAGACGCCATGGTTTCATGGGATGGGTGGCTCCAAAGTGGTGCTCGTCCGCGGCAGGGTTGTGATGATATGAGACCTTGCTACCTGAGCCGGTGGCATTGTTTGAGACGGTGTAGAGAGGGCGATATCGCATCGTCTTGTCGTCGGCGGAAAATGTGGGCATCATGCCGCTGGCCGGGGGCTGGTCGCGCGGGTCAGCGGGGAACATGTCGTACGTCTTGACCATCTTTGAATGAGTGAGCGAACGAGTACAAGAATGCTATCAGACAAAAAGGAATGAGGTGGTGATATGATGATGATGGTGGTGAAGCATGCTATCTTGAACGGTGTTGCGGGTGAGGTTGGCACGTTGGAGATCATTGAAGATTGTCTTAGTCAGTAATCACGTGATTACAATGCTCGAATGCTGACTCAGCAGGAGCTTGTTTCGCAGCTCTTTGATGCTTCAACCCTGCTTCGTTTCTTCGCTTCAACATCATCCTTCTCCATCCCACAAGTCATCGCCATCATTAACCCTTAGCTAACAAAGCGCCCCGTTTTCATCTCACCGATACACCAACATCTATCCGAGCCCGAAAACATACCACCCGCGTCGTCCAAAGAATGGCGACATACGCCCCCATCGAAGACGTCCAATCTGTCCTCGAACAATTCATCGAAAACGTCTCCAATCTGCCCGCCGAAGTAGCCCACCTCTACGAAGAACTCGCAAACAAAGACAAGCGCGTCCACGCCCTCAAGCAATCCATCCAGCAAAAAGACCAAACCATCCAGCGCTTCATCCGCCAGAACGGGTCCCAGGTACCCCACCCCAAAGAACAAACCTACAACAAACAAATCACCGATGCCTTCAAGGAGATAAACATTATTCAAGACGAAAAGTGCAAGCTCGCCAAACGCGCCACCGAGCTTATCGAAAAGCATGTGAAGAGGCTGGATATGAAGATTCGGGATCTACAGCGCGAGGGACTCATCAGCGAAGATTTTATCACGCCGCAAATGCTCGCGCAGTATGCCCCACCGAACTTCGCCTCATCAAGTGGTGGCACCGGAGGGGGTGGGAGCAGTGGCAGTGGTGCGGCTGGTGGAGGTAGTGGCGGCGGCGGCGGCGGTGGTGGTACAAGTGATAGAAGCGCCGGAATCACAGTAAATGCCACACCGAGCAGACTTCCTCCCGCTCTCACCGGTGTCGCCAGAAGCGGCGCGGGAAGCAGCAGCGGGACAGGCGGTGGGATGAGCACGGCGTCAACATTGGAAGGCGTTTCTAGATCCCTAGCAGCATCAGCAGAGGATCAACTGCTACAAACCCTCAAAGGCGCATTACCATCCGCCGGCCCAGACCCGAAACGTAGACGACTGAACACCGGCGGACCCGCCCCCGTCAACCCGTCGCCATTAGCAAACGCATCCAATGCGAATTCTGGGGTGAACACCCCCACCCGTGGAACGGCACCGAACGCTCAAGGTCAGGCTTCCACAAGACGGAGCGGACCGCCGCCAAAACCGGTACGCCGGCCCACGGCAACGACAACAGCAACACCGGTGGTTAAAAAGCAAAAGAACGAAGACGAGATGGACGAAGATCACAGCGATAGTGATAACGACGAGGAAGAAGAGGACGCAGGCGAAGATCAGAAGCCGTATTGCGTTTGTCAGCAGGTCAGTTTTGGCAATATGGTTGCCTGCGATAATAAGAGCTGTCCTTTCGAGTGGTTTCACTGGGGTATGTTTAAATTATTTCCCTTTACTTCTATTCCCATTTATATATATTCCCACATCACGATTCTCGTATAAGATATCTTTACTAATCTTATTTATGTACGAATAGGTTGTGTCGGTCTAACGAAGGAGCCAGCGGGAAGTTGGTTCTGCGATCACTGCACGAAACTCAGAGCCCAAAAGGGAGTCAAGAAGGAATAGGGTCCTTCTTATCTTACATCCCGAGTCGAAGGACCGGTTTATCAGTTTCCTCCGAGCTCTGATTGATTCTTCGATAATAAAATCTAAACAAGCCAACTTCTTTCTCCTTTTGTTTCCACTGAAAAACAGTGGATGCAAGTTTACATTGGAGGAATTTATTTTGTCGCGCGTAAACGCGTTTTTTCAAAGGGTTTAATTTCTGAAAAGTTTACGGGGATTGGTGCATTGGTATGGGTGGTACGCTATACGGATAGCTGGCGTTAACGGTTCGTGATTTGTCTGTAATTTAGATCATATTTTAGTCCTTAGCAGCGATGATTTATGATACCAAACATGCGCTCATTATTTCTACGAGCTGCTTCATACAATGGGGATTACTTTAATATACAATACCATAAACAAATCGATCTCTAGAAAACCCTCGTACTTCAATTCCATTCTAGATCTATCGTCATGATCAGGAAAAAAAAAAAGTAATATACATAATCCATGAATTCAGTCTCTGCATCGTTTTTCAAAGAACAATGCAAAAAAAAAAAAAAACAGCATGAATTTAACCGATAAACCTCGCCTCGAAACTTCAATGAGGAAAATACCCAACGTGAAGGAGAAAAAAACGAATAGAAAAAAAAAAAAGTAACATGCAAACTTTTTTCTTGAATTCTTATTCGATTTCTTGAAATAGCGAATAAAAGAGATCATCATAAAAAAATTAAGTCTCTCCCTTCCCCACCTTCTCCGCCACCAGAGATCATGTAACAGATAAATCGAGTGAAAAAAAACTATCTTATAGTAACGCCCGATCTCTTGCTGTACATCCTCGAGGCGATATTCATGGCAGTCAACTCCTGGAAGAGTAGTTTAGCGGCATAGGGGAGATGGATTTGAGAAATCTTAGTCTTATTGCGACAGGGGCGGCACTCGAAGAGGTTCTTCTTCAGGTTTCTACATCGAGAAATGAAAAATTAGCATTGACTCCGTAAAATATTTCGAAACAAGACATAAAATGCACTTACGCAATCGGGGTCATGAGACCGCAAATATCGCAAACGTGAACTCTAAAGGCGTCCGAGACTTCGAACAGACTATTCCCATGGACACAAGTTAGCGCCAAAGAATCTCTTTCAGACAGAATGTATAGGATGGAATTTACGACGTACCGTTCCTTCAAGAAAGCACTCGCACCGTGAGAAATCATACAGTCGCGCTCCATCTCTCCGAACCGCAAACCACCATCACGAGCACGACCCTCCACCGGCTGTCTCGTCAAAATCTGCACCGGCCCGCGAGCTCTGGCGTGAATCTTGTCGTCCACCATATGCCTCAATCGCTGATAATACGTCGGCCCCAAAAACACCTGCGCCACCAACTTTCGCCCCGTATGTCCGTTGTACATGACCTCGAATCCACGCGACTGGTAACCGTGCTCTCGAAGTAACCGGGATACGTTCTCCACGGTGACTTCGGTGAACGGTGTCGCATCGCCTTCGAAGCCTCGGAGCGAGGACACTTTACTCAACTGACATTCGACCAAATGGGCAATCGTCATACGGGACGGAATGGCGTGAGGGTTGATGATGAGATCCGGGACGATACCCTCAGAGGTGAAGGGCATGTCTTCGTGACGGTACGTGATACCGATGGTACCCTTCTGTCCGTGTCTGGATGCGAATTTGTCCCCAATCTGCGGAACTTTCGTGGTCCTCATACGAACCTTTACGAATCTCATTCCTTCAGCGTTGGTTGTGAGCATCACTTGGTCTACTATACCATTCTCAGTGCTGCGGAGAGGGGTCGAGACGTCACGTTTGGTATGGTTCTTCGTCCGTTGGCCGAGTTCTTCGGTGTCCGCGGGGATCGGTGCAGTTTTGCCGATGATGATATCCTCGCCTGAAACTCTGACTCCCGGGGCGACGAGACCGTCTTCATCCAGCTTGTCATATGTTCCGTGCTTGAGACGAAGGGTGTTGCCGCGCGTCGGCTTCTCGAACTCCTCAATTGTAGTCATGCCGATTCGCTTCTCGGAGTCCATGTATGCTCTGTAGAACAAACTTCTAAAGAGTCCGCGATCGATACTACTCTGGTTCATAATGACGGAGTCTTCCTGGTTATATCCACTGTAGCACATGATACCCACGATGGCGTTTTGTCCGGCTGGCAGCTCTCGGAATTTGAGGAACTCCATGGATCGGGTGGTGGCGAGAGGTTTTTGAGGGTAGTAGAGAATGTTGGCCATGGTGTCCATTCGCTCATTGAAATTTGTCAAGAAGATACCCATGGCTTGTTTACCCATAGCGGATTGATAAGTGTTACGAGGAGACTATGAAAAAGTGATAAGTATTTCGAAAATAGAACACGGAGTGTATTGTACTGAGCCTACCTGATTGTGATCTGGAAAGGGGATAATGCTAGCGCAAATACCCAGAATCATGCTTGGATGGATTTCACAATGGGTCCAGGTATGAGCGTAAGGGTTGACTTTGGCCTTTACTCTCTTTGCCATATCTCCACTATCGTCGACGGGGATCTCGTAGCCTGCCTGCACTTGTCTGGAAATCTCGAGATCCTCCGGACTCATCGAAATCATAATTGTTTCCTCTTCCTCCGCATCCACGTACTCGACGCATCCATCGTTAAGCAGGCCGTTCCAGCCATACTTCTCCTCACCGGGGGCAAGATCATCTGCAGTCTGAAATTTCGCGTTTTCGAGTTTTTCAATGTGATACTTTTGCAGCACAAGTTCGCCTTTGCGCAAACTGCCTGGGTCATTGTCAATAACATAGAGCGGGCGGGTCACACGTCCGGCATCACTGAAAATTTTGAATTCTCTATCACGAATATCTCGGATCACACTGACTTCGTGACTAATGACGTTGGTCCGACGGAGACTGAGAACTGTGCGGTAGAGAGAAGCGGCATCGCGATGGACACCGACCCAGGAACCGTTGATGAAAACTTTTGTAACGTTGGGTGATCTGCCTGGTTCAAAGGTTTCTAGAGGTTCGAGATTCCTCTGTTCCATAAAAGCTTGAATGGGTTCGGTGGGGGATCCGACTGTGATATAAGACATGAGAGAGAGATTCTTCACCAAACCGCAAGCTTGCCCTTCGGGGGTTTCGGCAGGACAAACCAAACCCCAGTGGGTATTGTGCAACTGACGGGGTTTCGCTATCTTTCCGTCTCTTCCGATGGGTGTATTTGTTCTTCGCAAATGCGACAGAGTGGATGCAAAAGTGTAACGATTCAGCACTTGAGATACACCGGCTTTCGCGGATGCGGGTTTCTTCTGGTCACCCCAGTTACCGGTAGCCAATGAGTACTTAAGGCCGTTTGTGATCGTGTTCGATTTTATCGCAAGCGTCACGTTGAAGTCTCTGCCACTCTCGACACACTTTTGGAGATATTTGAAAACGTCCTTGACGAGCTTCTTGAAAAGCATTCTAAACAAGTTCGCGAGAAGCGGACCAGCAAGGTCCAGACGCTTCCTTCCAAAATGATCACGATCATCAGTTTCTCTTCTCTCCAGAGCGCACTGCAGCATTTTGTGAACCATGTATCCCAAGAAGAACGCCTTTCTCGTCTCGTGCCCTTCCGCTTGCGAGATATGAGGGAGCAGCTCCTTTTGCATGATTTCCTTGGCGTATTTTATACGTTTTTCCCGGTTGATGCCTTGAGCGTTCCCTCGCTTGCCGATGAAATCAAGAGCGATTTCTCGATCCTGGATGACAAAGGCCTCCTCGATACAGGGTTTTAACATCTCCAACATGGCTGTATCATTGCGATCGTAGCAAACCCGATTAAGGATATCCTCGTCAGAAACAACACCAAGCGCACGGAAGACGACGGCAATGGGGACATCAGTTTTGATGTATGGGAGGGTCGACTTTATAGTTCTACCAAAACCCGTTCTTCCTTCACCTTTGGCCATCAGTTTGATAGTTAAACTGCTGATAAGCCGAGATCCTTTCTCCAGAGCGCTTCGGATTTCAGCAATAAAACTGATCGGTGACGGCGCTGCTTTCTTAAAGCAGAGAACAATGTTGGCCGCGCTACGTTCCTGAGCGATGAGGACTTTTTCGGACCCGTTGATTACAAAGTAGCCTCCCTGATCATACGGGCACTCGTTGAGGCCGTACAAGCCATCCTCGTTAAACTCCTTCAGGACGCAATAGCGTGATTTCAGCATGATTGGCATCTTGCCGATAAACACTCTCGTCTGCTTCGTGTTGTCGATATCCTCGTCATCGTCATCAATCTCCTCCGTGGTGTCTCCTATCACTTGCCAGTGATAGCCAGGTTTTTCCTTCTTCTCGCCTTCCTCGGCATCCTCCATATCTTCATCCTCATCCTCTTCTTTCTCCCCTCCGACGATTTCACGGGCAACCATGACCTTCTGTGACATCTGAAGGTATAGCGGCGATGCGTACGTCAAGTTTCGAAGTCGAGCCTCTTGCGGTTGCATGACTTGTGTCGAACCATCGCCTTCGGTGAACGTGGGACGTGACAGCAGAACGTTACCAAACTTGATCTCGAACCGGCGCAGCGCGATACCCTCGTCATTACTAGGGGTGTTGTGATCTAGCACGAGTTGGTTGTCTTCGTCGATAAGTTCTTGCATGGTCGTGCTGACAAACTCGTCGAAAGAATCGATCTGTTGGGACACCAGACCCTTCGCATCAAAGAAGGATGAGATGACCGTCCAGCAGTCCTCGGCCGTGATGTTAGTCTCCTCCTCGTACTCCTCGTATTCCTCTTCCATGTCGGACATTTTGAAGGCGGGGTGGGTTTCGAGCTTCGCTACGAGGCGGAAGCTAGATACGGCGATCGATGGTGGAAGGGGAGGGTTTGTACGCGAGGGATTCGTTTAAAAGGTTCGAGGTGGCCACTACTGTCGCGTTCCTTACACGCTTATAAGGGACGTTTTCGAGCTGAAGCTAATGGTAACGTATCGTAAGTCGTTATCCGCAGCCTAGCCCGGGGGATGTCTCTGTTCTCTGATGGCAAGTGAGAAAGAGTCGGGTAGGTGTAACGGTGGTGATGATGGGAGAGAGAAAAGGTAGTAGAAAGTTAAGAGGTTGCTACTGGTGGCGATTTGTCGGCTGTGGCTTGGCTGCAAAATGCTCAGCTAAGCAACCTCGTCCAAACCTTAAAACCAGCCCAGGATCCAGTCTAGGCACAGCTACAAGCTAGAAACAACAAGAAAGCATAAGCTTGCAATATCGTATAGTTTCTAGTAAGGAATAGTGATTGATAATTTGGGTGATTTGTATAGTTTCGTGAAAAGAGCCCTTTGCGATGATTGATGAGGGTTGTTCTGGCTGGGTAGATGGCACGACAGAAGATCCTTTATATCAGTTACCTCCACCCATTAAGCACTTAAATACCTAGAGTGTTTCTTTTCTTAATAAAGTGGAAATGTATTCCCGACCAAGTTCTCATAGACAGCACATGAAAACCAGCTCTCGTCGTCCCGACCGAGTATATTAGGAATAAAAAGACCAATAGCGAGAAGCTAGCAAAAGAGCTAACAGAGAAAGTACTCTGTCAACGAGGCGAAAACCTTGACGATAATATTTCATACAATTGTTCCGCCTACGCAGGCAGTTTCTATGGCCGCTCTCTGCTCTGCTCAAATAATTTAGCTAATCCAGATATCCAAACAAAATAAAAAGCTTAAAAAGGTGATAAATTCTTGTAATCCCAAACGCATAACATAACACCCATGCTCCAAATATTTTGTTTGGTTTTTTTTAGTTTGTCTTGTCTGCTTTTCTCCTTTTTCACCAGTTTGAATCGCTCAGAATGCCTATATGTGACGAAAAAGACGATGGAAATTGACCATACGACCGGTATAGATATTTCGGTGTTTTATATTCCTTCTATGCGGTTTTGAAGAGAAGTATCGCCACATGACCGAGGTAAAAGTAGATGAAGTGTTTGGTTTCTAGATGTCGTAAATTTCGGAGTTTTAGCAGAAGTTCAAAAGCAGAGTTATATCTTAAGCTAGAGGATCTAGGTTCAAGCTTACCATGGGTTACAAAGCTACCAAAGTTTCTACCAACGATGCAATGCCAAGTCGAACCGTACCTCTGATCAAACTGTTGCGCAAAGAGTGACGTTAGAATTGGTCGCCTGTTCGGTCACTCAAGATGAATAGTAAAGATTTCTAACGTACTTCTTTCTTAATAGCTTGGGCGATATCCTTCAATTTGCTTCATCAGCCAACCGCTCCCTTACAACCCATGCTCGCTGAGCTCCCGCCAAGGTGACCTACCTTTTCAATGTTGTATTGGTCCATGGACGACTTGGCTGTTGAGTTAAAAGGAAGACATGTGCGTTAGCAAAGCTTGACAGGGCGATCGTTGAACGAATATATACTAACCAACAGCAATAGCATCTTCCTGCATTTTCTCGGCCTATATGAACAAGGGATACCAACGTGGATTTGTCAGACAAGAGTACTGATTAATATTCCAGACAGAGAGGGTTTCAGCTCTCACCATGTCGACCGATTTGATGACAGCTACATGGTAGATTTTGTCAGTAAAAGGTGAAGCAAAATGAAATGGGAGAGTCTCCCTAAGCCTGGCATTGAGGTTGGCAAGGGTATGGGAATGTTGTTAAGGGGGCATGCGTACCCGTCATATCGTTTGTGCTATTCGAAACCATTGTTATTGCGGTTTGGTTGGGGTATGTGAAAGGTTTGACTGTGTAGATACGCTGCTGGAAGCGATGGATGAGTCTATTAGCTTGGCGTCGGCTTGATATCGGAGCGATGAGATGAACGAAATTACTGTTGGGGGAAGAAGGGAGAGGTTGTATAATAATAGCGATGGAGAAGGCGATAGGTCGCTTACGTGCGGTTTTATATGAGGCGAAGGGTCTCAACGGAACGCAGAATCGGCGCAAAGATATGGAGATGAAGATATGACAACAGTGCAAGGAAAGAAAAGAGGAAAGAAAGGAAGGAGAAGACGGGCGGGCAGGATGGCGGGAGGTGGTGCAACGGTTTTATTAATTAAATCGGGCAGTCAATCAAGTCAATCGTGGGACGAGCTGGGCATGCGGATGATTTAAATTGAGAAATTCTTGGTGCAAAGCCTTGGAACCGTATGAGAACAGCATGGGGACAGCTTGGGAACGCGCCAAATCTCGAAACCCAAGCCAACTCAAGCCCTCGGCGCCATGACTTTCTCACCGGCACTCTCCCCCGGCAGACCATAATCTCCCCGATGCACTCTGGGTGGCCTTCCCGTGATGAATGCACGGTGCAATGCCAAGAAACCCAGACAAAACCCCCCATCCTGTCGCACGGAAAGAAAAAAATTTTTATTTCTTCCTTCGAGAATATATTCGAATAGACCACGCAACTATTATATTTGTGAAAAAATCATGACCATGACAACAGAGGATCACTCGTCCAAACCATCTGGCACGTATGGTATCTTTTCTCTCCATCTTTCCATACATCTTAATAAATTGTCACTAACAATCACCATAGAAAGCCATTCACCCTCCGCTCCTCCCGCATCTTCATCAAAAACCTCCCGACACCCTTCACCGACACCGCCCTCAAATCCCACTTCTCAAAGCTCTCCGGCTCTTCCATAACAGACTGCCGCTTCTTCCCAGGCCGCAGGATAGCCTTTATCGGCTACAAAACCCCAGAACAGGCCGAAGCAGCCGTAAAGTACTTTGACCGCTCTTACATCAAAACCGCAAAACTCTCAGTCGAGATTGCCAAATCAGCAAAGGATGAATCCATCTCCCGCCCGTGGAGCGCCAACGCTCCCGGCTCTTCAACATATGCCAAAAAGCACAAGCTGACTGAATCCGCTGCTACCAAGGCGAAAAATCTCAAGCGGAAACGCGATGAGGTTGAGCAGCCTGAAAAGCCAGACGATGGGAAACCGTCGCTGGATGAGAACGATCCGATGTATCGAGAGTACATGCAATTGATGAAGAACCGGTCAAACATGAAAGTATGGGAAAATGAGACCAGCATCGTCACCGAAGAACAGCCTGCTGTCGTTCAAGTCCCAGAGGATGAGAGTGGAAGCGAGTACGAGGAGCTTTCTAATCAAAAGACGGGGGGGGAAAAATGGAAAAAAGATCCTCCCGAACCAGCTTCTCTGATCGAAAATGATGAGAGTGCTGTCGAACCTATATCGGAGGAAGCAGACCCAGGAGTTCTCCCAGATGTAGACAGTCCTGTTCAGACCGGCTTGTCAGATGCGGACTGGCTAAAGTCTATGACGAACGATAAACTCGAAACAAAAAGTGACAAAGATGAAAAAGACTCCGATAAGGAAGGTTCCTCGGATGAATGGGGAGGCATGGATGCAGATAAAAATATGGAGGACGCTCCGGAAACCGAGCCTATTCCAGAAGAACCCGCTCCAAAATCCGAATATGACCTCGCAATTGAAAAAATAACAGAGACTGGAAGGCTGTTTATTCGGAACCTAACATACTCCGTCACGGAATCCGAACTCGAAGAACTCTTCAGCCAATTCGGAGATCTGGAAGAGGTAGGCAAAAGTCTCAATTTCATAAAATCACTACTCCCAATCACACCCACCCTTTAAATGATGATAATTCCTTAGATAGGGACAACTGCGATACATCACAAAAACAAGATGTTATCGATGATGATCCCAAATTAGATAGTAAACTTGTCTGATATCACATTTCATTTCTCATTTACTCGCCGTCCACTCTTTCCTCACCAGTATAGGAATTGCTAATCAATCCAATCTACCCAAAGGTCCACCTCCCCGTCGACACAAAAAAGCACACACCAAAAGGATTCGCCTACATCCAATTCACCTCCCCACCCTCAGCAATCACCGCCTTCCAAACCCTCGACCAATCCATCTTCCAAGGGAGAACCCTTCATATTCTCCCCGCTGAAGCCAAACGTGAATCCCAGCTCGACGACTTCGCCCTCTCCAAACTTCCCCTCAAAAAACAACGAGAAATCCTCAAGAAACGAAACGCAAACAAATCAGACTTCGAATGGAACTCCCTCTACATGAACATCAACTCCGTGATGGCATCCATGGCGGACCGTCTCGGTGTTTCCAAAGCGGATATGCTAGACCCCACGAGCACAGACGCAGCTGTGAAGCAAGCGCACGCGGAAACAAGAGTCATACAAGAAACGAAATCCTACTTTGAAAACCACGGTATCAATCTCGCTGCCTTTGCGAAAAAGAAGCGGGGGGATCGTGTCGTTTTGATAAAGAATTTCGCGTACGGGACTAGCATTGACGAACTCCGCGCTCTGTGCAACGAATTCGGCGAGACCAAACGCGTCCTGATGCCGCCGACGGGTACCATCGCCATTGTAGAATTCCTAGACGACCCGAGCGGTCGAGCGGCGTTCACACGGCTATACGGCCGCAAATTCGAAGAATCAATACTAAAGGTCGAAAAGGCGCCCGAAGACATCTTTGTCACCGCTGTGGACCCTACCAAGAAGAGTAGCGACGCGACAACAGTCCGAGGAGGCAATGTTGCCAAACCATCCATCAAGGATCTAATCTCAACCGGCGACGAGGACGTCGTACCCGGCGAAACCTCCTCGCTGTTTGTCAAAAACTTAAGCTTCACTACCACCCAAGATAAGCTGAAAGATACATTCTCATCACTGGAGGGTTTCATCGCCGCAAAGATCAAAACCAAACCAGACCCGAAGAATCCAGGCAAGACATTAAGCATGGGTTACGGCTTTGTCGAATTCCGCAACAGAACAGCAGCTGATGCCGCCGCCACAGCCATGAACGGGTACTTTCTCGACGGCCATAAGCTAGAGATCAGAGGATCGCACAGAGGCGAGGATGCAGCGGCGGAACGGAAAAAATTGGACGCGAGGAACAACAGCGCCAGCACCAAGATTATCATCAAGAACTTGGCCTTCGAGGTGTCTGAGAAGCAGATTCGTAGTTTGTTCGGGCAGTATGGTAAATTACGGTCGGTGAGGGTTCCCAAAAAGTTCAACAAGACGTCGCGGGGATTCGGGTTTGCACAATTTGTTAGCACACGGGAGGCGGAGAATGCGATGGAGGCGTTGAAGCACACGCATTTGCACGGGCGGCCGTTGGTGTTGGAGTGGGCTAAGGAGGAGGCGAAGGATGCCGAGGAGGAAATTCAGAGATTGCAAAAGAAGGTCGGAAAACAGGTTGATAGTGTCATGTTTGCTAAACTTAGCGGTGCAGCGGGGAGGAAGAAATTTGATATTGAGGAGGCTGCCGCAGAGAGGGCGGGTGATGGTGATGGTGATGATGACGGCGATGATTAGATGTAGTTTCTCTGAGCAGAGTGTCAATCAATACATTTACCGTCTTGACGAGAGTACCAATATCTCTAGCTGAGTACTTTGCATCAATCAGCAATCTATGGACATGATTCATCTCAGACCTTAAACAAAGCTTATCCCAACAGGCGGCAGAGTACGTGACTTGATGCTGTTACAATATCCACAGCTTTTGGATTATACTTGCTATTACCATAGCAATTGATAAAATCGATATTAGAATTATCATTAATGTAAGTAAGTACTCAAGTACGAAATTATATTAAAAAAAAAAAAAAATTCGAGGCTTCCGGATCCCCCATATTGTCACCAAGCGCGTGGGGCGTTCCAAGATGCCATACTTCTAAAGGATAATATACCCATCGCGACAAAAGAAATTTTTGAGGAAGATTAAAACGAGGATATTAAAAAAAAGATAAATCGAAAGCTTCAAATCTTCTCGAGGCGATAACTGTAACTTAGCTCCTTAAATGAACCCACCTGTTTAAAATTCTTATGCATGGTCAATGCTGCCACCAAGAAGAAATTGACACGGCCATCTACATGATAGAGTCAACATATCAAGTCACAAAAGCCCAAGGAAAGTAGTTCCCAATTCCACAAAGGAGGCAATACAAAAGAATGAGAACGCTTACTAGCCATTCATATAATATCTCGCTGGTATCCATAAGGAAAGGAATCCAAAAAAGAAAAATCTCCTCAATTTCAAGAATGAGAATACAATATATAAGAAAACCCTTGTCCACAAGTTATAAGAAAAGCGAAAGGAAACAGGCAAAAATAAACTTTTCAGTCTCTTTTTGCACACTAATAGTGAGTAATCCAATATCCAACGAAAGAGAAAACGAGAATAATGAGAAAAGAAAGTATATGTTACAACACCAAGCAATCCAGTCGTAAGCCAAACAGGTATCATTATAATTCGTGATAACAGAGGGAAAGGGAATTTTGAGGGGGGGCGGGTGAACAAAGGAAACCGGCTTCTCATCCTGTAAAGAGCTTTTTGAGGGTACTCTTGCCTCTAAAGGACTTCTTGATGCGCCCGTGCATTGATGCCAACGAGTGACTCGATATTCCAAAGTCAGCTCCGAAACTGAGCTTATCCGAAAAAGAGGATGTGTGCGTTACTGGTGATATCGGTGTCGTCGTAGAGCTTGGGGTAGAAGGTTCTGTCGAAACCGGGCTATGGTTGTTGGATTTTTCGGGTGAGAGGCGATGAAGCAAGCTCCGTTTGCGCGAAGGTGTTTTCGGCTGGAACACCCAGTTTTCTTTATTTTCCCCATCTAGTTGAACGCAGTTGTTTTCAGAAGCAGAGCGGTGGAAGCTCATGCCGAAAGTTTGGGAAGAACACAAATGCTCGGATTTGCTTCTCTTTGGTCTGATGCTTCCAGTTCTCTGTGGGATATAGAGACGGGAAGGGCGACTCTTGAGGCTGGGACCATCAAAATTCGTTAGTGTGAAACCCCTCTTCCTTGACTGCCAAATGCTACTGAGCGATAATTTTCTCATCAGTCCTCTTTCTTCAACATGGGATGTCGACACTGATCGAGTTGCCAACGTGTTAAGTCTTCGGGGCAGGTCTTTCTTGGGTGTTGGTGATGAGAGAATGTCTGTAGATATGACATGCGAGTACAGATTCTCGAGCGTGTTACGTTGCTCAGGCCAGAGGCGCGAAACTGCCTCCTCCTTGCGATCGGGCATCACCTTGTCCAAGTCTGTGTTTCTCCTCAAAAACTTCTCAAGAGACTTGTTTGATAGCTGTTGCGCTAACGGCGACTGTTTGTTAGGAGAGAGCACATCTTCTTTGAACCCTGTCGAAAACATATCGAGAGGCTGGGACCTTGATCGGGAGAGCCCTATTTGGCTCTTGGCTTGCGAGAACTGCTTCCGCAGATCAAGCATTGATGTCTTGTCTTCGTTGTCTCTCGCACGAATGTCGACTGGGAGATAGCTAAGATGAGTAGTGGATGAGATCGATTCCGCGGCCATCTTGTCGATGCAATGCAACAAACTCGACCTCCAAACTTCTGCGTCATCGGCCGTTTTAGCTGATACACGAATTCGGTATAAACGGTTTGCCTTCCTGAAGTTGATCTTCCAAGAGAATTCGGCGTCTGGGAGGGATCGATCTGGTGAGTAGCTCAAGTCAGCAGGTGTCCAACAGACTACCGTAGTGGCGGGCCTCACCTTGAATATCGTCAGATTTCAGAGCCGAAAGTGGAATCATAAACATAACGGAACAAACAGCTTTCTGCGTGGAAGGATCAACGGTCGGACGTGAGAGGAGGAGGTGGGTCCGAAATAGTGACCCGATGGTGTATCTCGCACTGGGACTGTCATTGGTAGAATATGCGACTTGCAGGACACCGCATAATAGCACTCGTCCCAGATGACGAAGGACGCTTTTCCGTCGGTCCACTGTGACACGGCTTGCTAGACAGTCGATCTCCTTCAAAAGAATTAGTGTTGATGTATACGCCAACTCGCTCCAGCCTGCTCACATACCCTTGGTAAAATTATCATCTCACGTAACAACCATGTTTTCTCCAGTTGATCTCGGGCCCCAGATGTATTACATTGAACGCTGTTGAGCTCGCAACCCAAATCTTTCAACGATTTAATGATTCTGTGAAGAGGCTCGTTGGCTTCGGGCGCATCGATGGTTGGTGTAACCTCCAAAAGTCGGTTGAGGAGCAATGGATATCGGCAAACATGATGTATAGGCTATAGACAACAAAGATTTGTTAGAGAGACGAAGGTACTATATGTAAGCAAAAGTCATACCTTGATGATAAGGTCTGCAAGAGTTGCAGCTTTCTTTCCCATATAGCTTCCCTTGTTGCATTCTGCAGAAATTGCGTTGGCGAGCATTTCAAATCCAGATTCCCAGCCTCTCTTTTCTATTGGGGAAATAGAGGAGTTGTTCACGAGTTCCTTGAGTTTCTCATAGTTGGCACCATATTCGATATGAGCAAAAAAAAAGGCCATCTATATTAAAAAAAGTTTGTTAGCTGAAATGAAGCCACTGTTTCGATTTGAAAGGCTTTCTTACTCTCGACTCGAATACATCTGCCAGAGATTTAACGAGTGACGGATCCGCCAAGTTACCGTGTGATGATATAAGAACATCCGAGGTGTTGCTGTTGGCACCTGGAAGCTTGGTAGGTAGAGCGATAGATGCTGGTAGTCTGGTAAACAGCTCTGACAAAAGGCTTTCTTGGTACTCTAGAAGGTCGGTCATATTATCGACAATTCTGCGTTTGGCTCGAGTATCAGAGGAGGTGAGTGCATTGTCTCTTTGAGAAATAAATGCCTGTAATGAAGAATGTGGTAATTTAGTATTAAGTATTTAAAAGCCAATGCATTTGATACCTTTTACTGGCAAGAAGTCATAACTTACCGTAATCATAGTTTTCAGATCCATGATGTACTCTTCTTCTGATAGAACAATCTCAGCTAAAATTTTCCACCTTTGCTGCGCCCTCTCTATTGTTGCTAGATCTAAAGTGTCGTCCAAGACATCCTCAACTCTGGGGTCTGCTTGGTCTATAGGATCACGTCTAGAGAAACCTGCAACGCTACCATAGAATGACAATGACATCCTTGATGCAGTTGCGGTTCCGACCCTCCCTAGAAAGCCAGTTGAGCCGGTAAGCTTGGTGGCACTCGTCATCGCGGAAGGTGCAATAGAGAGATTTCCATGAACAGAATCCCTGGCCGCCTGAGTTCGATAAATATCGTAGTGCATATGGGGTAGCTTTGACTTTCCACGAAGGCTTTTCATCCAACGGCGCATGACTCCCTGCCCATCATCCCCATGGCCGGAAGAACGAGATCGAAGGGTATTGAATTTCGGCGTAGATAGATTTGCATAGTGGGTATCACTGTCCTCTGTCGAAAACGATAGCCTTCGGATAGATTCATCTCCCTCCACAAGGCTATCCCCATCCTGTGATACTAGAATTTGTGGCGCAGGTTGATCTATGAGGATATTGTCCACAGGTGTGACCGGGCCGGGCGCTGTTTCCATAGACTCGCAATCACTCTGGAGGACATTGTCGCTCGTGTCCAGAGAGAGGTCTTGAGATGAATCTCCCTCCATCGTGAGTGCTCACGAGGCAGGCCGCCCAGAACCTTGTGTGGTTCACTGCAACCCGCCCAAGGCTATTCGGTCTGAATACCTTCTCCTATATGGTGCTCTGCCAACAATATGTACTCTCTGTCGAATTAAGACTGCGATGTCGACATGTTTATTATTCGGGATGGCAAGGTGTATAATATATACAGTATAATCGTTCGGTCGTATAAGAAGACTGGTGGACCCCTCTCGCAGAGAAGGATATGGGGTTTTAGACGGAGGGAAAGGAGCGTTTCTGCGATGTGCGAAAATAAAACGCAGCGTCTGCCTGTTTTTTGCTTCAAGGTTGTGTATATCCGATTGTTTTTCTTGTTTGACCTGCAAATAGACAATTGAGATCGGTGCCCCGAAGGGTTAAAATCGGTCAGCAGAGGAGAAGAAGCGGCGAGGCGCAGGGTGGGTGTCCGAGTGTCTGATGAGCGCCTGACAACAGCCAAATGGATCGCAATGCGACGTTTCGAGACGGACCCGAGAATAAATTATATTCCGACTGGCAAAGGCTAGATTGGAAGATCCAATGAGTAAATAACTGGCCCAACCAAATTGAATGAAGTAATAATATAAATATAAATAAGGTTCCGGATGAGGCTGCTTACCACGTATGTCAGTCATGCGACTAGTGCTGCTGCACCCTTGTAATGAATGAATGAATGAATGAATGAATGAAGGATATGATATGTGCAGCCCGCGGATATCAATCACCGGCGCTGTTGGGTGGTAGGTGAGTATTATTGGTGCCATTAAATTGAATGGCGTAAAACAAAGTAACAAAGGTCTTTCCTTCTCTTTCTGCATGTGAGGATGGACGTAGTAGCATTTCATTCCTCTGGTGCCCCAGGTCCGCTCTTATCAAGTCCAATCGCTCGATTTCGATCGATGTTCTGAGCGAGCATTTCTGCAAGCAGGTGCGAAGAACGTGCCCGTGAACCGCACAGGACAAAATAACTAGCGGCTCAACTTTCCCTACGAGACGACCGAACTAACGCTTGCGTTTGAAACCTCTCCCCTAGCTTCATCTCGAAGCCACAAAAAACGGCCTTCTTTTTCCTTTTCGCGAAGGCATGTCGCCCAGGATGAAGGCGCCCTTCGGGCAATTGAGCAGCAAGGCAACATATTCTTGAGACCTAATGACGTCGCGGATGTTACCGTGCGAAGAGGTCCGGTAGATCGGTTGATGGATGCAGAGGATCGGATTTAGAATGAGACGTTAAATAATCCCAGGGCATGCAGATACGTTTCAAGCTACATCGACGGTGGTGGTTTATTATTCTCCTCTCCGGTTTTCTACGATGACGTGGAATATGAGATGCGATGATGTTGCTTATTGGAGAATGAAAGATCGTTTGTCCAGTCGTGTTGTGCCGACGTTGATTCGGGGCTGTCGTAAGCCACCAGACCACGCCCTCTCAGGCATAGTATATCAATATAGACACTCATATGGATAGTCACTCCCTCTCTCATCTCTCACTCACTCCAGCTGGAGCTTTCACTCACCTCAACTCCCAAAAAGAGGCCTGTATCTGGAATATAGAGCCGGAAAAATAAAGCCACTCAAAAGCTTTGCACCCAAACTGAGAAAGAGAAGGGCAGGAAAGAAAAAGACATACATACACACAGATCAGCAAAGTTTACGGGTGAGGAGGGAACATGGGAAGACAGATGGAAGGCGACATTCACAATCCTTCCGTTGGCGGCCAGGCTGCAAGCACCTCTGCAGCTTCAAATGGGACCTCGTCGCGAGATCGGATTATGTCTCTGATGAAGAGAAAAGAAGCTCTTGAAGCAGAAATAAACTCTCTGAGTGCGGTTCTGGATACTGTGAGTCTCCTCCTTCCTTTCCCTTTCCTATAAGTTTAGAAATAAAAGAAAATGATAATAAAATTATTTTAAAACAATTACTTCCATTTCAACGAAATAAAATCCGGAATTTCTAGGAATGCAACAACTAATGACATTTTATCTCCCTGCAGCACGGAGTGAATATGCAAACACCACTGACCACATTTGACGGGTATCCAAGAGATGATATTGATGTTGCACAGAGTCAGTCCTCTTCCAGAATATCTTTTCTTTTTGAAGTCTCCAAATTCGGTGTTTCCAGACGAAGGATCAAATTACTGACTGGAATGTCCTGTTGGGGAGTGTGTCCACGTGTAAAGTCCGTACCACAAGAGCGCGTATAATTCCTCTCGTCAACGATATGAAAGCTTTAATGGCCGAAATCGAAAAGGCCCTACATTCATATCACGCTGAACAAGCAGGCGCTCCAGAGCCAACGGGTTCGGAAGACCCTGCTACCCTTTCCTCTGGCCCTTCCGCTCCTCGACCGGAGACGATAGTGGAAGCGGTATTCGCTGTCGTCAATCAAGTGTTTCCCTCGTCGCCGGCTGAGGCAGCTGGTCTCAAAGCTGGTGATAAGATCAAGCGATTCGGAACCGTTGGAGCATTGAATCATGAAAAGCTAGCTAAGGTTACCACTGAGGTCCAGCAGAATGAGAATGTAAGAACCCTCGTGTTTTAGTTCAATGCAATACTGCTTGTTAAGGACTAGGAGGAAATGCTAACGTCAAGGCGCGAATCCTCCAGCGAGCTATATCGGTTCTCGTATCACGGACTGACGATAGCGGTGAAAAGGATCTGGACTTATCGCTAACTCCTAGGAGAGATTGGGGTGGTAGAGGGATGCTTGGTTGTCATTTGCTTCAGCTATAGCTCTTACAAATTCGATTCGATTGATTTGCAGAGCTCGAGAGATATCATCCCTAAAGCTTGAGTGCCGATAAGCACTCTTCAAATTTGCTTTGTCAACTTTTGAAATGTTTCTGTGCCCTTTACATGTTTGGCATTGATCCTGGCGTTAAGAGTGGTCCCTCTTATTCATTCTGCTATTTTTGCATACACCTTCAGGATTCAAAGAAGAGTTTCAAATCACCAGTCTAGACTCAAATCTGACCTTGAGGTCAATGATGGCCTCCAAATCGGTCTTTAACAGGATTGCAGGCTTACTAATAACGAATACGAGTCCGCTGAAATATGGTGGCCTGATGAAAATAAAGAGAAAAAAGCTAGAGATATTGTGAAGCTTGAAGCTAATAGAAAACCTTGAATGACTTTTAAAACACTCCGCCAACCAGCAACTCTTCAACAGGAATCGCGTATTAGTAATCGGGGCGGGCTTTTGGAGCTAATTAATTACTGCTGGGCGGACTGGATCCTGCGGACTGCGGTTCGAAGTCGTCGCCACGCCAAAATGACGGCATATAAATATTTCGCGCTCTCCGCAGCCCTTCGCAGCATCTCCACCGCAAGGACACCCAACATAGCAACCTGAATACTGTTATAGTTGCACTACTATTTCATTCAAACGGTGAGTATGCAATCGTCGTCGCGTCGCGTGTTCGTGGAAGAGAAACTGCAGCTGTTCGGATTAGACTATGGCCCTTTCCGGGGAGGGATACCGGGGGAGTGAGCTTTCTCCCGGGGAGGCCCACCGAGGCGACCTTCCTTCCTTCGTCTCCTCCCACTCGCTCGCTCGCCCAGCAGAAATTTTTCCATCTGTTTCTTCCTCTTCTCTCCTCCAACGCTGCGACAACAACAACCCATTCTTCTTCTTGTTCCCATTCCAGCTTCATCAACAAGACAACCTCCTGCCCTCCTCTTTCTTCTTCCTTCATCCTCTCTAACGATCCTCTTATTCCTTCCTCCTAGCTTAATCCAATACCACTCAACCCTTCAAAACAACTCTTTCTACTCCCGCAGTCACAATGACGGAGCAGACGCCTACCTTCAAGCTCGTCTTGGTCGGCGACGGTGGTACTGGAAAGACCACTTTCGTCAAGCGTCATTTGACTGGTGAATTCGAAAAGAAATACATTGCCACCCTCGGTGTCGAAGTCCATCCACTTGGTAAGTTTTCAATTTTCATATTCTTATTGCAGGTAGCATCCAGCGGCATCCATAAGCACGACCTTCTATATCTCATTGATTTTTCTCGACGTGCCATCACCCGCCTTCTTCCCGCAACGGCGCCTCAGCTTCTTTTCCTCGCGACACCCAAAATTTTTTTTCTCACTTTCTACTTCTCCCTCCCCTTTCCCCTTCTGGTGGTAGCGTTGAGGAGGTACTGCTTTGCTCCGTCGTGGTTCGCCGTTTGGTCAGAAAAGCAACACAACCGTTTACCCCTCCAGATGACCTGTCAAAGCCCCGCCGAAGAGCTTTAATATCTTTCTTACACTGAAACTTCTCTAACCTTTGGAATCTACGAAAATTTTATAGGCTTCAGCACGAACTACGGCAAAATTCAGTTCGATGTCTGGGATACCGCCGGCCAGGAAAAGTTTGGTGGTCTCCGTGATGGATACTATATCAACGGACAGTGTGGTATTATCATGTTCGACGTCACCTCCAGAATCACCTACAAGAATGTTCCAAACTGGCACCGTACGTTCCACAATACTCCCCCAAAAGCGAAAACCCGCGTCATATCTTATATAAACAAAATAACCAACGTGTAATTGCTCATTTAGGTGACCTCGTCCGCGTCTGTGAGAATGTTCCGATAGTCCTCTGCGGAAACAAAGTCGATGTCAAGGAGAGAAAGGTCAAGGCGAAGACCATTACCTTCCATAGGAAGAAAAATCTCCAAGTATGTTTCTTTTTTAACTTAAAGGAATATTTTTAGCTAATACGCTTTTAGTATTATGACATCTCCGCCAAGTCCAACTACAACTTCGAAAAACCCTTCTTGTGGCTCGCCAGAAAACTCGTTGGAAGCACAGATCTCGATTGTATAGCTCCCACTTGACAAGTTTCCCAATTATCCTAGACTCTTTTTACTAACATTACAACTTTTACTTGTTTAGTCGTCGCTGCTCCAGCTCTCGCCCCACCTGAGGTTGATATCGACCATGCTGCTATGGAAGCGGCAACCAGGGAAATCGAAGCTGCCGCTGCCGCACCACTTCCAGATGAGGAGGATACGTAAGTTCATACTGAATTACCTGAATTTTTTTCGAACATGTTACTAACATCTCTTAGCGATTTGTAAACATCCCTTATCTCAAGCGAAATTTTCTCACCCCAGAATTTCGCATATTCTTCTTCCAATATTACGATTGAGAGACGAGATAGAAAGATAAAGAGAGCGAAATGTCAAAACCTACAAGAAAACCGTTTGATCCCTTTTCTTTTTTCAGCCTCGACCCGAAATCTTGATTTCACTTTTTTTTCCCGAAAATGACGAGGGGTCTATAAAGCTTGGTTCCCTTTTTATAATGATCTTTATGTTGTGTCCAATGCTCTTATATTCCGAGATAGCTAGACTTTATGCTTTTTTCTTTATGTTTATCTACTACTACCTCCTTCTCTCGCGCATGGTCCAAATGACTGTTTCTTTTTTCTCTTTCTTTTCTTTGGGACTCGAAATTGTAATCAGGGAAAGAGGGAAGCAACAAAAGAGATAAGCAAGGTTATACACGATTCGATTGGTATTCTGATAGTATAAAGCTCTCCTTGTTTTTTGCAAGATAATAGACAAGCTGGTGTTTTTTTCTCCGGCTAAGATGAATAAGATGAGTATAATATACAAGGCGTTTCGTTTAAGTTTACGAGACAGATTTGTTCAATTGATCAATTGAGCGCTAAACTTTTATCATGTCGTGATATGTGATTTATTTCATCCTGATGATTGCCATTTTGTCTCAACGCGAGGGGCTGGTTATGGGCCCAACTCTCCTCATCGTGTTCTGGGTCTGTGCTTTGGGAACCCTTTGGGCCTTTCTTACGTTTGAGACATTATTCCCACCACGGGATGTGCTGTATAATCCCGGGTACTGCAGCCCGGAGCTTGCGATAGGACAGGGTCCCAGACTACTTGATGGGTCACACAAGACGATTGTATCAAAAGCATCAAGACCAGACTTGTGAATAAGCACGTAGCATAGATGTAACGAATTTATTGTGTATATGCCAAAATAATTGATAAAATAACAAAAAAAAAGATACCCATCCCACGCGCTCTCGAACCAAAGGAAAGAAAAACATCAATGAATAAAAAGCATGCAATTATACAAAAACGCCCCTTTCCCTCGCTGTAAGACTACTCAAATAATGATGACAATAATAACACACTGTTGAGGTTGGAATATAAAAATACCGAAAGAGAGAAAGGGCTGTTGGATTATATTAGTGTTGAATGTGAATGCAGGAAGGGTTGGCGGTTATGAGTGTAATGTAAAAGACGATCCATGGAAATAATAAATGCACAGAACAGGCTCCGAGAATACAAAGAAGGAAAGCAAAAGAAAGCCAATGAAAGAACGAGAAGGGCGTGCGTGTTTTGTGGGTATCATATCGTAAGTAACAGTTCGTTGCTATACCAGCTGCAAAGTAATAGATATCAAAGAATCACAGCAAAACAAAACAGAAACACAAATACGGCTATGCGTGCTTTTTGTCATAACACTTATCTAAGATTGAGCATGCCACCGGCGAGCAACCCGTACCCTGGAGGAGGAGCCGTATTGGCCGAATTCGACATCATATGTGCCGGTAGCTGGCCCGCTTCTTCCATCATCGAATCCGCAAAGCTAGGCAACCGTGGGTGCTGCTGATCAATAGGTGGAGGGGCGATAGATCGCGGGGTGAAAAACTCCTCGAACGCGGGTAACTCTTCCTCGGCTTCCAATCGGGCTCCTAAATCACGTTGGCCGACAGAGGTGACCTGAACAGGTAATTTCAAGCTGAACGAGGAGTTCAACCGCGAGCTGATATCCACCGATAGCGTGATATCCAGCTCGTATTGGCGGCCGACATGGCAAGATTGGAAGGTAGGTGGGAGACCTTTGTTTTGGGGTTGGGACACTGGAACAAGGATTTCGGCGTAGTACCAGTTGGGGCTTTCGTAGGGTAGGGATGCGGTGCTAGCGTTATCCGACATGTCGGAGCCCCGGCGGGAGCCGTACGTTGAGTCGTGCTCTGCGTCTCGTCCCTTACGCCATTTGATGCCATTTAGGGCCCTGGAGGAGAGGGTGATGGTCTCGTGGTATTGTCCCATGTATGGGTCATTTAGATGGGACTTTCGTTGTGGGATTATATTGATCGACTTTGTGGAGTAGAATGTCCGGTATTTGAGTTTTGTGGTGATATTTCCGAGCTTTGGAGGTTCCGTTGAGTCGTCAGAGGGGACGAATGTCATGTTTAGGGTGACGGTGGTGGTAGCTCTGTGTTTTCCATCGTAGGACTTGGTCTCCAAAGGCCGTGGGGGGTCGGCTTGAACGATCAATCGACCGAGCTTGCCTTTGAACAATCCCTTGCGGATTTCCTTCTCTTTCTTGAAGACAAAGGTATTGTCGTCCATTGGAGGAGGTGCCTCTAGGTATGCAGGTGTGATGTGGATGTTACGCTGTTCCTCAGCTATGATTGCCTGCTTACCATCGACATCCTTCTTCCTTGTAATCCTGACTTTGATACCGTATCGGATCTTCGCCATATCAGGTGTGACATCGTCCAGTTCGAGCGTACCGTCTTGATTGATAGCTTTACCGGTTCCCATGCTGGGAGGCAGTTGAAGATGTGCCTGTCGAACCACCCCGCTCTGCGTAATGTAGCCGCAATGGCTATCGAGTAGTTGATCCGGGACGATGAAGCTAAACGGGAACGTATACTGCATGCCTTTGATTGCAATTCGTGGGACCGGTAATGTGCTCTCGTCAATCGGTTGGTTCATCTTGAGGAACATGCGTCGAACTTCGCTCCTGGCGGCGCCCATGGCGCTAGTGTTTTCGGTCCATACTCGAACGACACCTATATATTTTATACAAATTTTTCATTACCATCTCCATTATAATATCCACATTATATTTTTAAAATATGGCGACACCTGCAGGCTATACGAGCGCTTGGCCCAGCAAAAAAGTTGCTGCCTAGCTGTAGCGAGGGTATACCGACGGGAACGCTAACTAGGGTATGCCTAGACGAGAAACATACCTTCAAAGGTGATAAAGATATCATCGAATCGCACGTCGTGCTGGGGTATAATTGTAACCTCGCCTTCGATCTTGTCCCTAGTCGAAAAAGCGTAGGGTATCTTGCGTCTTTCTCTTTCACCCTTGAGGGTGATTGTGATGTGAGGTTTCTGTGCGAGAACGGCGCTTCGCATGTTGTGGATGTGGTTTTGGGTGGTCACGACGGACGCAGCGTAACGGATGGAAGTATGGTCACCCATGGCTGCTGTTTTTTACACTACGATGGGTATTATGAAGGAACGATGGAATGTATTGAGAGAGGAGAAAGAAGAGTAGGAAGAAAGAAGAGGCGGAAGGATTGATATTATTATTGTTAATATTTTATTTCAAGTTTGCGGCGGGGTCAAAGGAACCAAGCTCGCGCGGAAAGACGGGACTGGTCTAGTCTTTCGTGAAGACCTCAGCCGTATAAAACCAAGAGAGCCGAATTTAAATTCTGCGTGTGCACAACAGAGAAGTATATTGGAAAAAAAAAAAAAAGTGTCACACAGACTTGCTCGTGTTCGATGGGCTGTCCGGATGTTTGGTTCTTAAGAAAGAAAGCTGACAGGCCCTTGGATGCCACAGGGACAGTGGGTTTCTCAAGGGAGATGCAATGTAGATAGTGCGATCAATATAATAACCGTCTGCACGAAGGAGGAGGGCAGTCAGTGTGGACCCTCCACAACGCCGACGTTGGCCGACCCGTTCCAACGGAAAGGTGGAGACAAAGGTATATGGTGTGGATGCTATGGTCTTGTCAAAACTGGGCACGCTGGTTTGGGCAGAGTCGCTTGGGCACAGGTGCAGTTCGTATCCAGCGCTAGCGTTCTGAGGTGAGTTCGGCTCGTCAAACACCGTGATTGTTCTATCCAATCGGCTCGGATATATCCCAGGTTCTGAATGCTCACGGCTCAATTGATTGCTGGATATATTTGTCGTCCCGAGTTTTGAAACTGGCTATAGACGGTTTTGAAGGTCCGTGGCGTCGAATGTGCGGTATTTATCTTTGTACTTTCCCGTTTGAAAACGCAGGTGGTGCTACTGATATATCGTTTTTATTTGGGACGTCTGCTGAAAGTGTCTACGTATTCGCAAGACGGGTAAATATTGCAATTGGAAGTTCGTATACGAAGGCGATGCAGTTAACTTGGCTGCATGCAATTCCTGAGCAGAGATATTAGGCTAGAGGGAATTAATATAAAAAGGAATCGAATATATAGAATCGAATCTTTCTAGAAAGGCGGAAGAAGAAGCAAAGAAATTGATATCCTTGATATCAAGAATGCTATTCGAGGGTTCCCGTTGATTGAGTTTCTTAGGAATATAAAATTATTCGGGAAGTCTCCTAGCTTTATATAAAATGTAAATCGTGGCCCATTGAATTCAAGCTCCAGTGCTCTGGGCGATTGGAACTCTGACATGACTGTGATTCACAAGTCAAAGCTCCAATTTGCATCATGTAATCCGGAGACTTAGTAATCTCCCCACGGCGCGCAGGATCGTTGTATTGCGATTACGGTTAAAATATCAAAATGAAGGTGTGCCAGTCGGTGCAGGGTATGTAGGGTGTGGAGACAGAAACGACGACGACGGTGAACCGAATCGTGAAGGATCTCTCCTGTCAAAGGTACTTGATCTCATGCGACAAAATGAAACTAACGCTGGAAACCGGAAGAAGCAAATCGACATGGCCAAAATCGGCCCTTGTTCGAATACGCAGGCCCGATACGGTGGATGGCAAATGCGAATGCATGGTGGTGGCATGGCTTGTCACTGGCTAAACTTTTGGAGTTTCCAAGGTACCGGTGGACCTCGAAGGGAGAACCCAAAAAAACGTCGAATCAATGGGAGGGAGCTCCTAGTTCTAACGACGCCTGATTACAAAGACAAAGACTTCAACCAAAGAACTATCTGACTCATCCACGGATTTGTGAGAGCCAACGTTGGTTTGGAACCGCAAGATACAGACATGGTGTGTATAATATTGCACCATCTGCTGCAGAATACAAGCAACTCGTCACATCTATAACGTTAAATGGAAGTACGTATCAATTATGCTCATTCGTTATATATTTCCCCCAAATTACGTTGCTCAATTGTATTTCTGAACATTGCAATCCTAAAGCTCAGACGCCATAGCACCTTGATTTATCAGCAGAGCTAAAGGGCATGCACGTGTGCCAAAATTGCCCACCTTTGGCCTGTGAAACTCGCTGGCAGGGGATGGAATTCGTATCCTCTTGCGGTAATCAGCCCTAGAATTCGAAGCTAACCTACCACGACATTCAGTACCCACAAGCCGCCACTGCAGCTTGGCTTGGTTTGGTTTGGCGATTCCCTATTTATCACAATAGTCATCAGACTGTTTCCAGAAGCTCTCTCTCAATATAATGCATTCATTCAGTATGACAATTGAATCTAGAAGGGAAATTCAAATTCAATAATGTCTTCTTAAAGGCAACATAATGGTAAGATCGAAAGTTTAAGGATACCACTTCCGATATAATAAAACGCATTGTCTGAATTTCGATCCCTGTTTGGAATATGTAGAACCCAGGCGCGAACGAGATGATAAACCAAGAAACAAGGTCTGAACCTTCAAATGGCAATTTTTATTTCGAGCTAACTGCCGCACCGCGGAAATGCAGATTGTGACATAATCCGATTGTTCGCAATCAACTTAACTCTCTCTCAACCGGATCGACGATCCCGAATGTATTACTACACACAACCAACCTGGGCACGGTCTCGAGGCTCTTGGAGGTTAAGCTCACTGTCAGGCCGGATGTATACCCTCCAAGAGAAGGGAAATGATCAGAATTGTACGTAATACTGGTGCCATTTGTAATCAGATCAGATATCGCAATGGATAGACGGCGCGCACACGACGCAAGCACGTTGACGACCGTTCGCTCGTCGCATGTCGTTCTCGACTTTCTTTCGTTTGCAAATTTCGCATGACTGGCTCGCTTGATAATTGTCGCCATCCATTCGATTCCCGTTTGCATGCGATTCCCATCCACACGCTTGGAAATGGATCCTTCACCAATTTCTTTTGTTTTTTGATATTGCTTTTGGAACCCGGAATATCTGAGCACCACTCGCTTGGACGTCTGCATCAATATGCAAAGTTTGGATGGATGATGCTCGTGGCTTCTAGAGCGATTTTAATTTTTTAAAATTCATGAATTCAAGTTTTCTCGATCGCAGACCTTTGCCCTTCAGCGGCTAGCCTGCCTACTTGCATCACATCTAGGTAGACAATTTTTTGTTAAAATTTCCATCGTATTGTCGGCATGATCGCGAGTCCTAGCAGCCATTGAGTTATCATGGTTCAAAGTTCGGCAGATCATGCGAGAAGACTCCGCGCCTCCTGCTAAAACCATCAATATCAAACCGTCATTGGCAGCGTAGCAGCATAAGCCCCTTAAAAAAAATTATTTTTTATTCTAAATTTGAGTAGAAAAATTGTTTTGAATCAATCTGAAAAGAGGTACCATGATTCAAAATCTTGAATTCAAAATTTTATTATCCATCGTATAATGTTTTGGAGGGAATTCCTACAACCCTTGGAGGCATAGTAATCGCACAAGCCCGAGCAGAAAGAAAAAAAAAAAAAAGTGGTTAAGCTTTCCTTGCATCTTATCAAGAGCGAACACCAGGGTTCGAAGGCAGGGCAAATGGTCCTTTCTTCACTTCAAGATGGAACAGAACCCTGGCAATCACCGGTCATGTAGACTCGGCATGCAGAAACAGAAACATATATGTCCGATATCGCCACGGCTTGTTCATTTTGCACCGGCCGAAATAAAAAGCACACGGCGTCGGCATGCACGGCTCGAAGTTTCAAACCGAAGAACCACGCGATTGCCAAGCCGTTCTGCTATCCGCTTGCCTCTAAGAGACAAAAATCCTTCATATCAACATGAACACATTTCAATTTATTATGTAAAAGGGCGTCTCGACGTCTCAGGTTCACCCGTACGGAGAATTGAAGTGGAGAGGCTCGAGACGGGAATGCCGCACGCGCACGTGTGCTCTTCTTGTGGTGTTTTCCGTAAATTAATATCCCAGTGAATATTCCTCACAGGTAATTTCGGTTTTCCGACGGAGTGCTTCCGCGCGAGATTCATGTATGAGTTGATATCATGCTGTGCGACAATATTTGATGAAAGGAACTCGAGGTTTCCGACTTTCGTACGTCACGGCTACTTACAAGAAACCTCGACATTGAATATATTGAAACATATCGGAGATATATCGAAATTATATCCTCAAAAATGTCACTAGGATGGTTGAGACAAAGAATACGGTAAGGATTATTGGCCGCTATGACTAATCATCGATTCGAGACAGCCGATCGACTGGACTAGGCTTATTTTGGTTTTTCTTGAGACGACGAATCGCAATTTAGTTTTTTTAAATACAGTGACAACGGGCTGTATATACGTAGCACTTTTATGTAAAGGAGTATGTGCCCCAACCTCAAGATCTTGGGATCTCAAGATCAAAAGCCGAATGAGTAATTACAAGTAATGGCGCACGTGTATATGCTTGAGTAGGAACAGAACAATTGAAGGAAAAAACGCCACCCGGATGAATAGTATAGTACAGTTTTTGTGTCTTTTCACACCGGAAAACTCCTTGAATGCAGTATGTGGCCGTTAAATAAAAAAGATTCCCCCAAGAAAATACAAAAAACAGAGGAGGGTATTGAAAGGAAGAGTCGTTAAATATAACCAGGATACTAAAAGCCTGCAGAAGGCTTGAACTAAACAAGAAGAATTTTTAAAAGCAAAAGCCCGACAATGAATGAACTGAAATAAATGCATGATTAGTCCGCCCGTTACAGCGCCAGAAAAGAAAAAAATTGATGCTAAAATGCTAGAAAAACCGAGTGTTCAAGAAAAGAAAAAGAAGTAAATAAATAAACCCCAAACCCGAATAATGCAATATAATCCTATGACAGTTCCAGTCCGCCTTTTTTGTCGCAATCTAATCGTCTAGCAGGCTAATAACCTCAGGCGTTTCCTTTTTAATTTTTTTCATAGCCGGTTCTGTGGGCTTGTTTGGTCGCCACAGTCCATCGGAACGGATAACGACACTCTTAGTGTCCAGAAATTCTCCCTTGAGTTGCCTTTCCCGCAACCTTGTACACGTTTCTTGCATAAAGCCATCGAGGATAAGTGTTGTAGGTGTACATTCGGCGCTGCATATTGGACATTTCCAGGAATCTGGAACTGAAATTCCAGGAAATTGCTTGGTCCTACTGGTCAAGAACCCTTTGAGATCAAAGCAGTCCAGGTGTGTACAATTCTTGCCCCGAACGGGAATATCGATCAGTTGTTGTGACATCGGGCAAGTGATTGAAACGACGACCGTGTCGTTCTCGACTACGGATATATCATCGTCGTCAGCCATCGCATCCGCAGCTCTTTTGAGCCTGCCGACGATGATGCTCTTAGCATCTCTAGCCGACAGCATTTGAGATTGCGTGATTTGCTGCTGTAAGGTGTTGTAGTCCGCGATTTCGACCTCCTCAACTGCGAGATAATATGAGCTGCCATCCTGAGTTGGGGGGTCCAGCATCATAAGTTGGACGGTATTCACGCCAGGCTCGAGGCCGTCGGAAAGATCCGTGGGGCAGTCTTTACCCCAGTTCCTCTTCCGCCTGAAATGGAGTTTGCGTTTCTTGGACAGTTCTCGTTCTGCCATAGAAGCTTCGCCTTGTTTGTTATCAATGACCCTGTTGAGTTTATCGTTAAGTTCAGCGAAGAAATTCTGCGGCCAAGCCGTCTCATGATTCCTCCAAGCTGTGAAATCTCCATTTTTAGTTGATTGCGTAAGGTCTGTAGCCGATAAAACACATCGAAGACGGTAGAGTTTCGAGCCACTCTGGATGGGGCGCATATTAAGCGCGGTGCCATCAGCACGGTTAGGTTTTGGGAACGATTTATGTATCGCATCCTCCACAAGGAAGGAAATGTTTTGAGTCCTAACGGACTCAACTTTGATGATATCTGAGACGCAGCGCTTGAAGTAAGTGAAGTATTCGTTTTGATCTCCATCAGGCCGTTCCAGATCAGCTGGGATGTGTCTCCATTCTGGGATCAACTTCCAGCCGGGAACTTTGCTACCCCAGTCTGTTGTAAAGATGTGAAAATCAGGTCGCTCTATCGTCGTGGTCTTATCTGTGGTTGGTCCTACCGATGTGGGTGCCATAATCTGAGGTTGATTGGAAATGGCTAAGTTTTGACGTTGTTGATGTTGTCTTGCAATTGTTTGCTGGATTTGGGCTTGGGCATAGGACTGCTGAGATTGGCGATGGACTTCACGCTGGCCTCCCTCATTTTGGCTCCCTCTGTGGGCTTTAACCATCTGCGAGAGTGACACGCCGATAGTTCTCTGTAAAGCTGGTGATTTGACACCGTATGAACTCATCACGCTCTGTGGTATTCCATCCACCTTATTCACAATGCAATAATTATACAGGGCGTCAAAGATGGGACGGATGTTCTGTAACAATTTGATTGCCGCTGCCATGGTTAGGCTGAAACCGGGAATCGCTACCCTTGCGGCCCCAAGCTCGAAGGGCATATTGCAAAATATGTCCAGAGCCCTTGTGGAGAGGGTAAGGTTGGGGTATAGGAGCTGGGAAAGAAGTTCAAACCCAATTTTACTGTGGGAATCTTGCCATAGAGGACTGTAAATATCTTTGAACTTAGGATGGTCCGCAGTACAAAAAATCAGATGGAGAGCAACAAATAAGTCATCATTTTGCATGATAGCATTCTCGAGAAGACTGGCACGTAGTTTGTCATTTGGTTTCAATTGCTCGGTTGAGGGCTGCTTCATTAGAAAACTGAGCTTTCCGTAAAACTGTGCGGACCAGTATCCTTTAGAAGGCTCAACACCCCCAGTATTTGGCTGTGGCCTGGTAGCGGTAGCACTCGACGTAATCGTGGGTTGCTGAGACTGGTGCTGAGGAGCTTGTGGGATGGACACCCTTTGTGGTAGGATAGCTGATGGTTGTGGTGTATCCTGGTGGGCTTGTGGGTACTGGTTAGAGCGAGGCTGCGACCAATTAACAGTTTGCCTTTGCGGAGCATAATAAACAGTCGGAGGGGGCGCCGGAGGACGGAAATAGCCCATAGACGGCGCAGTTTGGAAGTGTTGCTGCTGGTTATTCGGCTGAGGCGGCGGAGCCATGACGGGAGGCGGAATATTGTAGGACTGAGCTTGTAGTCGAGGAAGATTCTGAGATACAGAGATGCGACCATTGATTGGTGCCAGTGCCGGTGTAATGCCTTGTGTCAAGAACATCGATTGAGGGGAAGGTAAAGTTGTCTGAGCCTGAGCATAGGGTGGTGTTTGTCTTGAGGGCGTCGTGTGGTCTCGCTGGGGCGTTGTACGACGTAAAATGTCGGATACAAGCTCCGATGTTGACTGAACCTGAGTTTGTGTGATTTGGTTGATCTGACGGCGGATGATACCAAGAGCATGATTGAGTTTTGAATAGCGAACTACCAGGCTCTGGTTGGGTATAGCAGAGTCTTTAATCTGCTGTCCTAGTCTCTGGAGGTCGCCAAGGATGAGGTTGTGGTCTTCGACACTCGCATTCAATAGATTGATGGTATGCATCTGGCAAGAACCGTCGGGAAGATAATTCGGAACATCGATAGTGCTCGGCTGTTGCATCTGAGGTGAAGCCAGAGGAGAGGGCATCATCGTGCTCGGATGTGCTGACCTGGGGACTGTATTGTTGGCACTGTGAACCATCGTCGAGCTCACGGGCGATGTTGAAGGTGGTGGGGTCATATTGTGTAGGTACGAGGAAGATACAGGTGTTTGGATTGTAGTGCGGGCACGAGGTGCTCGTTCCACACTCGGGGACCTTGAAGCCAAAGGCGTTTGCCTTTCAAGAGAGGTCCTTGGATTGCTGACGGGGCTCGCCCTGCTCTCGGTCATGACGTTTATCGACGTCTGTTGCATTGTCGTGGCTGGGACTGGGCTGGAGATGGTACGATTGGCCGCTGGTGGTATTTGGGGCACCGAGCTTACAGTTGATGAAATGTCTGGCGGAGAGCGATCGGTGATAGATATGGCCGGTAATGACCTTGAATGATCATGGGAATTATTCAATTGGTCGATCAAGATGGAGGACCCTTGAACCGGATCTTGTGGTTCTTCAGGTTGCGTATCAGGGATGGTTATCACCACTCGTTCCTTCGGTTCCTGTCTCGTGCCGGAGGGAGCCATGAGGGTAGTGGAAGGAACGATAGGTGTAATAGGGGCTTCAATTCTTTGTGGAGCAGCATTTCCAGCATTTGTAGGAGTGGTCTTAACTCTCTTAACGGGAGGCGGACGATGAGCATAGGCATCTGCACTATTGCCTTCGTGCATCCAAGAATGCCGTCTACCCCCCATGAACTTGGATACTGTATTGTTTACATTGGCAAGACTGTAAAAAAAAGAGGATTAGCACCGTTCTTGTGCATAAATCGTAAAACGCATATCTCTTGGGAGAAGAATTTGAACATACTCAATATCGTGCCTTGAAAAAGAGCTCTTACGCTTTAGCGGTGATGTGAGAGAAGGACGTCCAGGACGTCCAGGATGTCCAGATGGTGCGGATGTATCGATCCGCATAGCCTGTCCCGCCCGTGAAGCGTCATCGCCTCTGGTTTCATGGCAAGGTCGATTGGGTTCCATGGCTACCATTGGTGTGTCATGCATGAGCCTAAAAACGTTACAGGGTGTCCTATTATAGTCGAGGGAGCAGCAACCGTAATAATATAATAGAAATATTGCTTCCCAACGATAAGGTCTGGGGCGTCTATCCGCATCGAGGTCGCAGAAATATAAAACTGTTCAAGAGGAAGAGTCCGGTCAAAGGAAGCAAGAAGCTATCAATAACAGTATAAGAGCGACAGAGCTCTGTCGTCTCGACGTATGCTATTATTATAATAACAGCTGTAGCAGCACCAGCCCCGTCGCTCACGGAGAATATTATGCGAGAAGAGGCGGCGACTGTTGTTTTTGGTCTGGAACCTGATGTTGCGAAAGAGCTGGTGTTAGCTAGCGCCAACAGCAAGTACCTACTACATTACAAGCACTCGGACACTTGAAAGAAAGAAAAATGCAAAGTAGCTTGAAAAAAGTATATCACTTTCCGGTGCCACCTGTAATATTGGAGCTACGGTGACTGTTTCGGAAAAGCTATCTGTTGGAATTGTAGAAAAGCAGGAAATGTGAGGTCCATCTTTTCTCGCTTCGAAGGAAAAAAGTGTTATGGCGTGTGGTAAAAGCAATAGCAGGCGCAAAGTATAGCTTATTCCTTATTTTGCAGTGCACTTTTCGACTGCGACAAACGATTGGTCTGCGCGATGGAACCACAGCCAATTGGAATGCGACAAAGCTGGCTGGCTCCCGAGCTAGCAATGACGTGCACGAGGGAAGGCAGATGAGACTAGCTGGAGCTGGCAAGCCTAGCAGCTATCACAAAAAGGTCGTGCGTTCTCAAGATGCATCGCCATACCAGGCTGAGAGGCCAAACCCAGCCAACTCCTCTCAACGAAGGAAACAAGTTAATCCCGATAATAGCTGGCGACGGAATGGAAGGAACTCGCGAAAAGAAACAGAAATAAATAGGGAATCGGGCTATAGATTGCATTGAGCGAGGCCATTAGTGGATCGACCGATCCTCCAAAAGTTGCTACTAGAACGAGCCACAGCGATATCGAGATGACCTGGTCCTTGCAAACGGGATGCGAAGGCCCGGGATGAACATGACGAGGTAATAGCGAGGGAGGAATGTGAAAAGCCACTAGAAGGCCTGTAGCAGCGGCCTGCAATCATCATGCTCGAGGGAACAAGCGGGGCCGAAAGCATAATCCGGAGGGTGCTCTAGAACTGTAATGGAAAACAAAGCTTACAATTTGTCTCTTGCTTGACAGCTTGCCTGGTGCCAAGGTGGGCTGAACGTTTTTGATGATGGTGCGTCTCGGCCTAGATAAGATATAGTAACTCGTTCCGAACCCGCGAATTTTCGGAGTTATGAATCTAACTACCAAAAAGAAAGCCACTGGAAGAAACGGGAATTAGTAAATGTATATCTAGTACGTTTCAATTACTGATAGGACATCAGACTTCGATGCCATGTCATAGCGCGGTCTCGAGACGCACGCCCACAAAAAGGAGGAAAAGGCAGAAGGGTAATGTACATGTAGATATACTGGCGCTGGTGGAGTCTGATGCATACGGAAAGTCCAATATTGAGCTTGCAGCAAGCGTCGCCGTCCCACCGCGATAGATTGAAAAAATCTAGAATATGTCGGTAAATTGGCTAGAGGCTAATATTGCGCCGCCTTTCTCCGATGCGATCGATACTGCCGACTGCGACAGCGGGCAGGAGGAGGAGGTTGGAGATCGCTCTCCGAGACGTATACCAAAGGTGTTTGGCTGTTTTTTTCCAAAGTTTCAAAAGATGCAACCGACTGTAATGACTATATGGAGGCTGGGAACCTTGTTCGATGCCACGAAGACCACGAATACCTTGCGATTGACCTGCACATTCGCAAGCTAATAATAATGTAGGATAGCTCGATTGGGTACGAGATTAGCTAGCATGGAACCTGAGTGATATTTAAGTATTCGCCGTGTATTTTCGTCGTTCGTTTACAGCTCCTTTAGTCTTGAGGTTGAAAGTAGGTAAAGAATAGAGTCGCCGTCTGCAAGAGAGAAGAAGAAATTGTATTCTTAA
>JAJTUB010000013.1:748862-933411 GCA_036971345.1 Dactylellina drechsleri | reverse complement strand
AAAACCTCTTAATATCTTTCCTCTTTCAATCAGCTCAGTATTGATCAGGAATCAGCTCAATATTAGGCGTTGTCGTGTGTCGCAAACTTTTGAGCACTGTCGTTCGTTCGTTCGTTCTACTCGCTTAAGCGAGCAAGCTTGTGTGTCTTTGATTGATCCGGGAACTTCTTTGTATCTCCTACTCTTTTGAGAGTAGTTCCTTTACGGACTTATAATTATAGTGCCTTTTATGTATACGGAAGGGGGAACCATCGTTTATGATGTCGTCGACGACGAACAAAGCAGCTTTTAGCACGAGGAAACATCAGGCTGCATGAAACGCGGTCATTTTTTCTGATGATTTGCGGCGAGTGTCTATCTTATATATTTTTCGGCACCGACTGAGCGGATTTCTCTCCCTTGATTTGTTTATTCTTTTTTTTCTGGCTATTTCTTTGTGTTCAAATTTTGACTGCTGTTTGTGTCACACACACCATCTCAAGCAGAAACAAAAATAATCCAACTTTTGATTTGATTGATTCGGAATTGAGAGAGGGATAGAAAAAGAGCGGGGGTGGTGTGTGAATCACGAAGCTGTTGCTTGTTGTGAAAATGTTGGCACAGTTCCAATTCGGGCACTATTCTGGCTAGGACGAGTTAAACCACCTGCATCAAAAGACATTTTAGTCTGGGGGACGACATTTTATCCATCTTTCATCGTAATCGTCGAAGCTACTGCGATAGTGGAGTGGCAAGGGAGTCGACGTCTTTGTCGCTCGACTCGAAATTTCAAATTCGAACCCAAAAAAAGAGTCTTCAACGCCGATGGATCGCTCTCACCCATGCTCGTTCCCTTCCCGTCCTTGTCCGCGTGATTGCTTTTGCGGCAAAAATCACTCATACAAATCTGCTCGAATTTGCTTGTCCAGGGTGTCTTGGTGGCACACATGCTGGCCCCACAACAGCCCACCACGAGCGAGGTTCCAGGAAATCTTTAAAAGACCGTCCGCCCCCAGAAAAGTTGTGTTTCATGTATCAATGCACCTGGGGAAGAGAGAGAACTCGTGAACCTTAGCGTCGCAAATTAAACCTATCAATAATTTTTCCAAAACAAAACAAAACTAAACCTCTCAAGCCTCTTTTAGCTCGATCGTTTTCGTGGGCCTCTATCGAAGATTGAGGACATTTGACGAAACGGCTCCGTTTTAGCCTCGACGCCTTTGAGGATGGATCCCCTTGCTTCATTAATCCACAAAATCTTCTAGATATGCATACATCGGATGGAGCTTGCAATAACGGAAAGGCTAGCTTTCTTGCATCCGGAGCACTCGGGGAGACGGGTTGGCGTCGCATCCCTTGGATCTGCATTCCATCGCGATGCAGCTTCCATCGACATCGACGTCAACTGCTTTGATGTTTCCATTTTCCTACTTGATTTCTGTTAGAGTGAGAATAAAAATGCTCCACGGCGCTTTGCGTCTCGACGTAAGGGGACAAGGCAGCTCCACTCTGAATTCTGTCTACTCTGTTTGTCCGTGGACTTGTTACTATCTAAGAAATTGTCCAGAACTTCATCGCTCTCGATGTGCGCCCTAGACTACAATGGCGGATTTATCTGTCGTCTCGGGCTACTCCCGTATCCAAACATCCCTTCCTTTGAGGCATACGGGTCCGACACCAGTTTGGAACATTCGTAAAGAGTATCATAAACAGCATCGCCTGCCGTGTATAAACTAGTCGGAGTTTGTCGTAGCTGCTTCTAAATCGTTAGTCAATGTGCGAAACCCGGCGAGGAGAAAGACTTCGAGATGATATTAAAATGAACGATCTGGCAGGAAGTTGAAGGAGCTCTCGATGAACATGCTATATTTCCCGTGCCACAATTTATCAATAAACTTGACTCCCGCTCCTGCTTCTTACTTCGGCCAGGGTTAGGATAAGATAAGCCATCCCACATTCAATCAAGCTTCCGGATGCAGGAAGCCTCAAAATTGTGCCCGCATTTTGCAATATCGAGGGTAATAGTTTTAAGTGCTTACTTGCCAGTATATTTTCAATAATGAGCTTCTTCTAAAGCTGTAAAAGATGTCTTGGATATCTTTGGAGAGTATCGATATTGAGACCACCACAAATCCCACTCAAGGATTCCCAATTGTCGTCATGCTTTGACGATATCTGTGCGGAATATTGATCACATGTAGTTCATATGCCGCCACTTTGTGAATCCACACCTTCGGCGGCTGGGAAACTAGTGGCTCATAATGCATCGGATCCTTTACCGAACGAACTAACTGCGGCATGGTAGCATTGCAAATAATTATACGATTTCGAAAGGGGTATTTCAATTATCCCAAACTTTGTTGAAGCTTTGATGGGGTCAACAAAAATTATGTCTTCACAAGATTAATAGTTGACCCCAGACAAAGGTCGATGGATCTGGAACATGTTCTCCGTAGACGAGAATCCAGAACAATTCCTTCCAACAGGGAATATCTCCATCCTGAAAGTTTTCAATTCTATTGGCAATTTTGAGGTCAATATCAACCTTGATGGGAGTTCGCTGTTTTGGTTATCTTTGATAACAAGGCGCCTGTGGCTTTATCAGTTTAGGCTTTTTGATGAGGGCCTGATTTCCAACAACTGTGTTCTTTGTGCTGATTCCTCATGGTATGTACCGATCCATTCTCAATCGGATCTAGTCCACTAGCAGACTTTCAACGTCCATGGAAGCAATCGCGACTGAGCGCCATAATTGAAGAGTTCACCACTTTCGACCTTTCATAAGTTTCCGAGTCGCAGCGGATTGTATTTTTCTTTTGGCAACCGTTGCGATCCCGCTCCATCCAAGCGAGATTATACATTGGTTGTTTTGCTATTTCCAAACTTTCGCATCCGGGCGCCCAAAACAGGTGGTGACCTCCGCACGGCAATCTTGACGGGCTAACAACTTTGTGGTGGCCGAAAACCAACAGCATCGGGATTCCTCCTTGCAATCGATACGCGCGCCCCCCTTCGCCGTCCCAAATCGTTCCCGCCTCGCGTCCCATCGACGTACAGCAGTCCTAGCCCCAGTTCCAAGCCCAGCCGCCGCCGCTGCCGACGCCGGCAATTTGTGAGCGATCTGGATTGAAACCGAGAGGTTATCCCGGAAGGGCGTACTCCCCTTGCCATATAATGGCCGAACACCAACTCCTCGACTATCTCCGGGTCCTGCATGATTTCGATGCCCGGTCGCCGGACGAGCTAACATTGAAGAAGAATTCCAAAATTGAGCTACTAGAACGAGATGAGGAGTATAACGACGGGTGGTTCCTGGTATGTTGCCTCCTTCCCCCCATATGGCTGCCATTCATTGTTTCCTCCGAATCAGGATAACTCACATCAACAATGTCGCTCATTGCGGTCATTCTCGTTGGTTTTCGAGTGCCTGACCCGCAACGATGCTGAGAACACAAGAGCGTCGCCGAAACATTCATATGGCGCCCTGAGAGGAATATCAATATGCTGATCGATGCTTTTATGTGAGCAAAAAGGGGCGTGATCCAGAAAGTGGAAAGGTCGGGCTGTTTCCACAAGGTGTGCAAATTCATACTCCTTTAGAATTATATCTCCATGAGGCCACCTCGGAAGACCGTCATCGTTGCCGTATAGCGCCGTAGATCGTACACATGTGGATCAGCATAAACATGCCTAGATACGGATCATCAATAGACTTCGAGGCTCTGCGGGTGAAGATTCGGCAAAATATCATATTCGGTGCTAACAGTAGACGTTCATCCGCAGTATATACGACCCAGTGGCCGAAGGAATCGACCAACTTTACGAACACGAGTGTGATAGGTGCGAAGTCCCCGTTCTTTTGACGAATGCGTTCGAAAAGCTAACTGTCTTCGTAGACAAGCAGGTTGCGCCGGACAGCGATGTCGTTCCCCCGTCAGCTTATTCATCTGCCGCCGCAGTGGCGACGGTGGTAGAACCTAAACAAGAAATCCCTAAGAGACTTTCGGTAACCCCCAGCGAGTTGACTTTGGACGAGGCCAAGTTCAGTAGTAGAGGGTCTATCAAAGAAATGTCAGTCGAAACACCGCCGTTAACTTTGGAGAACAACACGGAGAAGCGGCGAGTATCGGAGGACTTCAAGAGAGAGAACCCCCATATACAGATGTTGAGCCGGAGTCCCGTTGTCGAGGATACGTTGAGTGATATCGAAGAGGCCTTATCCGAGATTCGAACCGCGCCACGCTCCGTAGGCTCCCACGCCCATAAAAAGAAACAGCCACTTCCGATAATGGAAACATCAGAGGCGCCTCCTGCGGTTGAACACGATTTTGACGACTCGGCATCGGATTATTCGAGGAATGCCTTTGATAACGAAAGCTCTTTGTCAATTGGGATTTTGAATCAGCCTTCTGTCAGCGGATATCTAGAGCCTCGTCCAGGATATGCTGGGCGTTCCCGTGATTCAGCACAGAGGCAAGGTGACCATCCGTTGCAGTTTTCACAACAATTCGATGTCGAAGAATCATCTTCTGACGATGAAGCGGTGGAAATATTGTATTCGGCGGATGAGATCCGAACATGGACCCCGGCTCAAGTATCTGCGTATTTCCAGGAGCAGCATCTACCGCTCAACATCTGTGACAAGTTTGAGGAACAAGAGATCAGTGGTTCTATCCTTCTCCAGTTGGAAATGGCTCATTTGAAGGAACTTGAAATTGGTAGCTTTGGAAAGAGGTTTGAAGTTTGGAAAGAAATTGAAAAGTTGCAGTCGATGGTTAGGATGGCAAAGGGACCTGGTTCGCCAGGTGCTGATAGCCCTAAAGAGATGAAGGCTCGGAATAGAAGCAGTAGTACGCCTGCAGGGGTTCTACCCAGATTACCAAGTCTGCATAATAGACCGCCCGCACGAGGAGGATCTTTGGCAGTCCCTTCGTCCCATGACGATGGTATGTTTGATCAAATGGGAGTTATAAGAGGTGAGATACTAGAATCGATCCCACAGACACAAAAATGGTGGGGTCAATGCTCACGGCCATAATAGAGTCTCCAACGATGATGGACCCAGAGGTCCCTATTCCGCCACCGAAATCCGACCTAGGATCCAGTAAGTCAGCGCTATGAAACCTGATTTGTTTAGGATATAGAGGTATATAAAGATGAATGCTTACTTACATCTCTTTCTAGCAGGCCATAGTGACGGCCGGTCCGTCTCGACAGCTTCCTTCGAACGGGCGTCGAGCAGCGGCGGCCCCGCTCCTCCTCAGCGAACATCCCAGGTGCACGGGAGGGAATCGTCATTCGATCGCAACTGGACGTTGGGAATGAAAAGCCACAAGGCATCGGACAGCTCAGCCTCGGGCAGGCGATTTACAGGTGATAGTGGCTTCGCATCTCAATCATCTTGGAGTGCTCATCATGCCAACGAGAGTCGTAATTATATGTCTACAGGTGAAGACGGCGGCAGCGGTAGTAAGAGAGACCGCAATGTATTGCACAAGAGAGGTGGTAGCTCGGGCAGTCACGGCAACAGCCATCACAACCATCACCACTTCAACCTCCACGGAAAGAAGTCCAGCTATACCGAAGAGCAGCGCACCCGCTCAGGTAACAACACTCCAACTCCAACTTCAACACCAACATCACCAATGCCGTTTCCCAACCCTCCTGTTCCTCCTCCTGCTCCCGCTCCATTTCATCACTCTCCTCATCACTCTCCGTCTCATTCTCAATCCTCCATGTCTCCAGCGCCTCGGGGCGTCGTCGTCTCCAAACAGACCTTCCACGTTTCCGAGAGAGCCTACGAGACCTCTGTTCCCGCTCCTCGCATCCACAGCCATCTTGCAAGAGATTCTGTAGCTTATTCAAACGTTCCTCCAGGATATTCTTCTCCTTCACCTGCCTCTATTGTCTATCATAACACCGTGAAAGGCCGGAAGCGGAGCACCAGCGAGACCCAGATAATGTCGCTGGACAGCCGAGCCAGGGAAAGCATTGCTGCATCCGTTATGCCAGGAGGCAAAACCCTCAGCGTCGAGAGACCTCCGCCACTTGAGGAGAAGCACGTACCGCCAAGCATTATGACGAAGGCTAACTATCCTCACCGCTCAGCATCTGAAGGAGCTGAGAAGGCCATGTCGCCATTGTCCCAGGATACGAGCTCCACTCTTCTATCTCCCAACGGCAGTGAACACTCTAACTCCATAAAAATTACCATCGACACGCCAGAGAGAAAATCCGATGAAGCGAAGCAGAGGAACGGCAATATCAAGGACAAGGACAAGAAGTTACGAAGCGTAGCCTCTGCCTCCGGCATCCGACAAAAATCAAAGAAACAAAACACTAGCGCTTATCTTGAAGGACTTAAGGAAGTTACACCAACTGACGCAGCCGCGGACGCAGATTTCAGCGGTTGGATGAAGAAGCGCGGCAGTAGTGCTGTCGTTGCGACCTGGAAGACGCGATTCTTCGTATTAAAAGGCCGGCGGTTAAGCTATTTTTACTCTATGGATGATACCAAAGAACGTGGTTTAATTGATATTACATCCCATCGTGTTCTCCCTGCGGCGGATGACAGGTTGGTTGCCCTTCATGCGTCGGTAGCGGCGATAACATCGTCAACTCCTGCATCACAGGCTTCATCAGCAAATCCCGGACACGGTAGCGGATCCAGCATCCCCACGACTCCCCCAGCAAGTCACAAGGGTGGATGGTTTACATTCAAGTTGGTTCCACCAGCACCAGGTGCCGCCAAGGGCGTAATGTTTACCCCTCCCAAACTCCATTATTTCGCTACAGACTCTAAGCAAGTTGGGCGAGAATGGATGGCAGCCTTTATGAAGGCCACTATCGATAGGGATGAGACAGCCCCAGTTATTAGTACCTTCTCCGCCAATACCATCAGTCTTGCAAAGGCGCGAGCCATGCGTGCTCGGCCTCCTGGCTTTGGGGATAGCAATACAGAGCCTAAGCCAACACCCGTCATTGGACTTCCGATCATGAGCGGTCAAGGTAGTTTTAATGATTCTATCGAGTCTGCTCTTGCGGAACGACACCTGATCGATGACGATGCGGCGAATGCAGCGGACGATGAAAGATGATCACGATGATATACCCTTGTTTTTGAGATATTAAGCTATTGAGACCTTCCTTTGGAAACTTTGTACAATTTTCTTTTCTTTCTTCTTATTTTGAACGTGTTTTTATTCTTCTTTCTCGAGTCTTCATTTCGTGGATTATACTTCTGTCTCTTATGAACTTTAATGTTACCTTTTTACCTCCTTTCTTTCAAGACAAAACTGCTTTGACATTTTTCTTTCGAACAAGCATGATCAAATTCGGGCAAAAATCGTAACAGACCCACCTACCAAGTTGTTCTTCATTCTGTTTTTAAAGCTTTGCTTGAGCAATCTTCTATTAAGATTCTATTAGTCTTGTATTGACGCTTCAGCAGCGGATTTTATAATCCACCTTCTTCTTTCTACGAGACCAATTGACACGCAATGTAGAAGGAAGAAATGGGATATTTCTTTTGGTTGTATTATAAGATAGATACCCTTGACGGAGAGCTAAGAAATCAATTCTCAAGCAAGACTCCTCTTTCATACCTATTTCCTTAATTCTTTTTTAAAACCAAGCTAACGTAACATCCCACATCGTCGGGGCACTAATATATAATACTAATAACCATACCATCAAACCGCCAAAATGTGTGCAAAGTAATATATCTCTGTTATCTACCAGCTTCCATGATCGTGAGGTTCTCCAATGCTCATCGTGAACGAATTGTCCAATCCGTTAGTATACTTCACATTCTCAGGCTTGCTCACATCCTTCAGATTTTTGCCAACGCTCTTCAAATCCATCGTCAAAACGTTAACACTTGCAATCTCACCGATATCGCGAAATTTGATGTTGCCGATGATGAAGAGCATGATGCTGCAATTTTTGCAGAAGAAATGGCGGCCCGGTTCCTCGCCCTTTTTGCATTTGCCTAGTTGGTAAGAGGGGGAGTAGTATGTGAATTCGGGGGGCCAGAGAGTCGTGTCTATGGAGTTTGCGTAGCGGATGACGGTGGGTTCGCCGGAGGGGGTACTGGTGATAGTGATGTTGCCAGGGGCCATTCTGAGGCCGAGTCTGTGTATGGAAAATGTTTGATGAGGGTATGAACTATGATGAACAGGGTATGATGGGACATCGAGCACCTTCCAGTGATCATGCAAATGCTACCTATATAATGTAGTTGACCGATTAGATATTGTACCTCCAGATATTGGGCTTGGTAGGGTGGAGATACGTACAGTTGCACTTGTTCACCCCGCTCAGGTCTACATTGTGGGCAATATATTTTATGGCACCGCAATGGCAGGATCCAGGGATGTCAAGCTTCTCGGTGGGAGTCTCGGTGGGAGCAGACATGATTGTTCGATAAATTGGAGGGAGTAGATATCACTCTGAGGATGGTGGTCGAGGTTCAAGCGAAGCTTGTTGGATATTTTGCGTTGTTCACTTGGTTGCTGGAACTGAAGAAGGATAACTGCGAGACAACAATTGAGAAAAATGAGGCGCTTATATAATAACAATATTAGCCTTTAGCTTAGAGGTTGTAGATAAGAAGAGAGCTTGCTTCTAGATAACAGATCCTAAAAGCGGAGCAATTGATACCCGATATGATTTCGGACCATGGTTGAACATGAAAGCAAGCTCAATTGGTCTGACATGCTTTCGGCACATAACCCAGCTCCGAGACTATTAACCTGGTTCCCCGCACTTCGATAACTAGACACTAGATTGGGAACGAGGATGGAACTGATTGCATTGCGCTTTCTGCTACGTCACAATAGCTGCCTAAGTACGCGTGTGCGGGGCTAATCGTTTTGGTTCGTCCTGCCTCAACGAATCATACCCTTGCAAGTGCGCAGGTGAACCCGCGTCCTCGAGCTGTTGAATGCGAAATCGGCTGACTTAAGACCCACTTCTACAATAAATCGATGACAGGCTAAATCTACGGATGACACGATGAGTCAGCGGGTTACTTAGTACGCAGTAACACGGAGACTATCAGCGGTTGATTTGTAGCCTCGTTCGCATGCTTCGCGAATATCAATTGCGACAAAGACGACAAATTGCCAGGGTAGATTTCACCCGAGTCCTTCGCAGTTTCTTTGTGTTATAACAAAATGGCATGGAATCTTGTCGTGTCTGAATGTCATTGGTAAAAAGGGCTCCGAGCCTACCTGACCGCTATTTAAATTTCTATCCGTTAAGATTCCTTCAATTGTCATTTATAGACGCGACGTACTCTATTTATTGATTGGTATCTATGGAAAATTCCAGCTTCATAGGCTCATGGGCCACAAGGTAAGAACAACTTACACAAGTACGTGAATTATACCACTTAATACATATCTCGCCAAATGGTGGTTTGCTTTCTTACAACCTAAAGCCTGACATCTGGATCCATCCATTAAAACTGTCTAAGGGATCTTTTATAGAAACGAATAATGACGATATCAACTAGCTAGCGTTATTGGAAAACTATCATTTACGGTAGCATACAAGCCATTATTAAAATACTAGTAATATCTAATTCTGCCTCCCAAACGGTGTGCTTTTCTTCGGCTAATACGGTTCGATATTAATATTTGCGAGAATGAATAATATTTTCGCGACTGATTGGCCCAGCAGCCAACTATCAACATATTGTTTATTTCAAATCCCGATTATGAATATTACTGGATTGTGAGGACACATAAACTTCAAAGTACTTGATGAGTGGCTATATATTCCCAAACATTAAACTAGCCTCGTACTTAGAAGTCGTCTCGAGCCAGTTTGCGATATTCTATTTCTTATTCGATATTCAGCCGAAGAAACACGCTTCTGCGAGCTGTGGTACAAATCTGCGTTGCAAGATAGTAGTAACCAGGGGCGTTGGCGGCGTACCTGGGTTCGTATTACGAAGTAGATAGTATAAAAGCTCGAGTTAGTAAAAGGTAAGAAGGAGTAGCGGGGATTCGTTACACACGGGCTAGCTAAAAAGCCCCAAAGAGCTCCAATTGAGCAAAAGCGATTTAATCGTTTCGTAAAGTGGGTTCTTTGAACGTAAGAAGGACAATGTATTGTGGTGATATCCAAATGGCTGATAATAATGTCTCATATATTACACTTCGTTATCACAAAGATAAATCGTAAAAAACGAGGCGATCATGTTTGCATCTGCATGCCACATATCCGACATAGTATTTTTAGTTCTCGAGGACCCGATTCTATCGGCCTCGTGAGAGGATCTGCTCTCGCGCTTGGAACGCTAGTTTATTGATTCGAGTCAGAGAAAACAAACTCGAACGCGAAAAGTTAAATCCTTCAAACCATTTCCATTCTTTCAATTTCGCAGGCCTCGCCGCATCACTGCATGCAAAAACTATCTACTGACGGCCAATAGCTCACCAGTGACCCCCAATCCTCTTATATTGGTACGCTGAGCTTCCCCTGCATGCATGTCCACGAGGTTTTCGTTTGTTTCCCGTCTTGCTTGTTTCGACCTGGTAATCTCCTATTTTAGAAAAACCACGGTTCAACATAGCCTGCCAAACTGACGTTTTATTCGTCTGCGAACCGGTTGCTGATGAAAGAAAGAGGAATTAGAGAGAGCGCCTCATACGCAGCCTAATTGAGGCTACCAGTGTAACGACTTACAAAGGGGACGGAAACTATATTCATAAATACGTTTCCGTATTCAAATATGAATCAGAAATTCAAGGTTGAGATGCCGGGTGGATTTCCTGGCGACTCGCCACAACATCGAAACGACGATGGAGATGACGACGAAGGGTCCTTTCATAGCACGCGCACCATTCCCACTCCTCTCTCACGATACTTCGAGGCCATCAAAGAAGAGCTAGGGTAAGTGATTTTATTTGGGCGGAACTCGTACTTTCAGCCTTCCTGCTATTAGATCGCGGATATGACGGCTCGGCGTGGAGGGACTTTGACGCGGACCGTTAAAGATGGGATTGGACGAAGCTGGATAGAGTCGGAGCAAGCTAGAGCAATCTTTAGAGAGTGAAGAGCCTCTGCTGTGGTATTCCGTTTCATGAGGCTGTGTGCAGTTACCCGGTGAGATGAAAATAACAGTACATCTCGAGTTGCCGGTCCGCATAAACCACCAGCTCTCTTCCTCCTCACCCCCACCACCACCATCAACTGAACATCCTCTCTTGCAACGATACTCTCATCTTCTTATTCTTTTCCCCACACTCGTCTCTCCGAAGGAAAAAATTCATATTTATCAATCAGCTCTTCAACATCCTTCCTATCCCTCTACCCATGTCACTTTCCTGGCCTTTGTTGCTATCATCCACCTACCGTCTTGCCGCAACACTCGATATCAATTTAGACAAGACTACTGCTAACCGTATCATCGTTATCTCTCCTCAGTCAGAAGCAGGCATTACTCAGCTGCTTGCCTGCCGAGGAAACAGACTCCGCTGATCTCGATATTCTCCACGCCCAAATCCTAAGCCTCCAAGAAGAACTAGAACGATTAGCTATGGAGCAACAAAACGACCCCAATCTTACTGAGATACTTTCCAATCTCATTCCCAATGGACACACCTCGTCAACAAATACACCCGCTACGCCTGAATTTTCTACGCCTCAAATCGACACTAAGAGAAAGCGAGGATTTTCGCAAGTCGACCACTCTCCTTACGATGATAGAGCCTTGGAGGAGCAGAGGCGATTTGTGCCACCCCCACCGCCTTCCCTCCCTGCGTCATATTATACACAAAGACCTCCATTTGGCTATGAACCAGCGGAAAGTTCTCGACAAGGCGCACTGGGTCTCAATATGCCAGCAAATGAATCGATCGGATCCAGTAGAATTTTAGAACACCGCCAAATTGCCCTGTATGTTACTACTCCCGTTTCTATATTCTTGCTCAAGTTAGCTGTCATTGAACGAGTATGACTTTCTAGGTGCAACGCTAACTCGAAGGATGTAATGTAGTGACGAACAGATCGCACGAGCGTATGAGTCTGGCCAAGTCGTTGACCTCACAGCCTCTGATGATGAAGATATCCTTATCCAGAACATTCAAAGATATGCTCCTCGAGTCAAGTGGGAGCCTCGAAACTCGAGTTATACAAGCTCCGGCGGGCCAGCGCCAAAAGAAGAGCCTATCTCTTTTGCTCTTAAAACTGAACCTCAGATCATAAATCTCGCAGACGACGAAGACGACGACATTGTTGAACTCCCAGGACCATTTTCTCAACCTAGTTTCCCACAAATGCATAACCGCGGGTTTATTTATCATAGCAACTACGAGAGTTATAAGTCAGATGCTGGGGACGACCATGAACAAGTTTCTAAGCTTCTTGAACATCTGGCCGACGATGCCGAGAATAGTGGCCCGAATGACCGCCTGCAAACACCAAAGGAATTGAACATAAATTTGATGGAACATCAAAAAATTGGTCTCACATGGTTAGTCAAGCAAGAGGAGAGTAGTAACAAAGGTGGCATCCTTGCCGATGACATGGGACTGGGTAAAACAATCCAAGCTCTCTCTTTGATTCTACACCGAAAGAGCACGCGACCGCATCATAAAACGACTTTAATTGTCTGCCCGGTTGCACTGATGGCCCAATGGCAACGAGAGATTGAACTGAAAGTTAAAAACCAATATGCCCTCTCGACTTATATTTTCCATGGTCAACAAAACAAGAAATTCAAAGATTTTAATGTCTTGAAGGAGTTCGATGGTATGTCTAAACCCAAATATGTGTTTTGTGTGTAACTTATCTTAAAGCTTACGCGATCAGTTGTTTTGACATCGTACGGAACGATCGCCGGAGAGTACAAGAAACTGGAATCATGGAGAAAACAAAAGCGGGTCCAGTTTCCAACTACTGAGTTTCCCTTTTTTTCTAACCAGAGTAATTGGTACCGGTAAGCGATCCATCCCAGCCCGTTTTTAGTCCTAATGAAATACTAACAGAATTATGAATCTAGCATCATTCTAGACGAAAGCCAACGTAATTTCTCTCTTTAATGACAGGTTAATACTTCAACATTTTACTAACAAGCCTGTAGATGTCAAAAACTATCGAACCCTGACCAGTAGAGCATGTTCTGAACTCATGGCTACATACAGATTGTGTCTCAGTGGCACTCCGATGCAAAACAGCATCGATGATCTCTTCGGCTCAGTTCGTTTCTTGCACCTCAACAGGTACCGAGAATTTAAAGATTGGAACGTGGACTTTGGATCCAAGTTCAAACTTGGAAGGGAGTTTGCGACTAGCGCCATGTCCAGGCTTCAAACTCTCTTAACAGCCATCATGTTACGCCGAAAAAAGGACTCTTTGATTGATGGTAAACCTCTTCTAACACTTCCTGACAAGGTTATTGAATTGGTGCACCCGATATTCAGTAAGGATGAGCAGGAGCTTTACACTGCGGTGGAACAGAAAATCGCTGTTCGTTTCAATACCTACCTCGAAGAAGGAGCAGTTTCTCGCAATTACACTTATATGCTGTTGCTCCTCCTCCGATTGCGCCAGTTCTGTTGTCACCCAAAGATGATCAAGGACCTTTCAATGAAATTGACGCCGGAGGAAACGAACAGGCAAGTTGAACTAATTAATGAACTTTCAGCGGAGACGATTGAGCGACTTAGGGGTGAAGAGATTGCAAATTGTCCAATTTGCATGGAAACTGATCCCCGAATCAAGATCGTTCTACCATGCGGTCATTATTATTGTCAGGAATGTCTCTCCTCCATGAGCACACATGCTCAACACAGAGCCATGGCGGAGGGTGACGAACGCCATCAACTAACCTGTCCTCAATGTCGCGGCCCTATGAACCCGGAGCGTGTCATTGACCTACAAGTCTTTCAATCCGTTCATATGCCCCAAAACGGCGACTTATCAAACCTGGACAGTCAGCTCAGAGATGCCCTCGGAGACGACCTGGCGAGTGATAGTGACGACTCAGACTCAGATTCCGACGGTGATTCATCAGATGCTGGTTCCGATCTTGCCAATTTCATTGTAAAGGACGAAGAAGTAGAATCCTCAGCGGAGGATGATGAAGATTCTGAAAACGAATTTACAGGTTTGGGAGTTGGCTCTTCGCTCTTCAGCCCCGTAGCCCCACGACGAATTAAGCGCGAGACCAGAAGTGCCTTTGATGGCCAGTTCAAGAAAGAAGAGGAGATAGATGACGAAGACACCACCTTCTCTCGCAGCTATCGCTCCCGTGGTGAAGCTAAAAGCCGAAGAGCAATAATCGATGATACGGATGACGAAAGGGATGAGGTTGAAGACTTGCCGTCTGATATCTTTAATCCAGCCAAAAAAGAGACTAAATGTGAGTGCGAAGACGACGAATTCAACTTTCGAGAAGATAAAAAGGCAATCCCAACTACGAAGAACATGGCGGTCAAAGATAAAGGCAAACGGCCTATGTTCGAAGGAACTCGTAAGTCCTCGAAGAATAAGAGTCTTGGTAAAAGAAAGGGAAAAGAAAAAAGGAAAGGGAAAGGGAAGGGAAAGGGTCCAAGCCGTAAAATAACCCTCAGCAATAAGAGAACAGAGGCGATGCGGAACAGAAAGGCTCGAAAGAAGTACTTCCGTGAGCTCGCTCGTAATTGGACCACGAGTGCCAAAATCGAGAAAGTTCGAGAGATCTTGAAGGAAATACAAGAGTAAGTCTTTGTAAAATAATGTGCAACAGCCAAACTTTACTGAATCCTGACCCACTTGTAGAAAGGAACCAGCGGAGAAGACTATTGTTTTCTCGTCCTTCACGTCATTCCTCGATCTCCTACAAATTCCACTTCAACAACAAGACAAAATTGAGTTCGAACGATACGATGGATCTATGAACGCCAAGGAGCGCAATGACGCCGTTCTCCGATTCACAGAAGACCCTCATATCAAGCTCATGCTCGTGTCACTCAAAGCAGGAAACTCCGGGCTCAACCTAACAGCAGCCTCGAATGTTATTATCATCGAGTGAGTATTTAATTATTTGTAAAGCTCTTAAGATAGCAGACCTGCGAAAGCTAACAGTTTAACGAAATAGACCCTGGTGGAATCCTTACGTTGAGGAGCAAGCGATTGATCGAGCTCACCGAATCGGGCAGACTCGGGTCGTTAACGTCCATCGTCTCATTATCGAAAACACTGTCGAAGACAGAATTCTAACCCTTCAGGAACAAAAGCGCGAAGTAATCTCGGCAGCCATGGACGAAGAAGCTCGTAAGAACATCAGCAGGCTTAGCATGCGTGATATGGTGTATCTTTTCACCGGAAATCGAGGTTAAGCAAAGGTTGCGCGAAGACGACACACGACAGATATTGATTTCTCACTTTTGTTTTCCCTTTTTTCCCTCTAGGAGAAACTCGTATCTTTTTCTAACAGGTTTCTCTCCATTTCGTTTTTTCTTTAAATGCATTATTCTGGCTAGACAAAATTGTTTCAAAAATCGGGGTTTGCATCGATTCTGTTTTATAGAAATGGATTCATCAGCCTATTTTTACTTGTTTTCTTTACACTTATGGTGTTTCCTTACTATTCCTATACCATTTTCTTACCTCATGTTTCTTGTCCTCATCATGTTCTTACCCTCCTCATTATTTCCTTTATACTCATGTTCTCTCCTTCAATTATTATCATGTGACCCTCCTTCACCCCCTCTTAAATCCATGTCATTTCCTCCTCCTTGTATTCTACCCGCAAACACTACTTACTTACCTCCGCGCCCGCATTGCTACGGTGTTAGCGGCCATCTCCATTTTACCTTTTTGCGATGTTTAGGTGCATCAGAGGCGTTCTTGCGTGTTCACGTTTACTCGTCCGTTTTCGCTTTCATTCTCAAATGTCTGGGTAGCACTATCGACCCTTATCCTCTTTATCTCGTATATCTTCGCGTTTGGGGTTTTGCTTGTTTTTATTCACGAGGTTTGTAGACGTATCGACTGTGGTTCTTGTTTTGGGGGTTTGGAAGGGATATCATGTCATCTTGTTAGATTTCCTATTTTGGAATAGAACTAGAATAGAGGAACTGGAATATTCCAGTAGAAACGGTATACTTTGGTTTACTTTGGTCTCGCCATATCTGCTTTAGATCCTGTCCCCTAAATTAAACGCTATTTTACAATTCCCTTTCACCTGCAGCTTGTTTTGGGATATTCTTTCGAGCAAATTTGAGATTGCCGCCTAGGTGTCAAAAATTTTTTTTTTCAATCATTTCGAATCAATAATGTTGGAATATTCTAGTTGAGGGCTTCGTTCTTTGAGCGAGCGACACATGTTTGGTAAATATGCACTTCGAGTTCAGTGCTAACATAACGCTCGTTGATAAATGTTTGGAATTTGTGGAATGAAACTGTATACAAATATGTAGATATCTTAGATATCTCGTGCAGACTAAATTCGTCAGCGATAGAGAACGATCAAGTATTATATTAAGCAAACTTTGTAAGTTATGAGCAACAGTGCATTGGTTAGTGTTAAGGCAATCTAGTTAGTCTTATTTCTAGCCTGCCCTCGAATCCGGTGTTATATTAATGAAATTAATGCAAACATTTAAATATTCAAACCTACCATTTATATAGATGCTAACATCCACAAGGTCGTGGCGGTTTGGGGGTTCGAAATCTATAGATTTGATATGATAGAAAGGTTGAACAACCGATCGTTGGCACCAATTTTGGTCCGGAAATTAAATGCCAAGTTATTGATTTGTTCATCTTAATCTGGTAAATTTATGCATCTAAGGTTTATCATCTAACATTATATCACGTTTAATCTCAGGAACAGGATCAGAGACCAACTAGTCGAAAAATCGAAACTCGATCGAAACAAATACAAACGGTGGTGTTGGAGGCTATGACCCATTGGATAATCTGATTAGCATAGATCTCTAGATTCGAAGCGAGGTTAGTATTTCTCATGTTGGATTTGGTGTGTTGTACCGGCATCAAAATTTCCTCGAGATGTCACTCAGTGATTAAGATTGGGATTTTATCTACATAGCGTGCATCGTCTGATATAAATCGATACTATATTACAAATGTCTTTTGAAGGGCTTGTATGCCTAAAACGCTATTAGAATATGCAAGTTGCTTATGCAATTGGGCGAAAGCAGTGAGAGCCAAGCCCACCGAGACCAATAGCGGTCCAGGTCAGTTGGCAATATCTAGAACCCACAGTCCTTAAACAATCATCATCTCATATAATGGCGAGATCGTCATCGCATGAAACTGCCCAGCTTTCCTTTAAGCTTTCCTCTAAGCCTTTTGTTTTTAGTTTTACTCTTTTTTTTTCGAATACTTGAAATCCTTCCGAGTCGATCAGAGCATATGTCAAAGTTTGCAGGTGGAGCTCTGCTGTTGGTTTCACTTCAAACCGTGTATCTCTATTCCTCACAACATCTGCAAGAAGATGGTGACAGGTGCATTAATGCATTCTCGTATGGCTAGCCGCCGTTTAATGTGGCACAGGCAAACTTTTCCAAAATTTTTCAAAAAAAATTCCTGGGATCATGTTACACAGCTCTGTGCTCCAGAGTTCACAAGTTATGAAAAATAGCTCAGTTCCCGGGGCCTTGATGACAGACCCTGGGAGGGTTGAGGGGGAAGTATGGGAAGGAGATCTCCTGTGATGAGACATGTTGGTAGCTTTCCCGCTGGGCGATCATATGAATCCAATACGTTCGAGGAATGGGCGATAGGAATCATGAAAGTTAAGTGTTATTATAGACATTATTTTCTAAGGTTTTTTAAAAGAAATAATATACTATATACGGTGGACTGATTGATTCTGCTAGAACAAGCGGCCCAAAATCTCACTCCGACCAAGTTAGATACATGATGCGCTTCTAATGCACTGATAGAATTCAAGAAAATATGGGAAAGGGTATAGTGGATGACAAACAAGAACAATCTCGCCATCTGATTTTCATAATGATGCCAAAAAAAAAAATTTTTGACAAAATTTGCTGCAATTTAAAAACTGCCCACCGTGAAGGTTTATAGAATATAAGAAAAAAGTCACAACTGGATTTTACTTCTGGGATCAAATTTCCAAGAGTGATAAAACCAAAAAGAGAAACAAAAGTATCGCTTATAACACCGTGATATGACAGGAAAGAATTGTATTTATCGCATGACCATGAAAAAATGGGGAAATACAGAAAGAACTAAAAGGGAACATACATCGCAGAAAAGAAACTTAGAAGTGTTCTTTCCAGAATGAGAACTGCACCATATCTGAAGAAACAGATCTGCACGCCAGCTTAACAGATCTAGCTGCAACATTAGGACCGCAGAAGTAAACTCCGACTTTGGTCTTAATGCTGTGGTCTAGACCACTGATGTAGCTCTGGTCTATGATTCCATCCTTCATGGCACCGAACAATCGCTTGAAGTCAGGTCTACCAAAGTTGGTTCTCGAGCGGAGTTCGGTCAGAGGATCAAGTTCAGCGCCAACGGAGTTGAGTACGATGTTTTGAGCAGTGTCGATGTCGAGCTTGGCGGTGAGGTAGATGTGAATGCGCAAGAAATCAGCGTCGGAAGAGAAACCTGGAGTCTGAGACTGGCGTTCGAGTGACGAAAGCAGGGTATGGAACCATTCGAAGGATGAGACTTCCTTGCAGATCCAGATGAATTCGACACGACGGAGACGAGTGGGTGGGTTTGGTCCTTGACGCTTGTGCCAGATGCTCTTGAGGATGGAAGCCCATGGGGTAACACCAATACCAGTACCGATGAGAACAGCGATTTCATTTTCAAAGACATCCTCTGCTGGTGCTCCGTATGGTCCATCAATTCGCAGAGTGGGCATTTGAGCACCGTTTCGGAGAGCAATTTCGAACATTGCACTAGGATCCATATTTGCAAGTTCCATTGCCTTCGAGTTCTTTCCAGCTCCGAGAGCTTCACCAAGATCAGCTGTGAAATCACCAACCTGGCGAACATGGACAGAAATATAAGGATCAGATGGGCAAGACGTGATGGTGAAAGGATGCCATTGGAAGCGAGAGATGGATGGGACATTGAGGAAGAGCCATTGTCCAGCCTTGTACTTCATAGACGGCTTCTTGAACTGGATTTCGATGGCGTTATATGGATGTCTGATAACCTTTGTGATTTGAGTCTCTCTTCGGGATCGAATTATACGGTAGACACGTTCGCAGAAGTAGATGACACCCGGGAACAAGGTGAACCTCCAGGATTGATAACCAATGCAGTGGTCCCAGAAGACCTTTCCTGCGAATGGAGAAATGGGATTCGGGGTCTGAGAATCTCGAACGAAACATCCGGTTGCGTGCGTGTACAATCCAAGGAAGAAGATGAGTGCCAAATGGTGAGTGTACCAGAAGACTTCGAAGGACTGGTTACGGATCTTGTGGTGAGCGGTGGTGTACATGAGCACCATGCACAAGAGCATGATGTGACCAGTGATACCGCCAGGCTCTGTGTAGTGAATTTCAAGAGCTGTGACCGGTCTGGCTTGGAGTTTCTCGACATTGAAGAAGCTGTAGAAAAACTATGCATCAGTACTTTCTCATTTCAATTTTTTGATGTCAAAGCAGCATATTCAACTCACTTGACATAGTGGGCCGTAGTGTGGACAATGGTGAAGAAGAGCAAGCTGTAGGCAACCTGTCGATGGAACCATTGCGACTCGTCCAAAGGCAACCATCTGATCTTTGGTCTCACAACACGAAGGATGTTCCTCATCATTGGAAGCAATATCAAACCGCAGTCATAGGCCAGAACCAAACCAGCACCTCGAGACATCCAGACGGAGTATTTGAGGCCGTTGAGGATGGAAAGTCGAGAGTCGTTGGCTTGTTTGATCCTATACAACCTGTCAGTACGTCTCGAAAATACAGCGAACTTCAAAAGGCGAAAACTAACCATCCGTATGCGAATAGACCCCAATGCGAGCCATACCAGAATATCCAGAAAAACACCCTCTTACTTAGAATCTCTCGGTGGAATCTTGACTCTTGTTGTTCCGCCATTTCGTCGGTTGTTTTTTATATCGAGTATTAACCAACTACGACACCAAGGTGCAGTATTAAGGGTATATGAGCGCCTGGATGTTCCGTTGACCAGCAACAGAAGTTATATATATTCGGGGTAAACTTCGAAAGAAGAAGAAGAGAAGAGAGCGAGATGGAACAGAAGAAAAGGAAATGCTTGCAAGATCTCCAGCTCCTTCAAGAGAGGTTTAATTCTGTTCACTCTAGAAAAAAATTAAAACAGAATATACACCACACCAAATAAGACGATTGCGAATATAACTTGGAAAAGAAATAGGAAACGAAAGCAGACACTCCTGGGGGAAGAGCTTCCTGTTAAAGCCGAGGAGGGACTTCGGGGGAAATGAATCGTGAGCTCAAATGTTGGGTGGGTTACCGTTGGATGTGCCCCGGCAGAACCGAAAGACGCTAAGAAAAGAAGAGCTATTGGAGGGTGTAGGGAAAGAAATATGTGCAATCAATCGTTCAATGCAATTGCTCCGAAGGCAATTGGGACGAAAGGAAAAGAGCGTGGAAGAGGAGGCACAGCCCGGGCCCTTGTAAGCTGCACACTGCACTAAACGGACAGTGGTTAGTCGCACAGGACACTGGGACACTGGACGACGTTTACAGAACGAATGCAAGTCGAAAGAATAGGCCTGAAGGGAAACGAAAAGATAGAGAAAGAAAAGAGAGGCCGTTAGGTGGAGACAAGCCAGAAGATAAGTGATTTAGGGCAAGCCTGTCCGCTGGCCAGCGCTAAACAACGGGCTCCGATTTGGTGTGGTGAGGGGTGGACCCACTGGGGCGGTTCGAAACCTTGGCCAGACGCACTGTGCACGAGAAAGAACCCCCCGTGAGACACTTATCGCCAGCACGGAGATGGGCCTCCTATCCAGCCATCAGCGCCCGATCTAGCAAGTCTTGTCCCATTTGCGTGCGGGTCTTCTCCTCAGGAGCACGCTGATATACGGCTAGGCACGATGATGATGACCTTTTGCCTGGGGTTGACGGCCTTTCGCGAGGACGACCCTTCCTCGGTATCGCTTAACCCAGGAACAAGGAACTCCAACCCGGCTTTGCCAGACAGATGCGGTTTCCTCAGGAAACATGTTTGGTATATATTTGTTTCTCATGTCTCTTGATCTCCAAACGAAACTCAGATGTAAGGACCATCGGCTCAAATCCAGATCTCGTCTGCGATACCTCAGTTATCCAGAACTTGATGAAACGAAACATCTTGGATTGATCTTGTCCCGTCGATTCGATAGATCGATCAAGATCTCGTCCCGCAAGGACTCTTATTCATATCGAGGATTGGAATCTCTTGTTGCTTTCCAAGTGCTCTTGGCTGGTTCCGTTTAGTCACGAAGCGGTGACATTGAGGAACCTTGGAAATAGATCTGGAATCGATTCGAAGATTCGATCCCAACTACCATGGGCTACCAAATGTCTTAATTCCAGGAATCTGATTTGGAAATGTTGATCGAGAACGTTTACGCAGGCGGCACAGTACGGCGAATGACAATTAGCAGATGGGTCAGTGCAATAGAGCAATCACGGGATGCAAACGTGATATCCGACCTGCAGACCCAAATATATGGCATAAAGTATTAATAGATCCAGAGATCTTAATTTCCAATGCTTATGCCCTCGTATTCCTGAAGCCAAAGAGCATCTTCGGCTTAAAACCACTTGATTGTTCCTCCCTGCCAAGAGAGTTTAGCGAGTTCCCGTGTGGACCCCATGCACTCAGGTCCCCAGTGGAGACCCGGGAGGATGTGAAGAGGCGTTTTTTTAGACGCTGGGGACACAGAAATCTCTCATTAAGCCAATCATCTTCAAAAGGTCACCTGCCAATTCGGCCTACAACCAGGAACCAAGATCACAGGAAAACACCATCTCCTTGATAATTATGATTGAAAACTGCGAGCAGATTACGAATGCATAAAAATGTGGAAATCGAACATGGTAATCAGGGGAAAATAGTCCTATAAGGCTCAAGACTGTCCCTCCATCATTGAAGCGATTTCCAAGCCGAGGTTCTGGTGCTCGCGACAACGATCGAAGATTCGACTGGGTGGCGCTAACCATGCCAATAATATCGAGCTTTTAAGATTCGAAGATCGCGATCTCTCATGAATCAGATAGAGCGCGAGCTGGGCAAATAGAGTTAGCCTGAATTTTTATTAGTTATCTTTACATAAGTTGTCAGAAGCAATCGCAAAGAATTTTAAGGGGAGAGATCAATGCGCAAGCATCCTGCTTGATACAGCAATCAATGTATCGAACCATCAAGGGCCTAAAGCAAGATTGCTGGGAACGAGTGGAGTAATCTTGTGGAATCAGAATGGAACAATCGAGCCATGATCATGTTGATATCGAATGACAGTGGGCTCGATATAAAATGATTATCGGGTCACCCCGATCTCAAATCGCTGCGAGCTGTGTGATAGGCGCCCTCTCCAACAAGCCGGCCGTCATATTTCCCGGCGCTATAGATCTTGTTTAAACGATGGGTGCTTGTCCCTGGAAATCCTCGGATGTGGATCGTGCTTGTTGGCTGTTGAAGCTATAGTATAGATCCGATATAGGTATTTGAGGTTCGCAGCGTTTTGAGTGATATCTTAAGCTTGGGCTACTGAATCCAGAACTGTTTCTGATAGAGGTGACAGCCCGTGGAGGTCCTCCCGGTTACTTGATCTGGCCCATCGAAACTCGAACCTCGCTACCTGAAAAATTGATCATAGCGTCCGGGCAATGATGTCAAGAGCTCAACTAGTATATTTGCTACAGCAAATGTCGTGAATGTGGTGGATTCGACCCGATTATTCAGCTTGTCCTCAATTTGTGCTGGACTGTTTATATTCTTGTTTCTTCACTCCGTGAAACGAAGCACCTGCACCAAACAGCAGCTGCACCAGATCCCGTTTCGGCGTCACACAACTGACAAAAGTAGAATAAGGCCCGCTCCCAAAAGTAGGGAAGCAAGAATAGGAAACCATAGCAGAACCCGAGATAGCGAGGATTCTGCAGACGTTTTGGCGAGCAAGGAAACGAAACTTCGTGGCCTGGAAATACTTGGCCTGATATCCGAATACCTCAACCTCAACACCTACAACTTGTGAATGCGGGTTCAGAGCAGCACGGTACGAGTAATGCCATGCACCAGCCAAAAATAAGCTCTGTGGACAGGCTTCATTCTGGCCAACCGAAACCTCAATAATCTCGCAATCTTTCGACTGGTCCGGATCTTGAGCGGCAGCACTCCAGATGCAAGTGTTCTCTCATGTGGCGTTGGTGTGATGGCTCCCCACCCTCCCGCAGCGAGGTGGAGGATAAAACACCAATGGAAACAGCGGGAAACTCGAGCTGTTCCTGAAGAGAATTGAACCCCTGCTCCCACACCGATCTCTCTTCGGGGAATGGCTTGCTCTGAGCCCCTCCCCGCGATCCTTGTCTTGACTCCTGCACTAGCCAATAGAAGGGCTAAGAAGGCCTAAAACCTTGTCACAGGCCTGTCAAGCGCTTAAACGGGCACCGTCACTGGCAGAGCATTGTGCAAGCAATCCAGCGAATATAACTAATATCGGTCTTCTCCACCTTCTGTGTGCTCTCTTTTCCAGCTCACCACACTGCGCTTCGAGATAGACCGGTTCTCTCTTTCTCCTCTCTTTTAGCCAATTCCCTTCGAAGTCTTGTCTGGGACGGACAGATCAGGTAGCAGAGCGTGCTCTCCCTGATATTCTTTCTTTCTTTCTAAACATTCTTTTTTTCAAAAACGAATTTCATTTTCATTTTCGGTACGTTTTACTTTTCGATAACATTTTCAACGACCACTTTCTTTCAAAATTTCCGTTTTCCCGACCCGCATCTTGCATACGCATACGCACAGGCACCGTGAACCAAAATACTTTTGTGGCGCACTTTTAGTATCTTGTCGTTTGTCCAAAGGTTAGTCGCTAACTTGCATTTGATTTCCTTTCGCACACTTTCCCACCAATTAGGCGCCCGAGTGATGAAGGGCAATCGTCGAGATTGAGGGACCCTGGCCCTACCTGCCCCCAAAGCGGACCAAGGTCATGATTTACCACTCTCCACCCATGTGCATTTGCTTGCTATATTTTTGACCACACAGAGGCAACGACCATGGCCATTTGCTTAATGGGTCTCTTCTCTGCAGAAGAACGAGTGAATTCCGGGCGACTGGGGATATACACTATTCTTTTCTTTTTTGGTCGTCTTTATTTTTGGCCGCAGTTTGCATATAACCGTCCAGGCTGCCCGAAAATTCATATCTTCTTGGTTGTTGCTTCTATTCCCTGTGACATGCTTTTCCATCGCCGTGGTCCTGTTGAAGTTGAGCACGAGTAATACATTACCTACTGTGTTTAACCACACCACGCCTCCTTCTTATAACCTTATTCTCCTCCCCAGACCAACAGTTGGTCCCTCCTTGTCTCCAATCTAATTTCGATCTCGTTTCTAAAACTTTCATTTTGTTGGAATCAGGAATTCATATTTCGTCCGGAACGATTTAACAAAAGAAAGCTCAACATCAACACATTGACAACCGACCTTGATTCGGAAAGCATCGAAGATTAAAAGGCTCGAGTGTGCAGTCACCGCTCACTTGAAACACCGTACTTGATATCCTTAGAACGAAGAAAAAAGAGTATTTTTAAAGAATCAAAATGGGCAAGCTCATCAAGAACCATCTCGCTCGATTGATCGTCATGACCGCTGCTGCCTGTAAGTTCAATTCTAACTACAAACCACACCAGCTTATCAGGTGCTAACATGAAATTACAGACCAAGTAGCTGCTGGTGTCCATGGATACTTCTGGCCCAAGATCTTCTGGGATATGTGGACCAAATCACTCAACCCAATTGTTACACCCGCCCCGATATTACAGACCCTCAACGTTGTCGCCGGTCTTTTCATGCTTGCATGGGAATACCCGTTCCCATTGCTTATCCCAGGAACGGCTTTCCATAGAAGCATAGTTGCCCGTCTTGTCGCCATTCCAATTGTTGCCCTTATCGCGATACTACTATACCAGGGAACAAATGCAGCGATATACTACCTTGTGGGCGGTGCTATCTACTTCTGGGCTCAGAACGAAGGAGAAATAATTTGCATGCCGTGGAAGGTACCCACAATCGGGAAGAAACAAGGAGGCAGCAACGTATAAGCGCGAGGCTCAATTTACCCTCTTTCGATTCTTACTCTCTTTAACAATTTCTCATTTGGGACCATTTTTACAACGGCGTACTTGGAGACCGGCGGTTTCTAAAATCATTTTCCTTTTTGGGCAGCGATAATATTCCTTATACATGACGAATTTCCCAGTCTTCTCACAGCATTCATCGATTTCGTATAACCGGGGTGCGACATCTGATTTCGAGCAACATAGAGATTTTCTTTTATTTCTCCGTCTGGCAGAGACGTCACTTTGCGACCCCGCGAGTGATCCGGACAACATTTCGGATGGTCTTTATATAGCATGTGATACCATTTTCTTGATTAATTTTCTTGTCCTTCTCTCATTGTTTTCTTGGGGATACTTTGTATATTTGTAGCTTTAAAGAGACAGTACAAGGTCATGTTTCTTTACCATACCCGGCATCTTGCTTTTGATTCGATGTTTTTGATGTTTAGCGATCATTCTGTTTTTCGTTACCATTTTCTTTTCTGTTTATCCGACTTGCAGTGGCATCCATCTCCCCCGAGTCTCACCCTCATATCTCTGCACTCCTGTGTACTCTCCTTTAGCTTCTTCTAGCATGATTGGCTGGCTAGAAAAAGTCAAATATACCCAAATAAAAACAAAGCGGTTGCCAAAGGATCTTAGGGTTCCTGACAATCAGCTATTCTCAGAATGAAATCAATTTGAAATTTCCATCTCAACATGTGACGTGTCTCAAGTCTCACTTTTGGAGCTCTTTCTCGACCGAAGATGAACAGCTTCCCTGCGATCTAGTTCATCGTAAGAAAAAGATGGTTCCGATAGGGCGCTAACTGAATGGATGTTTTGTCAGAAGTGGGAAACAATGTACCTGCGCCTTGCAAGTCTCGCACCGTAACAGGAACGGTTTCAGGCCCCCATAGCAGGCGTAATTATCAGTTTGAAATACGGGAGGTTATAGCATAAACTTGGCAAGTCCAGGCTATCGAACAAAAGGCAGCGATGAAAACGGTTCCTGCGTGGCTATGAGACTTTGTTTGTAGCGTTTCGAAACTGGGTCCCTTCTCCATGAAAATGGGGGCCTTTGATATGATATCATGATATCATGATGGTGGGATGATATGAGAGCCGTTGAGGTACATTGAATCTTGGGCGAGTGTGTTGAGCTCGAGGTTGTGGAATCGGCCGCCACTCTGCCGAGCCACAACACGGCAACACACCACGACAACACACTTCCACCAGCATCGATTGCCTTCGATTTCATCATGCTGCGGCAACCCGACCAACCAACCGGCAACCGAACAACATCCTTCCTCCAGGATCATCCCATCTCCCACCTCGCGCTCAAGGTATCATCTTCTTATCATCCCTAAATACATCGCATTTCGGTCTGACTTCTTCTATAGCTGTCTGCCACCTATTGATCAAGCTACTCTATCCGATATCACCGCAAGCAATCATGTCCTCATCAGAAACGCCCGCTAAAGATGCCCCGCCTCCAGCTGCGGCCGAGCCCGCTAGCACGGACAATGCTCAAGAGAAAGACGAGGAGAGTATTTCCTTCACCGTCAAATCCATAGCCGATAATAAAATTCCCATGACCGTCAACCGCTTTATCACTGTCAAGGAACTGAAGGAGAAGCTCTCAGAGCCTTCGTCGATACCCGCTGACCGGCAGAGACTAATCTACTCTGGCCGCGTTTTGAAGGACGATCAAACGGTTGATAGCTATAAGATCCAATCTGGGCACACTGTTCATCTCGTCAAGGGGGCGGCGAGCACTGCTTCTGCAGCGAGAGGCACCGTTGGAGGAAGCAGCGCGTCTACGAGCGGCACAGCTGCAACAGGAAGCACTAGTGGCAGCACACCAAATCAGACACCACAGCTGCCCAGCATGGCCGCGGGTACTGGTACAAATCCGCTTTCCAGACTCACGAATCATATACCGTTACCTTCCGCCGACTTTTTTGGTCCAGATGGTGGGGTGAGTTTATCCCCTATCATATTCTAGGCCCTTATGTGCCATAAATCTATTTTAGATGCTAACTATCGAGCTTACAGATGGGAGCCCCACCAGATCCAGAAGTGTGTATACCCTCCAATCAGCCCTATGCATAAACGTATTGCCGCAGCATGACAAAACACTGCAATCCAAATATCAAGCTAACAGGTTATTATTAATGGTTTAGCAAATGCTCGGCATGTTGGAATCGCCTGAAGTCCGCGCTTCCATGAACGCCCTCCTCCAGAACCCAGCCTTGCTCGACTCCCTGATACAATCGAATCCCATGCTCCAAGCTATGGGGCCTGACGCACGACGCATGATGCAATCGGAAGAATTTAGAGCAATGATGACCGACCCTACTATTATTAGACAAATGACACAATTCCAGCGGATGATGGGCACAGGACCATTTGCACGAGGTGGGTTTGGAGGTGGTGCTAGCGCTTTCCCAGCTCCCGGCGTGACAGATCAGACTCCTACAGACCAGCAGCAACCCCAAGGGCAGACCGGACAGGCAACGGGGGCAGCCAGTGCGGGACAGAATCCTGGCATCCCACCGACGAACCCCTTTGCTGCATTGTTCAACCCTCTCGGAAACGCTGGAAACCCTACCTTTCCATTCGGGATACCTCCCCAACCTGCTGCCGGCGGAACTGCGGGTAACCAGGCTAACCCTTTCGCGTTTTTGAATCCTGCATTGTTTGCTGGTATGCGCCCACCGCAGGCGCCAGGCCAGACTCAAATACAGACACCAGCTGCTGGAGCTCAAACAGCCGGTGGGACAGGTACTGGAGGAGATCAACCACAGCAGCAACCTCAACAAGCCCAGAATCCGTTCAATCCCTTCATGCCACCAAATATAGATCTAAACCAGCTACAAAATATGATGCAAATATTGGGTATGGCGCCCGGAGGCGAAGGAGCTGGAGGGTTAGGCGGCTTCGGAGCACCACCCGCCCCCGTCGATAACAGACCGCCAGAAGAGAGATACGCAGATCAATTAAGACAAGTATGCATATTCACCAAAAATTAGCCTAAAGTTTTGATAAAATAAGAGTAGATGTGCTAACTCTATATAGTTGAATGACATGGGTTTCTTCGACTTTGATAGAAATGTGACAGCATTACGAAGAAGTGGAGGAAGTGTCCAGGGTGCGGTTGATTACCTTTTATCGAATCCATAGTAAGGTCGACGATGGCCTTCTCTTGTTCGTATTATTTTTTATCAGGTTAAATCAGTCGCTACATAGCCTTTCTTTTTAAAAAAGGCATAGCGATGGTTTTATTTCCTTCTTCTTCTGAAGATATCTTTCTTTCTTTTATTCTCCCCTAGCGTTATCGGTGCTCTCTGGCTTCGTGGTCTGGCTTTTATTGTGGTTTCCTTTATTTTCTCTTGATAAGGAGGAGGATGAGGCGGGTTTGAAGAATATATATCATCAACATTATCTATCATCATTCCCATCTTTATTTTATTTAATTTAAATTTTTTTCTTTCTTTTTTTCATATCTGTGGCTTTCATTTCCCCTCGGATTTAATTGTAGTAAGATATCGGGGAGTAGGTAAAATTAATATGCGATACTAAATGCAGTAAATTATCACCATTCTTAAGGATTCAGGTTACTCTACTAATCAAATATTCGATATGATCCTATGCTATAACCACTAGAGACCTACTATCAAGGTACGCCAACCGATCTCCATCTATAGTTCTATATATATCATATCCTCAGGGGATCAGATTTATTTGAAATGGAAGAATCATACCCGAAGAAAATAGATGCAAAACAAAGAAGTGAAGGGAAAGGGAACGTAGAAAGAATTAAGCATAATGGCTTCGTTCTATATGGATAACTACACGGTAGTAAACTAAACCCGTAAAAGAAATCGATTCGAATTTGGTTTGATTGAAACAAAGGAAACATCCGCTGTGCACGCAGCATGTAATAGCATTCTCTTGATGCTCATAAACCTATACGATACTATAATCTCAAGAATTAAAAAGGGTAAAAGAAAGATAAAAAATGAGTACAACGAATTGAAGACGTAGTTCAGAAAAGGAAAAGAAATATGGGTATTTATCCGTCTGCACTGATTCTGCAAGTAAACAGCAATAATAATAATAATAATAATAATAATAATAATAATAATAATAATAATAATAATAATAAAAAAGGAACATCATAAATCAAAAAACGCTTCCGCCTCCACGCTCGATAAACGCCAGTATAAAACGCCATTTAGGGTATACAAACCCCTCATACAGGGGAGGAATTAAACAAGGCAAAACAGAGTATATATTAAAACAGAAAGGAAATATCATGTTTCTGATGAGAACGTATAAACGGGGAATCCGATGAGGAAGTAGAACGTCTAATGTAGTAAATTCTATAGCGACCGATCATGAAACGGGTCTAACGACTGATCTCGAGTTTGCAGAGTTGATGTCGTGGAATTCGTCAGGCCTACTTCGTTGAAGTATTCCGTTGTTCGTGTAGGCGTGATGCTGGATATAGCATGGGGAGGAAGGTGACTGTCATAGCCCCTCTCGCGTAACATCGTCAGATAGGGCATCGGTCAAGGAGTCATGGTCCGCTAGAGCCTCCAAAACAATCATTGGTAAGCATCTACTTTCGTTACCATCTCTCGATTGTACTTTGACTTGAAATAAACATTCGTACGACCGCTTCCCTGTGATTTTTCAGGAGGTATCATAGGCAAGTGTGACCGATCCTACTCAGCCAAAACTTCCGCCAACGACTCCTCATCGACCGGTGTCGCTAGCACCACCGGCGATGATTTCCTGGGAATTAGACCAGCTGGCGGCCTCATGACCTTCTTTGTGGGGGAGGCAGAAACGTTTTTGATAGAGCTAGCCGCAGACTTTGTGGATCCGGTTTCGCTTGCGGTAGCTATGCTGCTATCATCAGCACCTTCGACATGACGAGCGAGGCTGGATGAAGCCGATTCCGGAACTGGGGTCTTCGATCCAGAGCTGAATTTATTCCAAAACCAAGAACCGACACCACGCTGCTGTTTGGGCGCAGCGGGTGGTGGTCTAGGCGAGTGCCCTCCGACAGAAGAAAGGAGAAGACGGTTGTACGTAGATGAGCTGTACCTTGCCGGCGAGTTTTGAGCGGTTGCAGGGGTCACAATCGCCTGTAACGAGCTGAACGCATTGGAAGACGATGAAATCGACATCGGTGCCCGTTCTCCCTTCGGTGTCATGAAGATATCGATAGGGACGGTCTCTGGAGCCAGAAGAGATTCGTGGGAACTGGAACGAACGAGTCTCCTTCCCGGGATAGTAGTAGCAAGGAATGGAGAAGGGGTGCTGAGTTCAAAAGCATCCGCGATATCGGATGGCTCCTCTTCCTCATTTTGCGGTGTAGTATCGGCATGAAACTGAGGCGAATCTTCAGAAACAGCTGGCTCAATTTCCTCCGTCGGTGAAACATCACCCACAGACTCACCGGGAGCATGGACATCCGGAAATTCCTCTTCGTCCAATGCTCCAAACAGCGGCGGGATGAAGGTTGAATGTTTCCGTCCGTGGCTCCTTTTCTTTTCCGTTGGGATCGGACTGATTGGCGTTCCTGTCCCCAAAGACCCAGCACTAGTAGGTCTCGAGTCGTCAATGGTGAAACTGCGATCAAAGATGGAGGAATCCCGGTATGTTGACGGGGCGGTTTCCGAAACAACGGTGTTTGGGACCGACGATGTGCGAGTATGACCGCCAAATGCACTCGATTGAATGGAAGATCGCTTTGAAGTGGGTGTGGTTTGCTCAAAGGCGGTCCAAACGGGAGGGGGTTTGGGACTTGACGGGGTGGAGGTCTTCCCTCCTTTAGACCTTCTCTTGACTTTGCGAACGCTGCCCTTCTCCTTCGGCGTCAATACATGGTGGTGATGATGAACGTGCAGCTCCTGTGAGAGTTTTCGGTATCCATCAAATTCGTATGAAAGCGGAGACCGGCCGAGTTCAGTTGGTTCCGGTCTTTGGGTGAGCAGGACTTGTTCTCTCAAGGCTCCAATTTCGTCTTGAGCAACCATGAGCATCTGACGCAATTCAGCGGTTCCAGCTTGCAATTGCTGGTTATCTTGAAGAATCTCCTTCATAAAATTCGATATCGCTGCGCCTTCCATTTTCGATGCCGGAAAGTGAAGCTCTCTGATAGATTTCCTGGATGATATCTTGCTGGCGAGTTTTTGAGTTCTGACCTTCTCTTGCATGTACTCTGACTCCAACTTGCTATACTCCTCCTGCAGGTCGGCAACCTGTCGTTCGGCTTTTTGCCATCGTGCAGCAGCATTGCGTTCGTCTTCTAGTGTGATTGACAGATTTCTCCTCAAGTCTTCCTGTTCGGTTTCTAGAACGCTGAGTTGAGCTTCTAGGATTTCGGCACGGGCAGCCCTGGCACTGACACGGTCGAGTTCGGCTCTGGTGTCATCAATGTCCGCGGTCAGTTCTCTGACCTTCGTGTCGGCCTGTGCCACCGACTCATTCAATGTCTCAAGTGTCTATGCAACACATTCCTTGGTGTTAGCCTCTCTTTGTTTTCCTATTCGATGCAGACATGCATTGTTCGGTTCTCCTGCACGACGACGACATGTCGCAGGTCGAGGGATGCAGAAGATAATGGAACATTAAAATGGGAAAGACTCACGCTCAAGAGATCCCGATTCCGATCTATGGACAAGGTGTTTTGGATTTCCAGGTGTTTATTTTGTTCTTCGAGTTTGCTGATTTTCGAAGTCATCTCGGACCGAATCTTCTCGGCCTCATCAGCTTGTCGTAGGAGAGCCTGGAAGAGGATTGAAGGCATGGTTAGTCCCGCCGGTCTACTTAAGTTTGGGTCTCGGAACCGCATCGTGACAGAGAGCTCATCTCATCTCATCGCGGAAGCTTAGACGATGAGGCTCCTCGCTCCTTCTCGATTTGATGAACACAAACTGAAAATTTCAACATAAAAAAAATAAAAAATAAATATGAGACAACGGGAGGAGAGGGTATATTTTGTTTACTGGTTGGAGAGGGGTTTAACAATAATAATCAACTACCCCGCGACCACGGGCATCCATGGCAGCGGGATAATGACCGCAATTTCTGGTTGAGTTAAAGGTTGTTTATACCGGAAAGGTAAACAACGGCTGGAGGGGAACGGCAATATTCGCTTGAAAAGTTGATAATGGCTTTGGAAGGTGGGCTGGAAAGGGCCAAAACGGCTTTTTCCAAGTTGGATTGGGTGGGCAAGAAAATTAAAATATATCAAAGAGAACAACCAGAGAGAGAAAATGGAGTGAAGAAAAGGGCGGGCCACAGCCCTATTCTCTCTCTCCTTTGCTCGCATGCAAAGTAAGAGGGAAAGGAAGCGACGTCAGAAAAGAAGTAAAAAAGGAAAAAGGACACCCAGCAGCTGGTCATGCAATCCGTAAGATTAATTTCGGATTTTCGGTGGGAAGCCAAAGAACAGAACCATGCCTGACGATATTCAGGAACCAATTCAAACGAGCATGACTATGGCTTCATCGGGCATAGTCATTCTGAACAGGCTAGCAGAAAAATATGTGATGGGACGAAGCGACATGCATGCAGAGAGACACCACCTCTGCACCAATCTCAGAACAAGCCATGCGTCCTCTTCCCTTCTTCCTCTCTTGGCCCGCAGCAGACCCCCATCGGACCTATTCGTATCGAACCGCATCGATACAATTAGGCCGGGCTTGTTTTCCTCGGTCTCGCTATTTTCTGTCTTGTTGAGCAAACAGACAGCAGGAGACTCGAAGGGAACGGCGAACCATGGCGAAATGCACAGGTAATTAAACGCTCCTCTTAGCCGTCACGAATGGGGCAGGACCTGTCGCACAGCAAATTTCTCTCCCCAGCCAAGAGGAAAAGAAAAGCGAGCTCGGAAAAAATAGAAGACTGAAATATGTTCGAGAAATAATTGCTTGCGAAAAAAGAATAGAGAAAGAATAGAAAAACGTTGAAGTCCAATCGATTAATGCACGAATGAGAGAGTGTATGCACGACGCACGACTGCTGCAGACGACTGGAATGCTGCTCAGTCGGTCGCTTGGGATTGCAAAATGCAAATTAATCAGAACAACCAATTGACGATGGCGATTAAAAACTTACCTGTCCTAACTGAGCTGCCGTCTGCAGATTCTCCTCAAGCTCCGATAGCACAGAAACGTTCTTGACTCTAGCTTCGCAACTCTTCTGGCCACAACAGCAGTGGATTTCGTGCGCCGGACTGGACGCTCTATCCCCAACGTCCGCCGCCGAAGAAACAGCACCGCTACCCCGGCCGTCGAAGGAAGATGCAGTCGAAGTGTTGTAGGTTGAAGAATAGTGTCTTTCGCGATCGAGGAGGATGTTTCTGGTGTATTCGGTGATGGCGTCCAAGCTGGTTCGGTCGGTGAAATTGCGAGAGTGAATGATTCTTCGAGGACCGCTGGGTGATGACATGACTACTTTTTGATATAGACCTCACCTAGAGAAACAATCCCCAATCTCTGTCTTACCTTTCCACTTCTACCTCTTTCCTCTGACTTTATTTTTCTCAACGGCGACGGCAACGCGCGGTCGCTAACCGTGGCGGGTGTTTACTGGTAACTCTTTCTTGTGTCGATGTCGGGTGTGCGACAAGTGCGACTGGATCGTTTTTGTGTTTCCCCAAGATGTAGTCGTATAACTCGAGGCTCTTGGGCGCTTTTTTTTTTTCAAGTATTGTGACGATGGACAGGAGCTGTAGCTGGACTGACCGACAGCTATGCTTCTGTCCCGGCGGACTGGATTTTTGCGACGGCCTTTTATCTGGTCGGTTGGGAGACGAGGAGCGATCAGAGCTATTGATGAGCTACAGTACAAAGCAAGGGCGTTGGCTGCTGAGAGGGAGGATTGAATGTCGTAATTCTGCAGCGCAGCTCAGGTGGGCACTTGTAGTTGGAGGAGGCAAAACTGCACAACCTCCTCTTCTTCGTCTACCCCAGCGCAGGATCGGATCAAAATAACCTGAATGCAAGAGCGAACTGGGATAGAATAGACTTGGTGAAAGACGGTCGGAAGGAGTATTGAATTGAAATTTTCGAATTTAACTTTTTTATTTATCAGCCTTGAAGTTTTTTCCCAAGCTCTATCTCCCTTGTTCCTGAGCTTGAAGATTAATAAGGTGGCTAGAATAAGCTACCCAGCTAGCAGCTCCTGTGCCTGGGAAAAAGGGTGCGATGATTTTGGCGCGGTCGGTAAACAATTTGGTCCCAAATCGGTATCTCGGAAATTTTAGAGGGCAACTTAAGACACGAGCTACTTCTTTTTTTTTCTCTCTTTCTTTTGAGACCAGGGGCAGCTTTGTGCGAAGGAGAAGAAGGTAATGATATTTTAAATATTTCGAAAGCATCCCTAGGTATTGGCAACAAAGTACATGTACCCTTCTTATAAGCGGATACACTTGCAGCTGGCTCGTTCGCGATGGTTCCAAGTGCAGCTTTACTCAGCATGAGCTGCGTCATCATGCTATGTATTTGATACCGCTGCCTTCTATTGGACAGAGAAGAAGAGGAGGTTGTTTATTTGTGAATCGAAATGTTCACATGTGCAAGAGCTGCTCGACTGGAAACGGACCAGTGGCGATGGGGAGTTTCATGCATTATGCGGTGGGTTTTTGTTTACAAAAATCGTGAAATCCAACTGGCTGGTCGCTGTGTCGATGTGATGGCTGTTGATACATGATACATACCAGTCACAGTCACCTCCACCAGAGACAGGCAAAGGTTGACATGCGAGATACGATACGGGAAGGACAGCTGGCATGGCGTCGGCCATCTGCATCTGAAAGGATACCGTTCTTTTGGCTGTAAAGCCGTTAGAAGCTCATCCGATGCAGGTTCGAACGTTCCATCCCTGTGAAAATAAAGCCTGTAACTCTAACCTAAACACCGCACCACAGATCCGGAATCCGATTGGTCGCGCATTTCATTCGGGTTCTTTGAGATCTCAATGCCTCGGACCGCATTTTGAATTGTGTCACCAAAATATTTAAACCTATACACTCATTAAATAGCATTATAATTAATATCGCTACCATCTTGGCAAATCTGTCGTCGGGATATTAGATCTCACGAATATTCTCTCGGCACACAGCTATGAATGCTATACCATCTAGACCATTGATATCACCGTATTATAACCCCTTTGAATCCAATATCACCGCGACTGCCAAGTGATCTCGGGACTGCCAAGTCGCACAAAAAGAGCTCCCCATGTCATCGAGATCATCCGGGGGACTGAATTTTGATTGATTGTGAACATGTATGTCCCCCGTTCTATAACAAAGATCGATGTTTGATGGCCAAAGCCGCAAAAATGCCTTCCCAGTCGCCTGCCCTTAATTTCGCTTCATGAAAGTCGCCCACTCCCCTTTAAGCTTCTTTTTTGATCGCATGGCCTTACTGGTTCGATAGGCACCTTCACACCCATTGGTTTCCCCTCCTATAACGTGATCACAAGTGAATCGCATACTATATGTAAGCTTGAGCATCGCCCTCCCATATAACAAAGTTACCCATCCCATTCGATGCAATACGGCGACAGTTCTCCGTAGTACTACATATCCGAGGTATAGGGACAGTACTATAATCGCAGTACCTTTTCTGCGTCCACTCGTTCGCGCTGACAAGCGTTTGATTCGTTCCTTCCTTGAGGCCTTTGCCAGTTCATCCGCTCCTTTTATTTTCCATTCGACATTCTTTCCAGTCGGCCGACGATTTAACTCGCACCTTCTCATTCCTTCTCTTTTCGCGAATTCTGCGCTGTGTTCGATCTTCCCTAGCTTGGAAGTCATTCCCTGGAATTCCACTCTTCAGCCCCCTTGGCCTTCTCGAAGCCTAGTTGAAGAGCGACGGAGTCGAATACGAGATCATCAGAAACTAAAAATCGGGATTTGAAAGAAGCAGCGACTTTGACTCTCGTTTGTAATACAATACCCAAACCGACAAATCGATAATAAGATCTGACAGAATCCTTCACGAAACCTTAATATATATCACAGGCGATACATTAGTTTTGCGTAAGTGCAACATGACATTTCTTTGATAACCATTTTTGCATTGCATTGGGACAATCCAAGTTAGCCCTGCGGAGTACCTCATCGCAGAGAATATTGCCGACTTGGTCCGCAATTCTCGCATCTGCACCGCCACTGCCAATGTGCTAGCTGTTTGCCCCTCTGCCAGATTCCCGTTGGCACCCAAGCATTTTCCGACATGACAGCATCATGTTGATTTCATCGATCGGTGCAACTCGATTCATGACGCCCGTTCTTTGACGGATTTTGCGTTACCCGGACCTTGCATACATGCGCGCACGCTTTCGTCCAAACCTTTTATATAAACCTGTCTCCTCCATCTTTGTTTTATTTTATTTTTCTCTCAGCCTTAAACGACACGAGTAAGTTCTTGGGGATAAGATAAGATCCAAAAAAAAGCATAAAAAAGCATAATCGCAAAGAAAGTTTCCGCGATTGGTGGTTTCCGTACGTTTCAGCATAACATCACTCTGCATACATACAACATTTTGATTCCCTCCCTCAACTCACTCACTCACCAATTAATCAATCAACCACCCAAACAAACCAACAGTACAGGGACCCCCCAACATCGGTCTCAGATTAATATATTTGCAAATAACAAACTAACTAATACACTCTCTTTCTAACATTTCCTCAGCAAACCTTTCTCTCTTTTTTTAAAATCACCGTATCAGTAACCTGAGAGTGCTATATTCATAGTACCTCAGCACGCTCACTCGCCATCAAAAAAATGAAATACACTACAATCCAGGCCGCCTCGACGGCTCTCCTTCTCACATTTCTCACCCACCTCCCCGCCACATCTGCAGTCGACGCCATCGCTCCAATCCACGCCAGAGCGGTACTACACCACCCACACGCACCTGCCGATGCCGAACAAATCGCAAAACGGGTCCGTTTCACTAAGGAAAAACGCGCGGTGGCTCACCCAGACCTCACACAAGACCCCGAAGATGTCGCACAACGTGTGCATTTTGGGGATAAACAAAAGCGAGATTTAATGCGACTTGAGGATCGAGCAAACGAAGGGTTGGAATTCCTGGAGGAAGAATACGAGAGGAGATGGGTGGAGGATGAGGATTCGATCCACATTTTCAAACCCCTGGAGAAACGAAAGGGTGGTGGTGGTGGTGGAGGTGGTAAGGGAGGTGGTGGAGGCAGCAGCGGAGGAGGTAAATCTGGTGGAAGCAGCGGAGGTAAGTCCAGTGGTGGTAAAACACCGAGCGGTGGGAGTAGTAAACCCTCTTCAAATGGGAAGACCAGTAGTAAGACTTCTTACTCTTCAGGTTCCTCTGGTGGAAAATCTTCTGGCGGGAGCTCCAATAGCAAGGGCTACAAAACTTATAGCGGGGGTAGATACGGTGGCGGTTCTACTACTGGGTAAGCTCTTTCTTAATCCCCGGAATCTCCCACTTTTAGGGTTGATGAGCTATGAAATGTTAACCGTGTAATTTGTGTGAGTATAGATATAAAGCTGGAGGCAAATCCCCGCTAGGACTGGTCCCATTCTTGCTCCCACTCGCCGCAGTCGCCTTGATCTTCCCGGGAATCTGGCTCTTTGCTGTCTACAGCTACCATTTCAACACGGCGTACCAATACTACAACACCACGATCAACCAGCTTCAGAACGTCTCGGTCCAGTGCTTGTGCATGCAATACTCGGACTGCTCGTGCGATGATAACGGGAACACGACATACCTCAGCGACTTGATCGCGCTGAATCAATCCAACACGACGCACTTTGCAACGGTCGATGGAGTATGGACTCTTCTCGTCAACGGAACCGTGGAGAACGGTACGGGTATCGCTTCCGGGTCATCGTTAACTTCGGCGCCTAGTCTGGATCTGCTCGGGTATATCTGGATGGTCGGAGTTGCGGTATACCTCGCTTACTCGATGTAAAAAGGACGACAACTGGCGATTAAATCAATTTCTTGGAATGAGTGAATACCTGTAGCTATAGTACGTATGCCTGCTAACCAAGATGAGGTTTGTGGTGTCTTTTTTCATTTCGTATTTTCGATTCTTGCTCGTTGAGGTTAAATGGCTGGACTGGAAGGTGATGACCGTTCCATTTGAGCTTTTCAATGAGGTTGCTTGTCCTTTTATTAGTTCGCGGTGGAATTGTGTATCGCGTGAGGTATATTTTTTTTTAATCGCGTGGATGATACCTTTTTCTTCTCTTCGATTCTTCCGTTGTTCGAATGGATTATACTTTATTGTTCACGAATTAAGGCTTGATTGTTTTTTGGTTTTCTATGAGCGATCGCAATGGTTATTTTTTTCTATATTTTCTAGCTTGGAGGTATATATTTTTATTGTTTCTGCTGCGGTATTTTTTACTTTAATTTTTTTTAAAAAACCGCAACAATGATGATGGATTGATTAATTTACATTTTTATATCACCACTTAAGTATATTGTATCACCTATCACCTTGCTCTTGAATGAAGCCTATCCTATCAGTATTATAAATAAACATGTTCTCTTTAGTGTTGCATATCAGAATACATAAATATAACGACGTAGACCCTTATGAAGTTTATATTGATGGTATATATATCAATTGAGAAGGTTGTGGCGTGATATGTACGGCTTCTGTGCGGCCTTTTTTTTTTTTTTTTTTTTTTTTTTTTTTTTTTTTTTTTTTTTTTTTTTTTTTTTTTTTTTTTTTTTTTTTCCTTGTGGGAAATAAGCTTAAATCGAGGAACCCATCCGGATTGATGTCATACGAAGGTTTTCAGTGTCCCCTTGTCGTGAGAAATATGGCGTCAAGGGGTCCCTGCACGCCAGTCCCGGTTTTGACCAATCGGGAACGCCAGCCAACGCAGGTGGAACGGATGACGATGGATATATGTATTTACATATATACTCGACTTCGAGATGAAGCTGGAGTTGCTGTGCAAATATGATATGAAGTGAATATGAGAGGAAGGATGGTATAGATTGATTGAAGGTACAACCTAGCAGTGATGGAATATAGTTATACGGTAGCCGTGTTCAGGCATGATATAATATATTTGTGGTGTTGCAAAATGTTGGCTTGGGGGCTCGCGTGACGTAATTTACCGTCGACGAGCCAGCGAGCCAGAACATTCCCGGCGTGTGCAGACAGACAAGACATGACCAGACATGGCAAAGGGCTGGTCGGACGACATCATCGGGCGTACTTGCAGTAGTAGCCTGTAGACTAATTCCCCGCGCTTTAAATACTCCCAGCTCTCCCCGCAGTTACTTCCACCTCCTCCCCTCTTCACCCTCCAATCCCACGTTCAACAAAGTACCACCTCCACCAATAAACATTTCCACGTCTCTAAATTTTAAACCACACTTTTTATACTTAAAAGTGCTCACTTGCTCACCTGCTCTACAAACCCCTTCTAAAGAAACCCCCCTTCGGAAGATTTTATTAAATTGCAAAAATGCGCGGAGGCACCAGCGTCAACAAGGTCATCCTCAAAAGGGACACCGAAGAATTCATCGTCCTCGTCGATGATAAGGATGCTCTGCAAAAGTGGAAGAAGGATTCTTCGGTACCCCTCGCCCAAGTCGTTGGCGCGTTCAAAGTCTACACCACCCGCGGGTATGTCATATTCCGAATCCCCCCCTCTCCTCCCACCTTCAAACTACCGATAGTAGCATCACAAATCATCATGAAAATAACCACACCTCTACATTCATAACCATACCATACCAATCGTACATATAATTTACTATCCGTGAACGGTAACTAACATGATCTATGGTTATGGATAAAACAGCGGAGGTTCCCAAGGCGGAATGGACACAGCTCCCAAAGCTCTCCTGGAAAGTGCTTTCGGCAGCACGAACGACGACGAGGTAATCAAGACCATCCTGACGGAAGGAAACCTGCAAGTCTCAGACGTAGGTCCCACACCACCTTGCCCAAGATTACTTCACTCGCTTTGTATATGTGTATACTAATCATGATTTACTATGTGTGATGTAGACACCAACCCGTGAATCCTCGACGAACGATTCGAAGGGCAGTATGGCAAACCATAGATAGATTTAACTTTTTATTCATTTATCTTTATCTCGATGGGTGGATAAAACGAAACGGTGGTGGATAGATAGATCACTGTCTGATAACAAGAATAAAATAAAAAAATACAACTTGGAATACACGATTGAGGCTACGATTGCTTCTTTGTTGCATCACGATAAAATGAATGGATTACTCTATTAATCGAGGACTATCAAATACAACTGCTATCATACTCTGTTCTGTAACGTCGTAAAAAGGGAACGCAATGCTTTCACCTTAAAATAGTAATCGATCAATCGAGTTGGAAATTATTATCGTGACACAGTTCCTTCAATTGATATATCCAGCCTATTATACATGAAAATCGTCTCGCACACGCCCACCACATTAAGAAAAACAAAGATACTTGAGTAAGTATAAAAAAATAAAAGCATTAGGAAATTCTTCCACCTAATATAGGTCCACGATCTAATCTTTGTAAATACACGACACGACCCTTATTGATTATTGAAAAAAAAAAAAAAAAAAAAAAAGGAATCATCTCATCCCTCTAAAAGCCTGAGATGCGAAAAAGTCATTCATATCCTGCCCCCCCAATCCGTTATTCGAAAGACTGGCATCCCGTTGATTCTTCGCCGCATCGATCTTTCCTTGCTATTAAACCAATATATATCAGTACCCCCCATAACAAAAATACAAATCAACCGCTAGAGGGAAAGAGAAAAAAGAAAACATACCAGATTATTCGACCGAACATCAATCTCCTGTAACGCGCCCAAATGATTGTTAAGAATCTTGACAATCGTAGCAAGCTATAAATCAACCCCAAAATTAGTTTACTCTCCCACCAATATATATTTGACTGTTAAAGGAATTCTCACCGGATCCTCAGCACTACTGGTCTTATTGATCGTATTCGTAGCATTATTGATATCAGTAATGATACTACCCAAATTTTTGCTCATAATATCAAGCTGCTTATCCAACTTCTCTGCCAACAAGTACGATTTCTCCCTCTCCTGATCAGCGGGCTGCATCCCCTCCGGTCCACCGATCTGAGTCTGGAAGATATCGTCAACCTGTTTCTCATACAACTCGAGCGCGGCAGCGAGCTCGTCCTGTTGTCCGACAACGTAGTCCAACGCCTTGTTGATGTCCTCCTGCTTCTTGGTCGCTTTGATCGTTTCCGAGTGCAGTTCTACCAGCTTGTCACCGTTGACAACGAGCATGTTATCCCACTTAGCGATAGATTCGGCTTGCTTGTTGAATTCCGCGGTGTACTTGTCCAGATCTGATGTCCAGCGGGTGATCATTTCATCGAGAGACTTGTTCTTCAAGCGTGATGATGGTTGGGCTGGGGTGGAACTGAGGACTGGCTGTGACGTCGTCGAACCTGAGGCTGCCGTTGCTGTTGATGGCTTGCTTGCATCGGTAGATGTGGCTGCTGGGATAGTTGGCTTTGCGCCGAACAGAGATGGGGGAGCTGCTGTCGCAGATGCTGGAGTGGTGACTGCAGCAGATGCAGGGGCAGCGGAGGAGGCGGCTCCGAAAAGAGTACCTCCAGTGGCTGGCGTAGTAGTCGCAGGAGTAGTCGGTTTCTCCGTTGGTTTGGCTCCAAACATCGAAGGAGCGGCAGTGGATGAAGGGGTGGTAGCAGAAGCAGCTGCTGTGGTCGCTGCAGCTGTTCCAAAAAGAGAACTGGGCTGAGCTGCAGATGAAGTTGCCGCTGGAGTCGCATCAAACAGATTGGCAGCTGGCGGTTTGGTTGAGGTTGCTGAGGTGGGTGTACCTGCACCGAAAAGACTACCGGGTCCTTTGAAGGAATTAGTTATTGATGTGGGAATTTGAGTTAGTGGAAGGATAGATATCTTACCTGCTGGAGCAGTACTCCCTGTACCCGCACTGAACAAGTTTCCGGTAGGTTTTGTGGCAGTTGAACCAAACGGATTGCTGGCTAGAGTACCAGGTTTGGTATCAGTGGTAGCTGATGGCTGCGTGGTAGCGGCCGATTGTGCACCGAATAGGTTGGGTTTTGGCGTCTCAGCAGCGGGAGTAGTAGCTGGTGCTCCAAACAAATTGGCGGGTTTCTGAGGCTCGGGAATAGGAATCGCAGTTTTGGATAAGTCTGCTCCGTTGAAAAGGCTACTGGCCGTGGGCTTAGGATCTGATGGCTTTGCACCAAAGATAGCACTGGGAGTAGCAGTCCGGGAGGGAGCATTTGCTTGCGATCCGAATAAATTACCGGCAGAACTTCCAGCAAAAATATTTCCAGCAGGAGTGGCCGTACCCGAAGGTGCGGGAGTTCCTGGCTTTGTATTTCCAAACAATGACGCCGAGGTAGTCGTTGATGTGCCAAAGAGGGATGGAGTAGCCCCTGGCTTCGAAGCATCACCGGCTGGAGCTGAACCGGTTGGTTGTGACCCGAATATAGAGCTACCACCTGGAGTAGCGGCGCTACTGGATCCAGCGCTGAAAAGATTGCTTGCCGTGCCAGATGGTGTTGCACTTGGCTTGGTTGCTGCCGAACCGAAAAGAGAGCTGCTCGAGGTACCAGCGAATAGACCACTACCCGGCTTGGTGGAGTCTGTAGGAGCAGCACCCGTAGATGCCCCGAACATGCTACCACCGCTTAGATTCGCTGGTGGCGGGGCAGCTGGGGTCGTCGATGCTGAGAACATGTTTCCTCCAGCGAACAATCCTTTGTTGGGAGCTGGAGTAGAAGATCCGAACAAGGTGGAACCACCTGTTCCAGATTGGGTCGGAGTAGCAGAACCAGCAGGAGTCGCAAGTTGCGTAGATTGTGCAGAACCAAAACTAAAGTTGGGAGTAGGTTTAGAACCTGTCGCGGACGCGCCACCGAATAAGGGATTTGAAGAGCTGGTCGGGGTGTTCGCGCCGGAAGTATTCGATCCAAACAAGTTGCTTGTCGTCGTTGATTTCCCAAAAATGCTGCCGCTAGAGGCTGCGGGAGTGGTACTACCGAAGAGACCACTACTGCTTTGAGTGCTTTGTGTAGGTGTATCAGCCCCTTGGGTTCCAAACAAGCTGCTGCCAGTCTTGCCGCTGGCGGTGGGTGTGTTTCCAAATATGCTGCCTCCCGAAGTTGATGTTGTGCTGGTGCCAAAGATGCTGCTCCCTCCTCCCGTGCCAAAGATGTTCCCGCCAGAGCCTTGGTTGCCGGACATGGTGGATTAAAGAGCGATTAAAGGACGCGTGGTAGATAGAAAGGAATGTTGTTGCAGATTTTCGCAGGCTGCGCGTTCCAGATATTGGCGATCGCGACTGTTGGTTGTTGGTTGTCGAAGGAGAAGAGACACCGAGCCTGGGTGAGCTATGATCCTTTGAGCCTGCGCGTATTGCTAGGTTGCGATCTCGTCTTTTATTGTCGCAGAGCGATGCAATGTAGGAGGGATGGCGGCGACAATGGTGAAGGGAGCGTGGTCGTCTTTGTTTTACGCTGGCGATGGGAGGATGAGTTGAGGTGAGGTTGAGTTCAGGTTGGTTGGGCAGGATCCAACTGGCTGGCGAACACCCACCAAACGCGACAGCGCCAAATCTATGGCGACTGGGCAGCTGGGTCACTCCGCAGGATCTCGGCTCCTTTCCTTATTACTCAATTTTATACATGAATTGCACTTGAACCATAGATGGTACTGTATGGTTGCCCCACCTAGCAGTCAAGGGCAATTATTTCGTAAGGCCTGGTGAATTGGCCAATATTGGACTTATGTATTTTCGACTCAACTGCTCATTGGGATACCACAGAACTTGAGTACTTAGTTACTTAGTCAAAAATGTTCATTGTTACATAGCTCTGTGTTACTTATATGTAAACATTGTCTTGGATACTTGAATGATTTCTATACTCAAGCAGCCGCAATGAAATCTATCGATCTAGGGATTCCAGCGTGATAACAATGCCGGAGACTCTTCATATGAATCCAAAAAAAAACAGATAACTCCAATCCAATGCCCGCTCCAAATACTCCTTACTTATGATACCGACACAAATTAGGCCTTTGCCTTTTTCGCAGCTGATCTATCTTGCTTCTTCTTCGCTATCACTCTTCCGATAGCGTCCCTTAATTCGGGTTCGGATTCAATTCTCCTCTCCACCAGCCAATCCGCCATTTTCATCTTCAAATCTCGATCCACAGTCCCATCTTCCTTCATGAACGGCGCCAATTCGATATCAGCTGTTGCTTTCGCCTCGCCCCTCAAAGCCATCGTGAGTCCCATCAATCGATCCAGTTGCTCCGAATACATGGTTTCTGACGGTTTCTCTCTCCTCTCCTGGAACAGCGGGGCTAATTGCGAGATTGCAATGATGGCTGAAAACAGAACCTGCTGAGCTAGCGCCACCTGCTCAAATGGCAACAGGGTCCGGCGAGTTATAAAGTAGAGAATTTTGGTCGAATAGAGGAGATAAGGTCGTGATACTGAGGCCCAGTCAAAGATACACATGCACCCTAAGGAGAAGAAACGCCACTATATTTATGTCCCAAAAATTAACTGATGAGGCCAAAATATAAAATGATAAATGCTCTTACGTATTTTCCAAACTCCAGCACACCAAGTGTTGCGAGACCCACTAGGACTATAAGACTGGCAGTATAATTTGGTAGCTTCACTTTTGCTGCATGGACAACGAAATCGTAACTGGTCTTGCAAAGAATCCAGTCTGGTAATGTCATGGCCGGTCCGAGCCTCTCGTATGCGAATCGTTTGACAGGATCGGATAGCACGTCATAGGCAACCTTATACTTGAGAAAGATGTGCTCCATACCCGGTCCCGCCTTGTCCGGATGAAACTTGATAGTCCTATATGCGTAGATGTTAGCTCCAACACGACCATGAGAGTATGTATTTGCCTCTCCATCACATACGCTTTCCGGAATTGCTTCTTTATTAAACGGTCATCCGCATCCACGGGTACACCCAACAATTGATAGAAGGTAGGCTCGCTGACGATATTGAGCCAACACTCGTACATTGTGAACAACAGGTATGCCGCTATGACGAAGCAGTAGATGTACTTGCGATCTCGCATATATCGCGGGCCGCCGGGCGGGGGCATAGGATCGCCGGCGCGTGTGAACAGGCGATATAGGAAGGACTGGATCCAGCCAGTGACCAACTACACCAATTTAAAGCATGTTAGAATCGAGAGTAAGCGTAGTTATTGTGAGAAAAGGGAAGGACTGACGTTTGGGAGGAACATCCATCCGAGGAAGGAGCCAACGGGCCCCAAAGAGGACGCTGTCGCTGCAGCGGATGGCATTGCGGCGGGGAGGGAGGGATAGTCGGACGGTCTGATATGGGGATACGCGGATGCGCGCAGGAGGCCAGACACTAGCGGAATGTTACATCGACGTCGTTCATTGAAGTTATGTGTTGGGGTAACAACACATTAAACGTTTAACAATTTGGTACTACCGTATCCGGCTAGATATTATCGATGCCCTAAATTATCACGTGAGATCTTGGCGAGCTCGAAGCGGAAGAGCAGTCCGAAATGTGCGGTTTGGATGGATGATTCGACATTTCTTGGCGCTGAGAAGCCCGCCCCAGCAAATTTGTCGAACGAACAGGAGCTCGCATACAGCCAGTATTGGTCATTTCGACATCCATCCAACCTTTGCAACCTCCCATCGCCAAATTTAATTCCTCCCCTTTCCGACCAAAAGACGACGACGAGTGTTATCCTCATCGACCTAATCTTTTTTCAATATGGCTGACTCAATCACGGTATGTCACTATCTACGACTCTCTCGATATTTTACCGCAGTCGAGTTTTGAAGTCGAAGGGTGATAGGTCTAATTATAGTGGACGAATAGGTTCGAACTCGCAAGTTCATTCGAAACCCTCTCCTCCAGAGGAAACAGATGGTCGTGTAGGTTCTACTTTCATCATTTTCCGTCGAGATACATCGAATTTTGGAGGCGCGATCGAAATATTTCCGGACAGCATGACGGACGAGTTGCTAGTATATTTGGATGGGAACAGAAGAGCAGGATCGACTTCTGGCGGGAATTCATATCATGGATGTGTCGTGAAATGAAGATTATATTGCAAATTTATGCCGTCATGCTGTTGGATGTATTTCGGGATAAGAGGAGGATACATGCGAACACTTAGATACAGTCTTATGATGGGACTCCGACAGCTGATAATATTTTCCTATTTGCAGTGACGTCCTCCATCCTGGCCTCCCAAACATCTCTAAGTCCGACCTCCGTGAAAAGATCGGAAAGATTTACAAGGCCGACTCCGCGACTGTCTCCGTCTTCGGTCTACGAACACAATATGGTGGTGGCAAGACCACTGGTTTCGCTCTCATCTATGACTCGGTAGACTCCATGAAGAAGTTCGAGCCACACTACAGACTGGTACGATATGCGATGGCTACCAAGATCGAGAAGGCTAGCAGACAGCAACGTAGGTTCTCTTTTGAAGATATCATATACATTAAGCTATATACGGCCCGCTGACACCCCATACAGGCAAACAACGAAAGAACAGAATGAAGGAAGTGAGGGGTACTGCAAAGAACAAGGCGGCAACCAAGGACAAGAAGAAGAAATAAACGTATTTCTTCTGCTCTTGTTCTGTTTGTCGATCCGTGTACTTTTTATTTTTCGCTCGTGTTTTCGCTTTTTTATATACATTTTTTATTACGGCGAATCTCATCCGGTCTCCTTTTTCTTTTTATTACTCATTCGGGTTGTCTTCCAAATTTTATCAACAGGAAGGGATAAAAACCGTCGGTTCCTCGATTGTGTTTTATATACAGCTGTGTCACGATAACGTCCTACTCATAGTCTCGACGAAGCGGAGGTCTTTCCTTTGTTTCGTCGTCATTTTTTCATCATCATCACAACCTCACCACCCGAGATGCTCATCTTATTCATGCCTCTACTACGATTACCCCTCATCATCCACGTTTTGTGTATATCACCTCGATGAAACTAAAAATATGATCTATTTACGAGGAACGCTCAACTATGTCACCCGTAAATTTCTTTCACATTAAGATCTCGTATATACATACCCGTGCACATTATATCCTATACAAATGTTAGGTACTTACTTTTTCGATACTCCAAGTCGAATGGTGTAAATCCGAATCGCAGTGTCGCTCCCATAATACCACAACCGTCGAAGGTCAGAATTAATCTCATTTAGAGAAAACCACAGTTCCGCAGATTTTAAATGAGATTCAAATTCCTCAATTGTATCTTCATTTCTGATAGTGGCAGATATGATAGCATATGCCCCTCGCTGCACATTATTTTCGAGAAGTTTTTTCAGAGTGAACACGAGATCGGACAGATCTCGAGTGTCATAAGTTATATCCCCCCCGATAATGATATCCCATAGATCCGAATAAATGAAACTATTTGCTTGACAGCTACCCCACATTAACTGGGAGACGGATATATTGTTTGCGCATTTGTTTAGGTTTATATTTGTTCGGATGGCCTCGCAGACAGACATGGATCCATCTGTGGCTAGTACATGTTTCGCATGTAATTTTGACAGTAATATGGATGTAAATGCCGTGCCGGCACCGAGTTCGAGAACCATATGGTTTCTTAAAGATTTCACCGGCGAGGCAGAGGAGAGAAAGTACTCTCCTAAGGCCAAAGCAGCTTCCCAGGTTCTTGAACCGGTGTGTCCATCTGCTGAGAGAAGGGATCTTCTTTCCGAGACGACAATGAGTGGATCTCCTTCATAAGAGAAGTGATTGATAGAAGGCAGTATATATGTTGTATAAGTTGGTTTTGTGATATCATCAAGAGACTCAGGTTGGGAAAGCAGAGATGAGTAGAGGATGAGAATGTCATCATAGATTTCCTTATGTTTTTAAATTCGATATCAGCGATGCTCATTAGATGGTAAGTATATATATGCACAATAATCATAAGCAAATAGTATGGCATACACCGTCATCACCTATCTTCCTCTGCAGACTTTCAATCATTGATTTGAGGAACTGCCTCCTGTATAAATCGGCTGGGTGGTACGCTGTTGCATCTTTGCAGAGAACTGCGTTGTAGAGGCGGGCCTGGAAGTCCCAGTCTGCCTCAACGGATGAAAAGAGATTGTCGAATGGGATCTTGGTTGCGGGAACCGACTGAAGATATGGTTTCCTCAGTTGAAGTATAACATCCTCATCTGTCGACATACTTACTCTATCCCCCAATTATTTCTGCAGCTGGCCAATCAGCGGCAGCTCCAATTGTCGCCTGAAGTTGAAGTTTGGTTTGGCGCACAGACCCGACCCGAAAATTTGTTTATTTGAGCATCAACGCGACCCGACCCGACCTGCTTCCCGCGTCCTTCTTCACGTCAGGCCTCCCTTTTCTCCTCCCTCACCTCTCCTCCTCCGTCTTTCTTCGAATCAGGCTCTCGCCTAATCGCTGCTTTTACCCGAGGAATGTCCCCTTCCTCTTCCTCCTTTACATAATCCTCGTTCTTGACTCACAAGATCTTCGATCAATCTCCATCGCCCCTACCAACCGCCACAATGCGCCGCGCACGGCTTGTCATCAATCGCCCTGAAGTCCCCCAGGTGCGAATCCTATGGCCGCTCGACGCTAAAATCTCACAAAACCCACGATACTCCGTCTTCGATCTCCTCAACGACATAAGCGCCGTCTTCCCACTCGATCATCAGAACCACGGAGTCGAAGATTACGTCACCGAGCATGCCGGGTGCGAATTGCTACATTTCATGCCAATCGGGGAGTTGATTGGTGATAATGATGAACTCATGTGTGTCGCCGGCCCTTCCTTCTTTCCTTTCCACCAATCTTTCTTTGAGTGTATCGTTTGCTAATTTGGTGCTCGGCTTTTATACAGCATCCGTCCGTTAACTGGTACCGAAACAAAAGAACATGTGCGAGGTGGTAGACGGCAGGTTAGCACGAATGGACGAAAGTTACAGGATGGTGTACCCATCGGCAGAAACTTCATCGCACCTGCACCGGATCGTCCGCGGATAGAAGGTGGACGTCCTTCGAAGCGGAGGAAAACCTCTCGAGGGGATACGGAGGAAGAGGGTGATGATGATTTGGATATTGATACATGGGGTCCCGTTGTTGGACAGGATTCTCGGAAGGCGATAGAATCGTCGGCGAGGAAATCTGCTGCGGGCTTGAAGTCTGTTCATTTCGAGGAAGGGACGGATGAGAGTAGCTCTTCGAGTGCTCTTGTTCTCGCTAGTAATGATGACAAGGACGATGAGGACGATGAGGACTTTGATCCTGATGATGAGGATGAAGAGGATAGCGAATCGGACGTAGAGGAAGAGAATGATGGATCTGAAGACGAGGATGATGAGTCTGATTCTCAGCTTGAACAAATATACGAAAGAATTGGGAAGGCTACGAAATCTGGAAAGAGATCGAGAAAAGTTGAAAGTTCCAGCGATTCGGAATCGGAATCAGATTCGTCGCCCGACGAAGCCTCTCTAGAAGAATCTGAGGAAGAAGATATCCAAACCGAACAGACCAAGAACCTCAAAGTCAAAAAAACGAAACAAGAATCTGATAGCTCTGATTCCAGCAGTTCGTCTGAGTCGGATGAATATGATGACGACTCATATGCAGAGCCATCAGATTCTGATTCAAGCGAATCAAAATCTGATTCCGACTCTAGCTCTGACGATTCAGAAGCTGAGCCTGAAGAGCTTCCTTCGACCGCAAAACCAGAGGTAGCCAAGGCCCCGCCTATACCGCCGGTGGTTACAGCACCACAAATTCCGCCGTTCGAAGGAACTGCGAGCACGAAATCTAGAAACCAGAGACGGAGAGAATCTAAAGCTCTAGCAAAGCTCATAAAAAATCAAATATTACCGGCCGGCTCGACTAAAGAGGATCTGAGAAAGTGGAGGGAAGAGCAAGCCGCCAATGGCAACGGTACGGGGCCCAATGTTCCTCTAAAACCCGTCGTCGAGGAAAATATCACTTTACAAGAGGAGGATGAAAATGGTAACGAAGGTACACCTAAAAAGATGGATGCATTTTCTCAGGAAGTAACTGGATCGCCGGTTTATATACCTATGGAACCGTTGGATATTATCGTCGAACAAACCCAGGTCACTGTTGACGTCCCAGCTACCACTCCTTCACAATCTGAACCAGTAGCGCAAGACTTACAACCTGAAGAAGTTTCACCATCTTTGGCGGACACTCCGAAGCGTCGTCTAGTCGCCTTTGATGCGGCGAAACGCATGATACTGGGTGGGCTAGGTTTGCGGACACCTCGTAACCAAGCTGAAGACCAAAAGCTCAGAGAAGACTGGAAGAAGAAAAATGCCCAGTTTGTCGGCAATAAAAGCAAAGGTTTCCTCGAGACGATGGCCGGCAAGGAAGGCGTTCATTCTAGATTTGGTGATGATGGAGAGGCTGTACCGGAAGAACAAGAAGATCCCGAAGCTTGGAAACAGAAGATACGCCTTTCCGCGGTTGAGTGCGATGAGGAGTATTATGATGGGAATGGAGACAAGCTGCCACAGCCTTCGTTTCCGTTTGGCCAACAGCAACTATGGAAACCGGAGTGGAATTCGTACAACTCCAACTCGAAATCTAAAAAGAAGAAGAAGAAGAAGAACAAGCGGAAGCGAGAAGAGGAAGAGCAATATCAACAGCATGAGCAGGAGAACTGGAATGCTGGTTATTATGATGATTCTATGCAAATTGATTCTGCTCAACGACCTGGGGAAGTGGAGCGAAGCACGCAAGGCAAAGAAGAAATGGAAGACGATTTGCCACCAATTCCTGTCGACCTTCTAGAATATCCGGCATTGAAAATGCCCGTTCTTGTCGACTCGGTTGTCGTTTTCACGAAGCTTACTATGGATAATTACAACCCTCTCATCCGACAAGTTACTGTTAAGATTCTCTCTGTGGATGGGACGAAGGTTAAGTGTCAACTAGCCAAACGGGATTCGCCTAAGGCTAAATACAATGAGGAAACGGGCGAACGAATATTCCCGCCGCTTCACATGCCAGGTATGGAGAATGAAGATGTGGAAAGAGGCATTGAGGAGCTCGAATTTGAAGATATGATTGAAGGAAGGGTTATCAAGGAAGGTATTTCGCCTGCTGAGAGCGAGGAGCCATCGGTCGAACATGAGAGTGAGCGAGTGCCGGAAACGGTCTTTGAAAATGATAGTTTGGACAAGGTATGATCTCATATATAGAAAATACCTTCCTTTTTTTATTTTTTTTTTATAATGTTTTCGCATAGCGTAATGTACTATTTCCTGATCAGAAATTCTCCCATAAATTCAGGATAATATCAAGATCGAACTTGTGTCACAAGATGGACTCGGGGATATTCCCATGCAGGAACCCGAGGATGATGCTGGCATTCTAGATTCTGGAGACGTTGAGCTCAGCTTTTCCGGGGTAGTGCATCAGCAATCGTCCAGCTTTCTTGAACCGCCTTTCCAAACCAATGGATCTTGTGGCTACGGTCATACGGACACCGAAGATGAAATGGAACAAGAGCAGAACGGCAATGTTGATCAAGAAGAACATGACGGCAATACTACGATGAACGAAGAATTTGGTATTCATTTCGATCCTTCGGCTGTTAATATCACCCAATCGAGTGCGGAAGCTCACAGATTCGACGACGTCTCATCGGAACGTTCTTCTTTACACGAAGAACCTCTACCGCCCCTGTCCAGCGAGCATGGAAGCACTCCCTTTCACACCGCGCCGGAAGCAAGACGGACCTCGGAACTAGAAGAACCTGTTGTCCAGGCCCCAAGTACACCTACTCCGCAACCACCGCTTTCACCGTCAATCAACTCGAGCAGAATCCATGATTGGGATAACTCGGTGGATATCTCCGCCTTCGACGCTGAGCGAGCCGATTTTATCTCGAAATGGGACAAGGTCAAAAAGGAGTGTCTTGATGATACGGACATCCTACGAGAGAGACTAAAACCCCTCCATCATCCCAATGACACCCAACCGGGAGACGACGATGCTAATAACATCAGCGTTGAAATATCGCCACCAACCTCGCCAAAACGCAGATTCGAACGCTTGAACACCCAAGAAGCACTAGAATCATCACCCGTCCCCGCACCGCTCCAAGACATAACCGAACGTTCGACCTACGGCAGTAATGTTGAAAACAACAGCGAGGTCCCGGAAGATAATTATAATGAGGACGAAGAGCCCGAGGATGGTGAGGATGATGAATCTAACAGCGGATCCGGGTCGGGCTACCCTGGTAATGACCAATCACCACCACCTGTTCCTCCTTTTGGTAGCGGCTTTTCTTCTTCTGCTTCTTCTTCCCTCCAGAAATCTGACGGTACGATGAAGCGACGGCGAAAAACAGGTGTATTGTTTCGTAAGAAGCCGAGCGTGGACAACGGTGAGTTTAAAAAACCGTGGGCTATCAAGGGAGAGGATGAGAACGGCGACGACAACAACGATCATACGATCAAGTACCCTCCCCATGACGACGATTACGACGATTTTGCGATTCCGTCTACGATGCCCGTGCGGTCTTTGACGAGCGGTAAGGTGGCATTCAGCGGGAGGAACGATATCGTGCAGAATAACATGATAACCGCTGGATTTTCAAAGAAGCAGCCAGAGTTAGTTACTATCAGTGACGTTGATGAGGATTTTAAGTCGCCGCCGCCGAGGTCTAGTTTGGAGATTGTGGGTGGGAACGCTGCACTCCCGAAACCCGGTAAGGTCAAGATGAAGCCGCAGATGATCAAGAAGAGGATAATCCCGCGAAGGAGTGAGTCCATCGGTCCGGAGGGAAGCCAGTCACAACGATCGACTTCTTCGCAATCACAATACTCGTCTTCGCAGTTTTAATCTTTCAATTCTAGCTTTGTACATTTTTTTGATAGAACGCCTTTTAATTACGCTTCTTTGTAATCGCAGTCGGCATGTTTATTTTCATATCGGTTATGACTGGCTTGATATTTTCATGATTCCTTTTTTTCTTTGGATAATTGTTTAAGCAGGCATACATGGCGTTGGATCTGCACCTTTTGCATCATAATAATTTTAGGATGTTTGCTTTTGATGGTTATATTTTCGAATGTATATTATAGAAAGACAAGAGAAAAGAATGACCCTTCCCGATTGAAATGACGGGAAAGGTGTTTTATACTTGTATACACTGTACAGTCTGGTTGATCTATAGATACATCTAGATCAACTACAACATCCAATCCTCCCTCGAATTCCTTCTTAATCGATCGTATTCCTACTCCTATCTCTTCGGTTTGCTATCCTCACTATTACTAACCGGCTGCACCTTCTCGTACTCCTCCCTCAGTTTCGCGGATAACTCGAAATCCAGCGCACGTTCCCGTTTTATACGCTGTCGTTCCTCGTCCCGTATGACGCCTTGGTGCATCGCCTCTCGCTCGGTGACTTGAGTGTTATGAACCGCGACAACAATGAGGCCTGTGATGACGCTGACGAGGCTGAGGGTTACCTTTGATGCGCGGGACATTTTTTTTTTTATAAAAAAAAAATTATCGGTTGGGTGGTTTCTTGGGTGAGAGAGAGAGGGGAGAGGTGGGTTGTTATATGTGTGGCATTGTGTATCGTCGGTAAGTCTAGGTGTGATATACTTTATTAGTCAAAAGGTTTGGAGCTTTGGAGCTTCGATTGAACGAAATGGGAGATGAAGATGTATACGTACCTACCGCGAAGGCATTGAAGTTGTCCCTGTTGAGAATAGGTCGCGAGAGAACCCTGCTGAGTTTTCTGTCGTTCGAGTAAGCGACGACATCAAAACGACAACAAAAAGTTAGGCCTTTGATATATAATCCTTATAGCTTCAGCATTAGGAAGTATTTTAGCCCATCAAGGATTATATTGCTTCAGTTAGCAGTTTGGTTTTATATTTGGATATGTAATATGCCGAGTAAACTTTAATTCCGCCTATTTGGACATATTCAAGCATCCATACATTCTGTTAGCTCGAGCTCAATGATACTATAGCTAATTGCAGCCTTCAACTTCTTACAAAAATTAACGTTATTATTTTCAAATAAACCGTTCCAAACAATCATATACTCAAGTAGTTCTCGTTATAACTATGATCATATATAATTGATGTTGTAGATATCAGCAAGGTTGAAGAGGTCTTGGCGCCTTTTTGAGCAGCTGCGGCATGACGACGAAGACGAGGGGCACCACAACGAAACACCAAAACCACCGGCTAAACTCTCCTCCATCCCATCCTCCAAACCCATCGCCATCTCCACTGCTTCCTCACCAGAAAACATGGTACGCTCCCTCTCTAATCACTGCATTCTAACATATCGCTTTACTAACATGAGACCCTACGATGGTATATATAGTCGGCGCAAAACTCCCAGGGTATACCGACACCACCTTATCCCGTCCACCGTTTTCGATATCATGAGACTCGAACCGCTCTAACGACCGTTACAACCACATAATAGGGATCCAAACCCTCCTGAATGCTGAGCAGGAAGCCCAAAAGATCGTACAGAAGGGTATACAAACCCCCCTCCATCTCATCCTATCATCTCATTTCTCATCCCTACTAATCCTTACCCCGGGTGTCGTGGCTTGTTTCTAGCTCGAGCATGTACGTACACCCGTTATATCCAACGTACATACATACCCAACATAGTAACCTCTAACCCGAGCCGCTCATATCCAACCTACAGACCGAGTCCAACGTGTCAAGGATGCCCGATCCGAAGCTCAAAAGGAAATAGAAGAGTACCGTCAAAAGAAGGAAGCTGAGTTCCAAAAGTTCGAGGCGGAGGTAATCATCTCCACCCTACCTCTACTCAGTCCGTCAGAGTTTTATCTTCATAACGGCCGATGGTAACTTTATCTATTCTATTTAAACTTGCAGCATACTGGAATAAACGCCCAAGCCGAAAAAGATGCGGAAAAGGAAATCGAAGGAAAATTGAAGGAGATCGAAGAGGCGGGCCAGAAGAATCGAGATCAGGTTATAAAGGATTTGATCAATGCTGTTACAACGATAAAGCCCGAGCCACATATCAACAGCAAGAGGGTATCGAAATAAGAACGGAGAAGGACGAGAGGGGGCTGGAAGGTGTAGGTCAGCGGGGGGGGGTTCCGGTTAACATCTCGAAAGGTGATATGAATGAAGACTGCCCTTTTGAGGATTTGAAGAGGGATCTTGTTTTAGCGGAAGGTTTTATCGGCATTCTCTGGTATCCTTGGTTTTATATATCTATATAAACTTATACAATTTTTTCAAAGGCTTATTCTTACATCTACCATGACTTTGGTTATCCTCTGGTGTGTTGAAACTAGTCTCATGGTGAAGTTATACCTAAAGCCCATGACTATAATATTAATCCGCAGATCGATAAAGTGAATGATAATGCTCGAGTAATAGCACCTTCAACCGGAGCCCGAAAGTATTTCGTATGGTCTGTGTATATATAAAACCTTATCCCCATAGCTCACTATTCACCCAAGCTGTATCTCAAAATCTGTGATATATAATATATACTATACATCAAAAAATATCATGACGCCGTCTCTGAGGATCCTACATCCACCATATATAGATGCACTGTATATTACGTAAAAACACAAACACCATACAAAACACCAATCTCAATAATATAACATGACAAAAAGTAGTACCCACCTCATCAGCCATACACAAAAAAACGCCTCGCTGAAAATAATCCCAAACATATAATCTTACACTCTCATAAACGCATCCTCATTCTCACCCCTCAACATCAACCAATCCCTTCCGTTCTCTTGCATCTGAATAATCCTAATCCCCTTCTTCGCAGCAAATTGTACCAAATCGGCCGACACTCTATCAATCCCATTCATATATATCTCTCTGATATTCCCCACACTCTTACTATTCAATATAAGCTGATACGCTCCGGATCCGTTCAACGAAGTTGTCGAAAAGTTGAGTCGCTCTAGATTTGGCAGGTAATATAGTTCCTTCACAACGTGGTTCGAAAACGGGTAGTCTCCTTCCACCGAGAGCTCCCGCAGTTCAGTCAATCGCTTTTTATGGAAGAAGTTTTCCGCTAGGAAGTTGTAGTCCAGATGTCTGGCGTACCCGATTCGGAGATGTGTGAGTTGCGTTTCGAACGGCGGGACGAGTTCGAGGAAGATTGTGGGCGTCAGATTACATTTTGTGAGGTTTAGTCTTTTGAGATTTACTAGTGTTTCTTGGTGTTCTGCTATATTCTCTGCAGAGGTGAATGATGTGCAGGATAGATCGAGGATTTGTAGAGAAAGCGGGTAAAGCACCTCATCCACTTGGATTTTGGAGTTTCGGCAGACAAATATCTTGAGGTGCTCTAAAGATGCCATATCCAATTTCTCAAGATCGCTTTGGATCTTGTTCAGTTGAAGTTCTTCAACATTGGGGAGTATCACAAGAAGTTCATCCTACCGAGTATGTCAATATAAGAAAAAAACCATATATTCCAAAGTAACGTGTACATACCAAAGCAACCGGCCGCATATTTAGCTGCTCGCTCGCAAAATTAACCAACAATCTTTTCAACGCCAAACAAGGCTCCCTCTTCCCGAACCGCATCGTCCCCTTTGTCGGTCCTAGCTCCAAACACTCCAAATGCTCAAGCGGTAACTCCGGATTAACCAGCGCCTCAAACGTCGCAAACGGAATCTGACAATGCAGTATCAAAGTCTTCATACTCTTCGTGAGCTGCATCGCCCTACTCAACGAACTCCCCATGAACCCCCCCATCACCTTCAAATACTCCAAATCCTTACAAACAGACACCATATCGATCAATGTCGTATCATTGAAATTGTGAATCTTCTTCAATATCGCCTTTGTAAGTGTGTATTTCGATTTCCCGATGCAATTCTTCAACGCGGCTCTGGAAACCGGTTTTTTCGCACGGGAAAAGTCCAACGTCGTCCAGAAACGGGGGTTATTCGAAATCACCCCGCACCAGGTTTTGGATACCCTCTGCATGGCGACAATGTTGGCGAAGGGGAGGTATTCCAGCACCATCTCGAGGAGCTCGAGGGGGAGAACTTGCATGGGGTCGTATATTTTCTTCTGTGCGGCTTTGAGCGCTTTGGTTTGCTTGTCAACAGCTTTTTCGATCATTTCTTGGAGACGGGGCAGGTGCGGATCGGATGGTTCGACGTTTTTCACACCTAGCTTGTAGATTTCTAGCGCCATGGTGGATTTGTTCATGCGGTAGAGTACTTTTCCGGCGCGGAGGTAGCCCTTTGGGTTCGCCTTTTCGTGTTCCATCATTCTTTTGGCGTCTTTGAGGGCGAGCTTTAGTTGGTCGGTTTTGTCGTAGAGGGCGGCTCGTCCGTCGAGGAGGGTCATGAGGATGGGTGGTTGCATATCTATGGCCTAGTAACGTACAGGTTTGAGTAATTGGCATTTTGTATAAATGTCAAAGAGGTGGTGAGGAGAGGTGTAAATGGTATGGTACCTCTGTGAACTTGTCAATGGCGAGCTTGTAGTTTCCCTTGCGCAGGGAGGCCATCCCTTCAGCCTGCAGCTTCTCAGCTGCGGCGAGCTGGACGTTCGATGATTCGAATCTCATGGTGCAGGATATGGCTTCGAGAATTATATTCGACGTGGGAGGTTTATAGGAGTCTGTGGTAGCAACTCCGTCATCGCTGGAAGGTCAACTTCAAGCCGTTTAAAGTAGAGATTGTTTGGGAGGTTGAGGTTGAAGCTGTCGGGAAGACGTGACGAGATGCGCTCGCTTGATTGATGCGGACTGCGCAGGGGTCTTTGTCGCGTGTCGTATTGCAAAGAAAACACCACTCGAAAACAACATGAACTCAACAGAGCTATCGACTCGTATCTAAATCAGGAGTTATTAAGTTTGATAGAATATTATTGATATATCTAATATATCATGTGTAAATTTCATTGTTCCATAAGTTCATGATACCAGACATCAAATTGATATATTGTCGACATGGGCAAAATGCCATGAACGCCCTGCAAGCCATTATAACATCCATGTAGTACTTTTATGAAATTCTGACAATTCCAAAGCCAGACGGACAATGAATCGAACCAGGAGAGAGTAGGAGAGAAAAAACGAGAGGCGAAAGAATTCATAAAGCGAAAGTTTGAACGTAGAAGGTGTGGTGGTACTTTTAAAGACGAAGAAGCATAAAAGAGAGAAAAGGTATCAACGAGAGAGAAAACGCCTAGCTAAGTGGTAATAGTGAATTCAAGGACATCGCGATCGAAGAGCATTTTTGTTCGTACAGTACTTTCATAAACAAAAAGCGGCTCAATATCAAACAGGAAAACCTGAAATATAGAAAAGAGCGGAACGGAAGTATGTGTGTGTATAAAGAATTGAAAGGTAAAAATGAACGATAGCAGCATCATGAAAGACTTGAATCGAGTAGAATAACATCGAACTTGGGAAGAAGAATAAAAAGGACAGTTTGAATTCATGAAACGAAAGAAACAAGAGAGGCATTAAAAGGAGGTCATGAGGAGTTGGTAAACAAGAAACTGATAACCATGCATAACGCAGGAAAGTGGTAAAGTCGATACTCCTCATTCACGAAACCGAATAAACTTGTGATTCGAAACCCATTTACTGAGCATAGATGCTCAAAAATGGTCGTCCCTCAGCCTCCAATCTATCCGCCATACCGGCATTGTTCGCCGCAGCCATATGATTCAATTTATCGACGCCGAGAATCTCGACAGCCGAAACACCATTTTGAATAGCGCCCGGCGGTCCGGTTGGTGCAGCTGAGCCGTCTGCATTTTCGCCTTTCTCAGAGAAGACGGGGTATCCGTTCGGACTAGGCGATTTAACACAGAGTTAGTTAGCTAAATGGGTTCTTTTTCCTCTAAACCATACCAGGGGGTGAATATAAGAAAAGGCGTGCTGGCTACGTGGGTTTCCCTTGTTGGCGTAGAAAAAGAGAGGTTACACACATGGGACAGGCATATCTAACATGTACATATATATCGCGCATCATTTGTTCATAAGCCCTTCATCTGGATGGATGGATGGATGGATGGATCGAGAATTGTTTAAGAAAAAGAATCCGCTTCAAGATATAAAGATAGAGATGATAGAGAGTGAAGTTTTTTCATTCTGATATACCGTTCATGTAATAGGATATATACCATGACTGGGTTTGCATCAAAAAAAAAGTGAAAGTTATAAAGAAAAGAAAGAGAAAAAAAAGGAAGCAGAAATCCCATCAAAACTAATAAGCAAAGGGAGAAAAGATTTTTTTGGAACAAACAATATCATAGAACCCATAATTTTTGTTGAGCACCCCGTTTTATAAAACGAATCAGACATGAAGCGTTGGTCTTTATCATTGGTGTGGAAAAACTGCTTGCATCGCCGGCCACCCAAATCCCAGAGCCCATTAACGGAAAGGCAGAAAGGCCTTTGGTCTTTTTGACAAAACAACTGAAAGGGACTCAAACCACGAGTGGAAATTAGGAGTGTATCAGCAGTAGCGCCCTGTCTGCAGATTCCCTATTGGGAGGAATAACGGGGCTGCTCGAGAAAAAACAGCAAGTAAACTTTAGAAGGGAACCAGGTCCCTGTTGCATAATAATCGAAGGATTTCATAAACGACCCGTTAAAAAGGATAGAAAAATGGAATTTTGTGGTGCCATAACATTGAACTCCAGGGTTTCCGTAAAACAGTACACAAGGAAAGGAGCAAGCAACATCCACAGCGAAAGAAGAATGGGGAAAGGAAAAAAAAAATGAAGCGCGAGAGAAGGGGAATAAAGATAAAAAAGAGAGGAATCCATCAGGGCATAATGATAAAAGAAGCGCGAAGGAAACAAAGGGAATATAAAAAGTTCAACACCGTATAAAAAGGGGAAAACAATTTGAAAACCCACGTAGCCTGTATCTGGATTTTGAAGTTTTTTTCTTATGCTTTTTGCTTTCAAAAAGACGGAATCCGGGGAAGAGGGGTGTTTACTTGAGAGGGGCGAAAGGGCCGTAAGCGTGCTGAGGCGCCATTCCCATGGAAGGGTAAACTGGTGGTGGTGGAGCTGGTCGATAAGGAGTACCGGCAGGTCCGGAGTTGTTCTGGCTGCGACCCCAAGAGAGTCTGACGCGAGAGTTGCCGATAGGATATCCTTGCATCTGGTTGATAGCCATCTCTGCCGCGTGTCGTTGGACGAACTGGACGAAACCGCAACCCTTGCCTGGAGGGATCTTGACGTAGGTGATCTCGCCGAATCCCTGGAAGAAAGAGCGGAGCTCATCTTCCGTAACGTAACCGGAAAGTCCACCGACGAAAACCGTAGTGTTGTTGGGATCTGTAAATTGGTTCATTGGCTGAGGAGCGCCGTAGTACCCCATGGTGGGGGCACCCATGGTGTACATTCCCATTTGGGGAGCCATACCTCCCATGTTCTGCTGCATCACGTTCTGATTCCCACCCTTATTCTTCGGGGTCGCGGTCGAGATTCTCATAGGTCTGTTTCCGCAGTAGACACCCTGCATCTCAGTGAGAGCACGCTGCTGGTCCATCTCATCGCCGAATCGAACGAATCCGTAGCCACGAGACATGCCGCTGATGGGGTCGGTCATGATCTTGGCGGATTTGCAAGAAGCGAATCGGCCTTGGAAGAGGGAAACGAGAACAAATTCGTTAACCTCTGGACCAAGGTCGCCGACGAATATGGAGTACTCGGGGCCACGGTCATCTCTGTAACATGGAAAGTCAACATCTTGTTCGTTTGGAAATATGCTTAAATGATATCTTGGAAATCAGTTGTAGTATATACCTTCGGTCGCTAAGTCCACCACCGGAAGCCCAGTTGAGCTTGAATGGACGGTTGCTGTTTGGGATCTGAGTGCCGTTCAAATTCAAGGCTTTGGCAGCAGCGGATGGGGTAGTAAAATCAACGAAACAGTATCCGGCGCTTCTATTCAAAACATATTGTTAGATTTCTCATCACCGTCTCGGCGGTTGAGTCTTCCACGGAGAGAGAGAAAACACATAGGTAGATAGTGCGTGTCTTACCCGTTGAACTTGTCGCGGATCATTTTAACACTAACTTGCTCACCGAGGCTGTACCAGACACTTCGGATGAAATTCTCATCAATCCATGGCTCGAGCTCACCCATCCTAATATTCATGCAACTTAGTAAATCTGCTGACAGATGGCATGTTTTGATACTATCAAGTTATACGCACCAGAGGGTAGTTTTGGCGTCATTGCTGGAGCCGCCGTTGGCGGAACCGTTGCCGTTAAAGGGAGCTGGAGACTGGCTTGGTGGTTGGCCAGCATTGGCGGGTGGAGCCTGTCCTTGGTTGGTACCACCGGGAGAGGTGGAGCCACCCTGTGGTTGTTCACCGTATTGATATTGGAAAGACATGATGATGTTCGTTCAAATAGTACTTTCTCTGCGGAAATGAAAGGAGTGGAAAAGAGCGAAACCAAGTCAAAAAATTCCGTTTATAAGAGAGCTGGATAACTGCTTTTTGGTCGCAAGAATGTTAGGACACTTTATCTTCTTTTTTGAATTTTGATTGTTTGAATAATTTTTTGTATTATTCTTTTTGGTGTGCATGACAGGTATGATGGGTTATGGCCAGGTAGGCCATCCGGAGGATTCATACGGCGGTGAGAAAGGAAGACAAGACTTACAATTTGGAGACTGGAAACCGGAAAGAGATAGAATCCGAGAACAGCAAGACTATAACTCCGTGTAAATGATGTCGAGAGCAGAGATAGAGAGAGATAGAGAGACGGGAAAGAATTAAAAAGTTGAGCGAAGAAATTCAATCCAAGGGACACTCGGCGCCAAGTTGCAGCAGGGAAGCAGAAACTGTAACAAGAGGACGGAAAGGATGAACTTTTGTCTATTATCGGATTCCTAACGGGTCGACGGCGACGAACGGGCGAAAGGTGACGACGATACGAGCGACGACGAACGGGCGAAAAAAAAGGCTGTGACGACGAACGAGAAGAGATGGTTAGAACCAAAAAGGAAAAGACCCCGGTGGATGAAACCCGAACGACCAAAAAGAAAACGATTACTATAGTGCGAGAAGATTGTGCGAACAGATGCGACGAACGATGAAAGGACGAAGCAAGAAAGAAGAAGTAAAAGCAGAACGATACTCAAAGAGATGGGTAGAGGGAGGATGTGGAAGAGGAGGAGGAATCAATTGGAGAGGGAGGAATTGGAGGGAGATATTAAGCGTGCGGTGGCGGGGGGAAAGAAGGTGGGATGTTATGGACACCTGTGGCCGATGGCTGTTTTTTTTTTTTTTTTTTTTCCTGCCTGCCAAAAATAAGAGCGAAAAAAATATATGGGCACGAAGGGAAGAAAAATGATTCCAAGCAGCAACGATGGGAGCCTCTTTCTACCGCTGAAATAATATCATATGTTATACTACTATTCCCGGTAGTACGATAGTATGATAGTAATATCACGAAGAGGCAGAAAATACGCCTGGACAGGACGACGGCGACGCCTAGAAGGACAAAATTCCTTCTTCACGTTTCTTCCACCGCCGCCGGATCCAATCCCTTCGCGATCATTGTTTCAGAAAGAATGTTAACCGTCGCCAAAGGAATGCAAGCAAGACCGAAAGAGACAGGATACCAAGAAAGAATGAAAAGAATGAACAATACGGGCCGGCCGGGTCAGACACCAGAAAAAGAACGAAGGCCGAGAAGGCCGACGTCTAGTCAATTGTAATTGACCAAACATCTTCGACTTGGACTTACTTAGAGTATATGACGATAGCTTTCTTTTCACACGACAAAAATACCCGACGACGACGACGAAAAGACGAAGACGATGAGAATGATGACGATGAGAATGCTCAACAATAGAGACGACGATGCCGACGAACTGAGTTATCGAACAAATCAGAAGGAAGGGAACAAGAGCTTGAGAGAGAGGAACAAGAGAGTAAGTCAGAAGTAACTAACAAACTGAAAGAAATAATAAAAAAAAAGGAAAAAAACCCAATTCGTGATGCCGAGTAGGACGTCGAAACGAACTCTTCTTCTTCTTCTTTTGATGTGAATATGAGAAAGCGAGAAAAAAAAAAATCATTCGAAAGAGAAGGAAGCTAGAAGGAAAAGGAAATAAGAGCTGGGAAAACCCTTCCTAGCGACGGACGAGGATCGACAGACACTCCTCTGCTCCTCCAACCCGACTGACAAACGTCCCACCTTCTGTGCACCCCGGCCAGACGATCGAGGGAGATAAAAATTCAAAAATTCAATGGAAATTCTAATCCGCGCCTCTCAAGGCTGATCTTTGCGAAACTTCTGTAACCGTCCGCAAATCCATCCCGCCGTGCTTCAACCTTATCCATCACCCGTGGCCCAATGCAACGGAGCATCACAGAATGTGAATTGCCTGGCCCATCATTGATTGTTGCTTTATAAACTCTGCGGTACCGCGGTGATGGCTTCACTCAGCGCAGCATCCATCTCATATCCTGCATGCAAAATGCAGATTCCCTGTGAATGAACTAATAGCGACTAGCAGAGAGCAATGGGGAAAGAAGCATCACACTCTCCCCTTGTCCGCCCTACCGGAACGACATGTTCATTCTCCTAAACTCCCTATCAGAAAATCCGAGATGAGGGGTCCTTTGGATCTCGAGGGTCATTTCTTCCCACCCCTCTGCGGGAAAGAAGGTTCAAAAATTTTGTCCCTCCCAATGCACTTATCGATAGGCGTCATAATTTCCACCACCACCACCAAGCCTGGCATAGCGGGGATATATTTCTGGCAAATTATTAAGCCCTACGAGCGAAAAAAATGCCATCCCACCAAGACACTTTTTTTTTTTGGCGAGCTCAAGGGGCGTCTAGCGTCAACTAGCCAAGCCCATCCAACTCGGTGGGGTTGGTTGGACTCTGGATGCTTGCGGGAGAAAGGAAAAAGGAAGGGGAAGGGGAAGAAAGAAGAAATAAGAGAGTCTGTCACATCATGGGCCTCGTAATCTTTCTCTCCATGTGAAAGAAGAGATCTCGGGAACCTCTTGCGCGAGCTTTGCATACCATGCCCCCATCAATCACAATCACAATCACAATATCATGCTTTTGATATTGAAACGGGCCCAGTGCGCAACAGATGGCAGCTCGCCCGAGCCTCAAGTGGTGATCCGACAGGTCCTCTCTTTATCCACATGTTTGTTCGATGTGGATCTTTTTTTCCCTCTCGGTGAGCCGCAACATCCCGCGACAGACTGACCTCTGGGCGCTGGTTATTTTTGGCTCCAAGAGAACAAAGAGAGCAAAACGTGGTCGCAAAATAAAGTTAAGGGAAACCCTCCAAGAATGGGAAAATATATTTTTAAAAGAAAATCAGTTCGCTCGAACCTACCTGCTACCCAAAAACGCGAAAAACGCAAGACGAGAAACAATGTTGAAAACGAAGATGTTATCGAATACGAAGCTTGAAAGAATAAAATCAGGGAATGCTGACGATGAATGAAAGGGAAAGGAAGAGGAAAAGGGAAGGGAAAGAAAGCCCGAGGAGTTCAGCAGCGGGACCGGGTATTAGAAGTGCGCCGGTATGTACCTGCGAGGTAAAAATGTTCCTTATCTGCAGCTGTCCAAAAAGCCCATGTGTGTATTCTTCCTAAAGGAAAGGATCAAAAAGTTGGACCTTCCGACAGGGTTATTGGCCTGTCAGCATTTCTCTCATTTGCGAATTGAAGTGTTGAGATGTAACCCTCTGGTACCGTAACTTTTATACAACCATCTTTTGTTCATCGCGCTGGCCGAGCCGGAGACTTCGCAGATGGGAGTGATACATGGAATATCCCATTTGTATCTTGATCGAACTGCAACTCGCATTATTAGCACGTAATTTACTGCGCAACTGACAAAACACCAAACATTGGAGAACGATTCTTATTTTTTATTCAGTAAATAAAGTATCTGAACTTCAGTAATTCATCGGTTTCGCCTAACAAAAAAAACCTCGAAATTCAGAGGATTGAGACAATAGAATGTCTGCGTGTGTCGTCACTGGTAACCATACCAAATAAAGCGTAAAATTCGGGCATATCGCTCTATTCCCTCCGTATGGCGTCGGAAACAACACCCTTTTGAAACATAGGGCACCTGGAGAAGCTTCGAAGTGTAACCAGCCTAGAAACAAAAACATTGTTCATTAAGAAGTAGAATTTTCCAGAATGAATATGGTCAGATGCGCGGTCGTTCAAAGGCTTAACCTCATCCCGCTCCGCAACTGGTCTTCGGGTTAACTGGAAGGGTAAAAATATAAATTAGTCCGTGCATTCTCGCTCCACTTCTGACATGTGCCCAAAACTCCCCACCAACTTCGAACACTCACCAATCTGATAATTCATCCGACACAAATCCTTGTACGGAGTAAAATCACGGTAATATTGCCGAATGGTTTTGTATTTGGTTGACCCAAATGTTACATTTGTAGAAGAAGCCTGCTGTGGATCACCTTTTCGAACGGAAAGCATAGTAAATGCGGCCTTACTTTTGGTGCCGCTAGATCGGGGCGACTGCGCTTTTGTGACGCTTTGCGAGGGTGTCGTCACCTTATTCTTTGCAAGAACAAGCGAATGTTTTTGTTTTTTGGTAGCTGAGACTTGCCGCATGGTCTTCGACGGCTCGGGTTGCACCGATTGAGGTGTCCCCGCTGTAATATATTACCATCGGTCAGCTTGTATCAATGACGCCCTATCAGGATATAAGTACCTGAGTTATTCGAGCCCTCGACTCTTCGAGCACGGCGGAATGAATATGGACTTTCTGAGACGTCTGAGTTGGCAAGAGGCGACTATGTATTCGTTTGTTAGAAATACCATATCTTTAAACCTCTTTTCAAGGGTTGTCCTACCTGCTGAGTGCTAATCGATGCGGGGCTCGATGCGCTCATTATTGTTCCAGGGGTGGAGGTAGACTTTGGACCTTTATCTTGCTTTGGCAGCGACTCGAGTCCTGGCATCACAGTGATAACACTTTCTGAATCCTCCTCCTTCTCTCTAGCCTCTCTCTCAAGCTCAGCTTCCATCTCAAGTTCCTCCCAAGCCTTCTGACAGCTTTCAAACGCCTGATGAAGCAAATTCAACCTATAAAGGTCATTCTTGGTCCACAATTTCTTCCAATCCCAAAACTTTGACTTGGGATTCAAATCTCTATCACGAATCAAATTCTGATGCTCTTTCCTCCAAACATACCCGTTAAAATCCTTGTCGGTCGTGCTACTTTCATACTTGCCATGCGCAGCCTCCATCCGAATCATCTTTGACATCCTTTTAGATTCATCATAGAAACGATACCCCCCAATTCTACCCAACGTTACCAGAATGTTCAAATTCGCTTCCTCCATATTCTTATTCGGTAGGGACGAAGGCATCGTGAAAAACATGGGGTATTCTTTCGCATCGCCGGCTCGTTCACCAGTAAACTCGATGCCAACGGGGATACCGTTCGGCTTGATCTGAGCATGGTCGACATAAGCCACATCGATGATTCGACCATTTACAAACACCTCCACGCGGAGATCTAAGAACTCGTCTTCTTTGCCGGGAAGATCCATATCGTGCATGACCTGTTGGGACCAAACCATGAAATGAACCTGGAGGGGTTCGCCTGGCTGGGCTGCAACTTTGCAGTATTTGACCGGAACGAGGTGGCTGTCGTAGCGAGGCAAAAGAAGACCCTCTGGCATGAATTCGTGCATTTCTGTGCGGATTTCTTCGTGGAGGGCGTAGGGGGGCGCTTCTCGTGGGTTTCGGTCCCAGTAATTGATCTCATCGAATTCGGTGCGGGCTGGGAGAGAGTATGATGTCAAGTAGGTGCGAACACCATCAACGTGGAAATCAGGCATTTGAGCAGTATGATATTGAAGAAACTTATTTTATGTTAATCAGAAGATTGAATATTCGCTGAATGAATGAATGAAAACTAATGTTGCTGAATGATAGATAGGAAGAATAGCATTCAATGACCGTTGGTTTTGAGAGAAGAAAGAAGTAGATATGCTTGGAAGCAATTGATCGATTAATACGATCTGTATAAAAGCAGTATTCAATATTTTGAAACGTTTAGGGATGGTAGAATTCTTGATGCATGAACAGTCTGTTGATGATGAATGAAAACGTAGAAATCGACGAGGAGGGAACTACTACCGCTGCTACTACTTCATTCCTGATGCTATAAGATGTGTTGTTTTTGTGGTATTATGTGTAAGAAACGACGACACTCCAACACATATCCATCCGAAGCTACTCCGGCGCAGCCCATTCGATATCAAAATACAAGGCTTGTCAAGCCATCCTTTCTTTTGAGCCACAAGACATTAACACGAGTATCTATATCCATATCTACTTGGTGGAAACAAAGATGGCGCAGCCAGGCGGCTTCATACCCCCCTCAAGCTATCTCCCCTCCCCAGCATCATCGAACTTCTCTTCCACCGCCTCCCGCAGCTCCGGCCTGCTCCCGAACCAACGCTCAACCCCATTGAAATCCGGGTCGATACCTGAAACCAAATTCATCAATTACGTTGATAACGCACTGCTAGAGATCTCTCGCAAATTTACCAAAAAGTTTCCAACAGAGGAAGAAAAGACAAACGTTGCCTCGAATTCTAATGCATCCAATGCAAATGGGGGTGGCAGTAAAGTGATAGTTGGCTATAGCGATGTAGAACCTCTGCTAGAGGATTTGGAAAGGATAATAGGACTGGTATGGGTCAGTGGAACAGGTTAGTCCAGTAACTTTATCATACCGAACCAAGCATACCGCATAATTTCTTAATCGTTCAAAATTTCCCAGCTTTTAGAATCAACTACTCCTCTTCTAACTATTCTCTTTTTGATTGGGGGTTTTTTTTTCCAAAAAGCTTCCCTACAAATCCCATACCTCCTTCAAATCGCCTCCAGCCTCATACAATACCTTCCCCCCTTCCCACCCCGCCCAACTCCAACCTTCCGACTCTTCAATAAACTGGACCTAGCCTTCCACACCCTAATCTCAGATTACCGCCTCTCCGGTACCGAAAAGGTGCGATTAAACAGCATAGTAAAGGTATCCAGAGCAATGGTTATAAGGTTAATGGAAGGACGAGACTTCCTAGACGAACCGGAAACTACAACTAAGGAGTACTCTGACAGTGAAGAGGATGACTCTGATTCGGATTCAGATACGGTTATCAAAGAAGAGGACGAAGATGACGATGACGATATGCAAGTTGACGAGGATACCGAGGGTGATGCATCCAGATTGCAAAGAAAGTACGGCAGACCGACAAAGAAGGAAGTGGATCGGACAGAGCGGGTGGTCAAAGAGGAAGAGGAAGAGGAAGAGTGGGAGATTGAGGTAGCTAGAGTATACAGTAGAGTCCTAGAAGATATCGGCGGTGATATCGGCGGTGACCCTATAGGAATAGTAGTTGACGAATAATAGCAATCCAAGTGAGCGATATATATTGCAAAATTCAGAGTTTCTCCATCGTTCTTTACGGAACAACCATATGTTACAAAATTTTCTTGACCGACTGACAACTGGAACGCCTACATGTCATCAACATAGGGAAGGGATATTCTTTTTGACATGCTTTCCCCAAAGACGCTAATCTAACCATGCTTTTCCCAGATACCTGATAATGCAAAGAGACGGTTTCAAAACAGGCGCATATTCAAAAAGGGATATCATAACCAATATTGCATGGATTAAAGGTAGAGAAAGGAAACATTAATAAACTCGGAGAAAAAGTCCGCCAACATTCTGACTGCCAATGATCCGGGAATAACTTTCGATTTAGAAGACTGATTTGAATCTGCTCGTCTTATAGCCTGGGACTAAGACTCATACAGACTGACAGCGTTTTCGCTTACTTAGCTACCGGTCCTGTATCAGCCTTAAGCTCAGGCTATAAGACGAGCAGACCCGGGAATAACTTTCGATTTAGGCGATTAATCATGAATCTGTAGTCCTATAGCTTGAGACTAAAACTCATACAGACTGGTAGAGTTCCCGCTCACCTAGCTACCAACTCTGTATCAGCTTTAAGCTCAAGCTATAGGATGAACAGATTCATGATTAATCTTCCAAATCGAAATCGAAATCCCCAACAATTTCCACTTTGACCTGATATTCCGCCTCCGCTAAAAACTGCACTGCGCGGAGCGTAGCTTTCATCGCTGCTTTGCTAGCCTTTTTCTGCCCGAAAATGCTCTTCAAAGGCCCAATACGTGTGGTTTTTTCGGCGTGCTCGAGATTCACATAAACATCGTATAACCCTGTCAGGTGCGGAATGGGGATGAGCTCTTTCTGTGGTGCCTTAAACCCTAGTATAGCGCATGCCTCTGCAAATACGTTTCATTTTAGTATTTCCAAGGACTATAGATATGAGGGTTTCTGCAAGGTTTAGTTGGTAACGTACCCGTAGCAATCTCTCCGACAGTTTTCCCGGTCGCATTAATTTCAATGTGCGACCCTGGTGCCAAAACACGACTTGATTTCCCAGATTTGCTTTTCACCTTGATGATCTTTGGGTTTTCTCTCCCGATCCATTCGAGTGCTTGTTGAGCAGCGTGGTTTCGGGCCGCGGTTTTGTTGGGATGGTTGGGATTGGGATCACCAAATTTACGCTCCCCGTTGATATCAATCATGATCTCACAACCAAAATAGTGTGGCGGTTTGCTATTACTGGTGTCTATAATATGCGGTCGAGGGAGGGCATTTTGGGAACAGTATTCTGTGAGGATCAATGAATTAGCCTTTAAAAGCGTCGGATTGGGACAGTTTATTTCTTTCTTACTATTTAATTCACCCATTGGGCTTTCTGGTTTCAATCTTCCCGGTCCGATAACGATATGTTCGGGCTCAGGCGGTATCGCCTTCAAAATGTCAAGTGCAAGCTTCGCCACATATTCTTTCGCGAGCTTTTTCGAAGGGAATAGTTTCGGTGTGTCTTCCAGATCGTCTCCTTTTCTATCGAAGGGCGGTTTGACATCCGGCAAACCATGTATTTTGAGCACGACGGTAAACTGCTGCTGATAGGGCTCATCGAATACAAAATTTTCAACAGCATTTTTGGGGCGATGGCCTTGAATGTATTCGTAAAGCTCCGAGACGTAGCTCGAAGTGCCTCGTTCCCCGACAACTCTTGTTGGGTCTTTCGGGTCCTGTTTGACAGTGTTAGGTAAGCTGCTAAACGTCTGCGGAGTAATAGGTCGCGCCGGAGGTTTTGTATTTTTCGCAGGTACATCCTCCAGGTATTGGGTCACCGGTTTCAGTTTCAGTTTCATCTCCAGTGGGATTGCTCCGTGATCTGTGAAGAAGCAGGTTGATCCTGAGCCTCCTGCTGCTAGGCTCTGTAGTAGTTTTTGGCCAGCGTCTGGTGGCATCGTCAGATATGCTGGTGGCGGGTTCAGAGACATGGGTAGGTATGAGTAGTCCCCGCCATAGTCGACCGCCTCCTTTTTTATTAATCGATCCTCCATTGTTTTTACGTTTATATGGATTCCAAGGCTTGATTCGATCGATCAGCCGGTATCTATGGCAAGTGTTCTCCCACTTTACGGGGTAAATATGCCTTTTTTGCTATTTGACGCGGGGTGTGGAGATTTTCGTAGATGTGCTTATGAACGTGGGGTGGATTCGGCAGGAGCGGAGTATATGGGAGGATATCGATTTATTTAAGGCAACTATTTTGTATTTATGACAACAGCTCAGGCTTTTTTGAAACCCGAGGTGGGGGATAAAGGGTAACAAAGGGGGAGAGCTAGCTAGTGTGAAGAAAGTGTGTTAGCAGCTGTTGTATTTTGACTGGTGGGATGTGGGACTTGGCTGAAAAACCCACCAAGGGGACGTTTCCAACCAGCAAACGGTGCATGAAAGGGAACTAGAAGGGACGAAATCAGGGTGACGAAAGGCCCCGCCGACCTTCCTTGGTCCTAATAGACTGTTGACTTACTCGTGCACGGTCCTTTTTTTCTGTTGTCTCTCCCAGCTGTTCTGCTCGGAGAAGAAGCGCACTGTTGGGAGCTATCGATAGTTATCTCGTAGTCGCCCCTCAGCTTGTAAGCGATCAGTAGGCGCTATCGGTCTCCTCGATCGAATCTGCGATGGTCCGTCCCGCCCGAAATTTCGAGCAGGGTTCAGCTTGAGAAAGCACGCTGGTGCAAAGAGGCACAGCACAGACAGGGAGGATCGGAGGATGTCGAAAAGCGAGGGAGCGTTCAGCCTTCTTGGAAGGATAGCTACGGTTAGGGTCCGTCGAGTAAGCCGTCCGTCTTTCGCCTGGCTTCCTCGATCAATATATGGAATTTAGAGAATGCTCTTTTGCGGGTCTGGTTGGGTGCAGAGGAATGATAATAAGAATTTAGGTCCTTGCAGCCGACATCAGGCAACATTCGGAATCAGGAGCGACCAGCTGGAGGTGGGCCGGCTGGCTCTTTCTATTCGACTGGTTGGCGCTGTCAAACACCCCCGGCGCAGATGTCTCGCCTCATCACTTGGGTGCTTTGCATCCCTGCTCTGGTTCGAACTAGGGTTAGGATCTCACCACAGCGCTAGAGTCACTGCAGATTTCACACGCGACCATTGCGCATTTAGCTCTGGATGGTGGGACGACGACGACGATATAATTTCTTTTGATTCACAATGTCCTGACGATTGTGCGTTTCGCCACCTGTGCAAGCTTTGAGCATTAAATGACTTTGCCGCCAACTCCGCCAAGCCTATATATAAAAAAGGCAGTACACAATCTTTGTATGGAAAACAAGACTAGTGTCGCTGTGAGTAATGTGAGGATCTATAAGTTCCCAAGAGTTATCAACGCTATAACCCCGGAAAAAGTAAAAAGTAAAAGAAAGCGACAGAAGAATTTCATAAGAAAGCATCATTCCTCTGATATATAAACCTTCCTCCAAATGTTGCAAATGACCTCGAGGTAAACGACATTCAAGAACCTTCTGGATCAGTGATCCCTCCGTTGCTAATTACATATGTTGCCTCCTTCTCTGGACAATCTGGGCTGTCTTGGATCTACAAGGAAACGATGGTTGGTTAATATCAAAGCGGGCCGAGGTAAGAATGAAAGGGAAAATAATCCCAGCCTGCGTTTGCGCCTACCTTAGCGACTCTTTCTTCGCCACGACCTTTGCGCTATAAGATGAGAATATATCATTATATTAGCAACCCACTAGCATCTTCGTCATATGATGATATTATAGCCGGAAACTCACAAGTAAAACTCGGGTAGCGCTAGCATGGGCGAGGACATGTCCACCTGTTTTCATAAACGAAGTTATTAAACCATTTCACTGCAATATATGCCTCAATCATCAGATACTCACCAACTATGTGATAAAATTCGCATAGAACAATTCATCCTTGTCAGCCAGCTCAATTCTCCAAACCTTTCCTCCATGATATCCACTTACCTGGCTTGCGTCTACCAATAAAAAACTATGATTAGATTCTTTTTCTCTTAAAATCCTAGGCCCTGAAAGAACTTACCCGTCTGCACCTGCGAATAATGCACTAGCCCCTGGATCGCTTTGAACTTGATTGGTCTGCGAAAGTTGCCTGAAGTTAGAGGGTAGCAATATCAAAACAAGCCAAAAAAAAAAAAAAGGACATATATACCATGTAAACCGCAATATTGAACTCTTCAGCCATGGTGGTTAAACGAGCGAGCATTTGTCCAAGCTTTTGCTGGCGTTCAGAGAGCTCACCACGTCCACTGTAATCGACACGGAAGCACGCCATGATTGAATCGATAACCAAAAGACGATACTCGCCAGAAGCGAACGGTTCTGCGAGTTTTTGGATAAGTTCCATCTGAACTTCGCTGTTCACGGCTCGGGCGTAGAGAATGTTCTCAAGGCAAGCATCCCCGTCGACTCCGAAACGTTCCGCGATTGCTCGAATTCTGTGTATTCAAGACGGCAAGTAAAAAATCAGTCGTGTTTCGTAGTAACTATCGGAAGGTTTTGTTTGCTTCACCTTTCGGGACGGAACGTTCCTTCAGTGTCCACATATGCAGCCTAGATTCACAGACGCTTAAGGTTACCATAACCGCAGATTTAATATTCTAGAGTTGGTCTTGTCCTACCTTACCAGCAGCTCCACCCATGTCCTATATCCACGTGTTAATGGCATTACAAAATATGGCCGGTTAACGGATGCAACTTACCTTAGGCAACTGGCAAGTTACGCAGAGGGTATGCCCCATTTGAGTTTTCCCACAGCGAAACTCTCCAAAAACCTGTGTAACTCAAGATGTCATTATGAGGATCATTCGAATATACGTATCATAGATGACTTGTCGTTTCTGCTGTTTACTTCAGAAATGCTCATGGTCGTAAATCCACCACCGAGGATGGCATCAAGACTCTTGCTTCCAGTAGAGATGTGAATAACTTTCTTGCGTTGCTGGCCGTATTCTGAAGCAGTAACGAAGCTGGATCCAGAGGGGTTAATCTTCGCAACGGCATCTTTGATTTTGTCGACTTTAATCTGGAGGAACAATTAATTGGGTTGGAAATAATAAGTGAGATGGAGTGTCTGTACCTCGCTGAGGCCTTTGATTTTGCCGAGTGTTTTACGCATAGCAGAGTGAACGGACTATATTCTATTGGTCAACCTATATGCAACACCTATTTTCACGAGAATGCATACTGCAACAGTCCAATATCCAGCAGCCCTGAGTTTTGCGATATCAGCAGCTCCAATTCCTAGCCAAAGCTTGTCAGACGAAGATCCAAAAATTAAAAGAACGGTCTTGAGAGTCATGCATACCGTGGTTTTGAAGCTGATCAATGTCAATAATCTTAGTTTCCTTAATCATTATTCACGGTGAGTCAGGTTCGTAAGTGACTTTGAAGAGAGGTAGCCACATAGAAGGAAGCATACCTCATCAGAGTCGAAACCTTCATCGTCTGCATTGGTTGAGGTAGGCATCTTGATGTTTCCAAAGTATAAAAAGGTAGAGGTAGAATCTATGGCAAAGTGTTGTATATATCTTGATGAAGCATCTCTTAATGTAAGCTCTTGCAATATACTAATGGTGGTAATGTGGTTGTTCTATCAACCAGCAATATTGGTGAAGATAGAGTAGGTACTTAGCTACCTTTGGAAAAGAAGGTATTGGTAAAAATTATACGAATTGTAATACGAAGCTTCTGATTATGTCTACTTATCTAGTATTCAAAATCAGAGCCGGATTTCAAGCCAATTTGAAGGATGGCGATGGAAATGGAGCGGGAGCTTTCAATGCTGTTGCTTTGTGATGATGTTGATGCCTTGGTCTACTTCCCAACAGCAGATTGGCGTTGTCACTAGTCTGAGGACTGGCCAACATACTAACCAACCAAACACTTATAAAACGACCTGCATGCATGTCCTCATGACAAAAACACTACTTCACTCAATAAGAGTTTTGTGTTCCTTCTTAAGATGTTGTTCATTTTCTTAATTCTAAAATCCAGTAACGTTCTTGTGAATTCATTGGGGTATATCCTGCCCTGGTACTACCAATTTTGATCTAAGAAAAACACGGAAGGAAAGAGAAAAGATGGAGGATCTCGAGGTCAAGAGCGAGACCAACGAAAAGTCAACTTCTCAAAAAGAAAATGGAACAAGAAAACACCATATTAAACCCTGTATTCTAATCTGACATGCTTTTCTGAAGAAAAAGAGCATGCATCCTTGAAATTCGGGAACCGCACCCGGGAAAAAAAGCAGCAAGAAAGATGGATTCCTTGGATTTCCAATCATAATAAGAAAAATTTGAGGGAAAGAGGAGGAAATAACTAGACTAATGTAAGAAAGAAGAGGGGAAAAAAAGCCAATATGAACAATGGATTCTCCAAGGATGTAAGAAAAGATAGTTTGAGTAGGAAAGAGATAATAGAAGGAGAAGGATCAAGTAGGCACAAAGTCGTTAGTCAAGGCATTCAGTCATGTCGATGCAACGTGAAACTAGAATAACGTCGAACCATCCTGCGCCTACCGTTAGCATCAAACGGTGGACGAGGTGAGGTCGACGATAGAACTAAGAGATTCGTAAAACAATCATCGAAATTCCAGCCAATATTTCCTGTCAAACATCCCAGCCGATATTGCCCATAAGCCCGACGTTAACAAGCTTCCTATGCCGTCTGAGCTGGAGCGGCCGGGGCGGCGGTAGCATCTGCAGTTGTGGTGGTCGTGGTTGTGGTGGTAGTTGCAGCAGGAGTAGTGGCACTTTCGGCAACTGGGGCTGCATTTTGTGGACAGTCTCGGCTCTACAGGATGCGCGTCTACGGTTAACTTGATTTAGAGAGCTCATAGACACGTTGTAAATATACTTACGATATGACCAGCCTCTCCGCATCGGTAACAAGTCTTGCCAGCAGTGTTAAGCGGCCCACCATTAGGAGCCGTACAGTCCCTGCTAATGTGACCAAGTTTTCCACAGGCGTAGCACTTCATGGATTGGGCTTGACAATCTCGAGCGTAATGGTTTGGTCCACCGCATTTGTAACAAGTGGCCGGTCGAGGAGCCGTAGAGTATCCTCTCATCCCTCCACGTCCACCGCCGTACCCATTCTGAAATCTTTGTGGTCCTGCGCCGGTGGGACAGTTACGGGCGAGATGTCCGTGTTGTCCACAGGAGTAGCATCGACCGCTGGTTCCTCCGCCGCTTAGACGAAGAGTTGGACAGTCGGCCTGGACGTGACCAAGTCCCTGACAATGGTAGCATTGCTTAGCTAGAAAATTTATTGTTTTAGCACACATTTGCCGAATATTGCCGTCCTGTTCGAAGAAATCTACGGTCGAAAGGGGTCACGAAAAAACATACTGTCAGCGGTCCTCGGATGAGGGCAGGCGTTGGACTCGTGTCCTGAATTTGAATGTTAGCTGAGCTCTAAATCAAGCTGGTAGATTGTCTTTAGAGTACCTGGTTGTTTGCCTATATCAACAAAAGTTAGTGCTGTAGTCAGAGACTAGGCTAAAGAACTTAGAACTCACAATTATAGCAGAGTCTCTCTACAGACGAGCAAACCTAAATAACGCAAATAGTTAGCATCCTAATTTATGGTACATATTCGGAGCCTAGAGTTTATCCAAATGGGAGAAAATTCGGTAGGGAGCAACTTACTTCAGCGAAATGCCCAATGGTCCCGCATCTACGACACGACACTCAACATCAGAAACACAATCCCCTTCATACATATTTTTTGTTTTGATTTGCTTTTTTAAATTTGGCGCCGCTCGATCCGCCACGGCCGCAGCGTGCCTTTGAAGCATGCAGGTAACCGAGCGAATCTAACGGAATATGCAGATGGTCCTAGGCTCACTTGTAGCATGCCTTGCGGCTTAAGGACGTCATTTTTGCTAATTGAGGTCCTAAAACTGAAAACCTCCTTGAAAGCCCTTTGATCGGTATACGAGAGTGAATTAATCTTGACGGGAGAAGAGAAACAGGTTAGCGGTTTGACGGAACGAAGAAGAAGACATATTCATTTCCATTCATGGCAAGGAATTTGGACCAAATGAGAAGAAGTGAAAAGTAATGAAACGCCAGATCGATTAATCTAGTGGATTCTCGAGAATCGGCGTCGTGAGGGTTGCTAGAATAGACAGAAGGTGTAGAATGCTGAACAGAAAGTGATTGTTTGATGCTCACCAAGGAAGACCTGATCAACAAGCAGTCCGTTTGACCCTCCTATTAATAGTAGCTCTTGTTAGGTTCAACGTCACCAATGGCAAAATTTTCGACGAGGGTATGAGCGGATGAGAGATGACGGTAGAGCTAGAACGGCGATGATGAATGGGAACGTGGGGAGTAGGTAGAAAGTGGCGGGGGGTCAAGTAAAGTAGGAAGATTGAATATCATACGGGATTGAGGTGGTTTGACGAATATATAAAAAAGAGTATCTCAACAACCACGAAGGGGGAAGAGGTAAAACACTCAGAGCATATGACAAATAAATATGAAAACGACAATTCCTTACAGATAAGATTGACGAGATGGAACAGAGGGAAGGGAAGGGAGGCGGGGGGTAATAACAGAAGAAGGAAGTGTCAACATGTGAGTAAGTATACGGCTACCGGCCCACTGGTGGGAGCAGGAGCAGGAGCTTAAATAGCTTAGCTCAAAAAACAAAAACTTCCATCAAACTTGGGACCAATAGCAAAATCAAAACCATCATGCAGAAGGCACACTGATTGATTTTAATCCAGTAGGTTTCAGAAACCCCAGCCAGAGAAAGTCGAACAACGGGCAACGTCTGTATGTCGGTCTGTCTAACTCTCCGAGCTTGACAGCAGCAGTCGTAATGCCTATACATACCAGTTGTCCTGCTGTCCCTGTGGCCGCGGCGCTTTTTGGCTTCGAGAATGCCTTTGAAGCCGACGATGGCATGTTGATATTCCGCAACTTCAAGGAGTGATAAAATGATCTCAGATAGGGAAGGCGGGAGCGGCTATGAACCGAAACCAGATCTCAAACCTACCTCGTGGTATATCCCGAATGCGACGACTGGAGACCGACGACGAAGAAGCAATTGGCTGCTAGCTTTCCGGACGGTGTACCGATATGTATCTCGATGCTTGCCCCCGCTCTCGTCTCTGATTACAAACCCCCTCTTTCTCGCTGGCGACCTCGAATCGACTTTTTATTTGGCGAATTTTCGGACGACGAAGAAAAAAACGACGACGACCTGACTGAAACTGGCTAATTAACGACGACGACAACCAACGCTGCTGCTCCAGTCTGCTTCTAAACCCACTGCTCTCCCAAGCTCGACTCTCGACGAAGAAGAGAGAAAGAAAGGAAACGAACAAACGAAATAAAGCCCACCGTTCCTATTCGATCGGAATACCCAAGGGAATAAAATAAGAGAAGGGGAAGGGGAAGAGAGAGCTCAATATCAATTAACCCGTGGTGCGACAAGCAAGCCTTTTAGCACCTCTCCTTTTTTTTTGCCTTTCCTGTTAGCCACCTTTTGGTCTCGAACCCAACTTCCCGAAAAATTTTGGAGCACATTAACCAAAAACAAAAAAAAAGCTAAATCACTTGAGAAAAGAAAAACGTGGACAAAGAACGCCTCTGGTGGACACGCTATTACATACCCGATCAATGTTACGAAACTCCAAAGGTTGTCCCGCTTTTCCTCGTTCGGTATTCGTTCACTCTTAAACCTGCCTGTGATTGACCCGGACTATGGATCCCCCTCTAGAACACGGCATCACGAAAAAAAAATTCCTTATATAAAAAAGAAGAAAGGAAAAAGTAAAATATGAAATATGATACTCCGCGACAGCATGGCATATCTTGGTTATTCCGGACTTGCAGCAGCAGCAGCAGTGCTTGCTTACTTCGTGTCCATTTCTTTACTCCCCTTGCTCCAGCAGGAAGAGCAGCTGGGGGTCACCGCCTTTCGAGACGGAAACAACAGTTGCAGTCTTAGCTAGCTTTGAGATGGGGGACGCTCTCAAATTCATATGCACATACACACATATGAGGTAGAGTCGACAGTGAGAGAGAAGGGTATTTGGGCGCCCCCATTCTCCCTGGTGAAAGAAATCAGCAAGCAGCCAACAGCAAAGAAGATGATGGACGAGGACCAACCAATAGCCAAAGCAGGCATTTGCATGGGCCCATGGGAATAGCGCCCCCGCTCCTCATCGACATTATGCTTAAACTAGCCTGCAAAACACATCATGTGCCTTTCATATAACCTGGCCGCGATAATTTGGCTAACAAGAAAGGAAAAGGAAAAACAAAGTTTTTCTGAATCCGGGATTCGGATCAAGTCTTCACTGCACAGAATTAAACACTTCGAGGACTTTGACCACCAGATTGATTGGGTTCACACACTATCGTATCATCATCTCAAACCTCAATTTAACATCTTGGCCGTGGCTCTCGCAAGGGAAAAATACAACACCATAGCCACCCGAATTGATCTGTGGGATCAGAAATTTAAAAATGCTCGAAAGTATAAAACTAGGCCAACGGTCTATACATACATACAGACAGACATACACCTATCCTGCCCCGGTAACATAACCAGGCTTGCTGCCATCCCTAGCGCCTTGCCTACGCACGCAGCATGGCTAACAGTTACGTACCGCGCTGGCAAGAGGTACATAGAAAGGATAAGATGTCATGTTTAGCCATGAGGTTGTAGCGGCAAGGTAGCCAGAAGGGAAAAAAGAAGAAAGAGAGACGAGCTGGTCGGTTCAATCCCGACGCATGTCTTGTCATTCCCTTCTCGGTTAAACGTAAAGAAAACAATCCTGGACCGAGGGAGGGGAAATCCTTCTTCCTCAGCGGAGGACCTCGTTCGCGAATGGGTGATGACGGTCCCCATGCGAGCTCTTGTGCATCGAAAACGGGTCTTTTTTGCTTAGCTGTTAGCTTAGCTAAAACGTCTTTCGGATCAACCTGAAATCTCATCCTGATAAACTCTGGAGAAAAGTGGGTCAAAGCAGAGAAAATTTAATTGTTATGGAGACACAAGCTTTGTCAGTTATTTCTAAATGAATCGAAGTAACCAGCGATTGCACAGGAATACGGGATACAGTAGACTCCCTGCCGCAGTAATAATAACAATCTATTTCGCGTCTCGAGAAAAGAGAAAAGGAAAGAAAGAGCCTTCAATCGAGCACGAAGATTTTTTGCATAAAAAAAGGTTTGAAACAAAAGCTGGAAATGGTAGACCATGGTGGATATGATACGTACCCTCAGAGCTCGCATCAAGCCGCCGTTGTCGTCGCAGGCGGGCACCAGAAAGAGCACATGATTCCATCAAACCCTCAAATGGCGACTGCAGCGTCGACTGGATGACAATTACAATATGCTCTCAAATGCAATATATTCTAATCTACAAATCAAATCACCGACGGAGGGAACCCCTCCATCTCTGCCGATAGGCCAAGGTTCAAAAACGACATGGCTGCAGACACAGACAAACCAGAATGCGGAACCAGAACAAGACAGTCGACACTGCATTAGCAGGATGCAAACCATCGGCACTTTTCGTCTGAACTTGAAATTGGTCCAGTTACATCTCTCGCTCTCCCTCCCTCCTACATCAAGAAGCTTTACCCCTCGCACTCTGACCAAGCAGCTCTTGCAGCTCTCCTGTCCTGAGTCTAACTCTCTATCGATATTGAAAAACACACCTTGCATCGCTTACCCTAGTTCACACCCACCGTTTCCATCCAACACGCTTCAACCTTCCTAGAATTTCCTTCTTCCACTCTCCACCTTGGTCTGTAATCGTCGAGATGCATTCAGCCCCCATAAGACTGATCAATTGAGGCCACAATGCGGTTTTCTTGGACAAGCCCGGTTAGGTTGGAAAAATCCACGCTAGAAAATTAGAGAAAAGGAGAAGAGGAAGTGTGGGGTTGTTGCGTATATATATATATATATTAATTTTAGATCCCAATAACTCTCTCGCGAATTATCGTCAATCACTGGCAGATCTGGCGTGCGAAAATGGAGCAGCAACTGTCTCGTGAACGAGGCAAGTGTGAGAAACACTTAAGTTGCAAACTCGCAATTCGAAACCTGGAATCCAGGCGCCGAAAGATCCGATGTCTGAAATTCAGGAATTGAATATATGGATGCATCTGATCTCGTACCCAGACGTCGCAGAGAGCGTAGTTTGGCGTTTGAAGCTTGATGGCTGATTCTTACTCGAGGATATATATATAAAAGAGTAAGGCAGAGACGCCAACCTACAGCTATCTAACCACATTTTTACACCTCATCAACCAGTTGACAAAGTCAGTCACTCGATCCAAAATCCAACTTGTATGTCCAAAAACGTAGATATCGAATTCAAAACCCACCAATGAGAAAAGGGTAAAGCCCTGCCTAAACCCATTGGTCAATATGCTTTCTGTTTCATCATATTCGATATTTAAAAATTAACGGTATCACAGCGCATACGTGCCGTGCGGCCAAAATTTGAAAAGCTCAGTCGTAGGAACCCCGCTCAAGATGAAGTTTCTCGCGCGCGTTCAAATCCCACGTTAGTTATAGTATAGCTAGCTAGCCCCACTCTAGCCCCCCAGGATACTATAGCTTGCAGTATAGCGAACGAACCAGCGGTTGACGATGTAATATATTAATCACTCAAGTATTGTAACAAACGTTCAGATCCATATATATAGCATACTGTATATTATAGCCTCATACGGAGTCCGCTCCGGTGATACCAGAATACTTGCTATACTCCTTGTTCCACGGGCACTAGTTTCACTCGGTCTCTACACCTCAAACTAGCATCCGAAAATCCATATGCGTATCGTCCCAATCGGATCGATTGAGGTATTGACGTAGCGCTAGACGCTATTCACTCATGCTATTGGGGAGGTCACGTTACATCGAATGTGCTTATCAACGGGATTAAGGTTCTATATTATACTAGGCATATAGCTGTGGAAGGTGGGGGGCAGAAATGGTAATATCTTAGTCTCGAGCCAGGGTCAGGTTTAAACTAAAAGCTTTACTGTACTAGGTGGAAATGTTGATATCATAGTCTCAAATTAGAAGGCTGATGTGATATCTAAAAATCAGAACTAACAGGCGGGAAATTTTATGACTATAAGATAGATGAAGAATCTCACTCAAAACACTAATAGACTAATTCCGTAGCGTGGGCACAAAGTATAACTGGATCCTTGATATGACATCTATATATTGTGGGATGTCAGCACTCAATTAATCTGACGACGATATCTATCACACACACTAGCATCTTATCGCGCTACTCATGCCAGCGATTTAAAAGATAATTTGAATATATACTTGAGTACTTGATCAATCGAGTATTCTTTATCTTCCTGCTAACTGAGGTCCTTAGAATGCTATATCAAAGCTTTGTTTGAATACTCGCTTGGAAGGGGCGGTAATTCAAAAAGTCTACTCAACTGAAGATATATACCTTTATTAGTACACTTTTAGTTCCAACTTACCTGCGCGTCCTTAAATATGAACATCAAGCACTAACCAACGACAATAATATAGTCTTCTAACAATACCGTTCTTCTTTCTCCGTCTGGCACGGTATAGTTTATATATATTATACGGGCAATAACGTTACAACCGAACTAATGACTACTTAAAGACTACACTATCAAGCTTTAGATCATGTCGAAAACCGAGCAACGACAGTCTTTGATAATCGACAATCTTGGACCTCAGAAATACTAGTAGAACACTCTAAATCCTCTTAAATAATACTAATTTTCGACTCAAGACTTTTACTCTACACTATAATTAACGGTCTAACATTTCTATTCAAGAGAAATATCACAAAATAAGGGCATTGGACTAAAAAGAAGTAGAAGAAAAGTAGATAATCTCTCCCAGGATATATCTTCCATATCCCGTTTGGGCATCGGATCTAAAAATAATAATTCCATAGGATGAGGATCGCTCATGGCAAAAGAATACGCCCAACACTGATTTGGTCTCAAATTTATATTTATTTAAAAACACAACGACCCCGAACCATGTGGATTATAAAAATGGAGGCGTACTAGATTAGAAGTACCAGCTAGGTTACGAGATGAAGAGTAGAAATGAATTAACGATAGCTTTGGACTCCGTGGGTCTGGTCCTGAGACCGTAATAACTCTAAAACTCCCTTCGAATTGTCATTCGCTTCCATAAATCCTATGAAAGGAAAAGGCTGCAGAACACAGTTCTTAACACGGGTGGGGTATACTCAGCGCTGCCGTATATTCAACATATATCAGGAATTCACTCTACACCACGATACGATACGAGCCGAGACGTAATAACAACCACACGAAACCCAAGAAAAACAAGCGAGGAGAAGCCGAGAGAGAAGAGAGAGATTTTTGGTAGTATAAAAACTAAAAAGCCTGTCAAAAACAGAGCTCATACTATATAATATAAAACGAAAACACAAGAATCAATCGATCGATCGAGTGATAAAATTTAAAAAAAGGGTAGGAGGGGTTAGAGCCAGGGCACACTAGAGAGATAACCACAGGAGAAAAAAATATAGAAGCAAAACAGAGCAGTTTCAGAGTCAACAGGAAGAATAGAATATACTATAAAGCACTTCGAGCAGCTATAAAGTTCTTATTTTGCTTGTGAAACTTTGATTTTCCCTCAATCTTGCGGGAAAGGGCAAAAAAAAAGAGGATATTTTCATATTTTTGGGCATCCATTGCTTTTCCATTATTCGGCAGACAAAACGGAAGCAAACAAGACGGCCAACTTTACGCTATCGAGAGTGTCTTTCTATGACCAAAAAACATAAAAAAGGCAGGCATTATATCTTAAGAGTCCTTTGGTGCCTCTGGTTCATTCGATGGGGCATCAGTCATTGTGGTCTCCTTCTCGGCCGGCGCAGCCTCGGTATCTGCTTCAGAAGAGGTCCAAAGAGTCTAGTATGGTTGGAATGAATTAGCTGAGAAAGGTCATGAAAAAATTATCATGGAATCCTAGAATTATGACGTACCAAGTTGTCACGGAGAAGCTGCATGATCAATGTGGAATCCTTGTAACTTTCCTCACTAAGGGTGTCAAGTTCTAATGTTCGCAAGATTACCAAGTTAGTATTTGGAGAAAAGACATTCCATTTCTAGTACGAATCTGAGAAGTGCTTACCCGCAATAGCATCATCGAAAGCTTGTTTCGCAAGATGGCAAGCCTTGTCCGGGGAGTTCAAGATTTCGTAGTAGAAAACTGAAAAATTCAAAGCAAGTCCTAGACGGATAGGATGGGTAGGGGCGAGGTCACTCTGGGCAATGTCGGTAGCACTCTTGTAGGCTTCGAGAGACAGATCGGCAGACTTGCTGCGCTTGTCGCCGATAGCAAATTCGGCAAGGTAACGATGATAGTCACCCTTCCTATACCCCCAACGGATCTTATTAGCGACTTGCAGATTTTTGGTAGCAATTAATTGCTCTTTGAAGTCTCGTATGGGGGATTCCTTACATCTTGTGGTAAAAGACCTTGCTTTCGCCGCTCTGTGCGCTGGGGATCAGGTGCTTGTCGAGAACGTCCAAGATATCTTCGCAAATGCCAGCGAGTTCGGCCTCGATCTTCTGACGGTATTCTTTGATGAGCTTGACCTGAGACTCATTGCCCTTCGAGTCCTCCTTTTGTTCAATCGAGGTGACGATTCTCCAGGAAGCCCTGCGAGCACCGATGACGTTCTTGTAGGCGACAGAGAGAAGATTTCGTTCCTCAACAGTGAGCTCTTGGTTGGAAGAGGCAACCGTCTTCATGTTCTCAACCATCTCTGAAGCAGACCGTTAGCGCCTGGATAGGAGGAAAGGAAGAAACCCCACCATTCCCAATTTGGGTTCCCCATCTCTCTTTCGAGGAAGAGAGAGACCGGGAGGATCGTTTTCAGTTTGAATTGTAAGATATGAACTACATACCCTCGTAACGCTCAGCTTGCTCAGCAAGCTTGGCCAAGTAGACTGCGTCTTCGTGCGACATTTTTAAAGGTTATGGACCGATAAGGTGAGTTCTAGATGAACCGGAAAAGACGAAAAAGTTAGTCCAATTGTGTTTCTACTTGATATGAAGATCCCCATTATGTTTTGATGAAGCAGGCGGTGTTGGATCATATAGACAAGGTGAGTCAGAGCTAGCTCACGAGGAAGCCTTGTAAGGAGAAGCTCTGGCGCGATAGCTACAATTTTTCGCAGCTGTATCCCTGAGACTAGCTTTGGTGTACAGATGGATGCTGATGGGGAGAATAAGGAGAGATGCTAGTCGTCGACGTCGCTAGGATAAAATAGCAACGGGATCGGATAAACACCTGTGAGAGCTGCGTCGAGCTACTGCTGTGTCGTGTCGCGAGTCTCAACGGGTAGCACCCTAGCAAATCCTCCGAAGGAGCAAACGAGTCGGAATTCGACCGTTGTCTGATGGACCTCGGTGGAGAAAGCCGATATGCAGTGGTATCTGGCGTGGCTAGGGTGGATCTTGGATGAAGGGAGCGAGGAGACGAGCGGAAAGGAGGGGTAGCAGCAGGACGAGGAAAAACTCGACCCTCGCTTGGGTGCTGCCCCCTCGTGTAAAATGATGTAACCAGGCAGGATGTGTTCTCACCTTTTGAGTAAAATTGGATGAAGGTGTCCGAAGAGACGAATGAAAGCTGAAAGGCTAGTGTTCAGAACTAGATACTTGCGAAGGAGAAAAATGAATGCGGTTAGCGATGGGCGATGGGAGAGTAAGTTGAGTAGAGGTTAGTTGGGAGTGAGAGGGAGTGAGAGAGAGAGAGAGGGTTTGTTGGTTGTGTGGGAAGGGGAGGGCGGAGACTGGGGGGACAGAATTTTGGGTTGATTGGATTTTGGATTGAGTTGTGTGTTTGACTTTTTTGGGGTTGATTTTGGGCGGGTAGAGGGAGCAGGAGCAGGAGCAGGAGTAGGAGGAGGGAAGCTCGGAGGGAGAGAGAGAGGGACGGACTACCAGCGCTTGCAAAGAAGAGGGAACAAGTAGAAGCTAGAACGAAGACGAGGACTCTGGTCAGCTAAGACGATGATGATAATAATGATGGTTTTATATATACCAAAGAAAAGTAGACAGAAATACGATTACGATGATGATGAAGTAGAATGGTCGAAGGAAGGGAGAGGAAGAGAGGGAAGAAGGAGTGTCTGGTCAGGGCAGGGCCAGGCGTGGCGGCACAAAGTGGGGGATAGTCTAATTTGCACCCAGCCGTCTCCCTTTTCTCTCCAAAATACCATCGCGAGAATGTGATCTATCACTGGTACTTGGGTTCTTCTCTATGCGTATACCTACTGCTCACTATTCACTCACCCGTTTCTTTTCTTGGAGGTTTGCAGTAGGTGCTTCGGGGTTTGTCTGATAGAGCTTGTGGAACGGAGGGGGAGGGTTTTCGTGCAACAATCGAGAGCTGCAATTTCAATATAAAGACCAAAAGTGATCGTATTTTGTCAATTAGGATTACTGGATGAATTCAATCAGGGACATCGCATGCAATTTAAATATCCCCAAGCCGGCTTGCGGTTAAGTGCTAGCATGCGACATGATTACTGCAGTGTATTCCATGCCCATCTCATCTTCATGTACCTCTGCAAGCTTACTGGCGACCTGAAGCTAGGAAAGCTACTGTTTCTGAATATACCTGCGCTTATAATACATATTTTTATTCTATCTGCAACATCCCGAGCTTCATTCCCGGCCCGGGCACGAGATATTCAACAGCTTAGCTACCTCTGACGTGCCATTTGAGCCAGTACGAGCCAGTTTCGCACCCTCCAACCGTAGAAACGGAAAAAATAATTAAGAAATAAGAAAAATATCAATATCGTCGAGGGAAGTCTGGAATTTCGGCGAAAATACAAAGACGGACACATCCCTTCGTCATCGTACGTTGGGAAGATTTGAGATCGTGTAGCGCCCCGCTCTGTGATTGGTCCCCCGTCCAATCGACCAAGCAACGTTAAAAGCACATGGCAGTTGCAAATTGCAAAAGGAAAAATGGGATGACGATATCCTGATTATATTCTGCGAAAGAAAATATTACAAACTTTGAAAGACCACGTGAGCCAACCATCTCCGGCAGCCTGCTTGCTTGATATCTAGAATTCGACGGGATTCGATTCAAATTGACTCCCATCATGATCATATCGACCACCTAGGAACTCAACGATGTGTTGCGAGTGGCGCCACCATGCGACCATCAAAGTGTTGCTGTGTTGTCCTGGGCGTCCGTCTGTTCTGTGTCCCCCGCTTAACGTGGCTGAAGAAACGACATACAAAAGTCTGACGTACCCTCCATCAATCCATTCCTCCAACATCGTGTATATAAAACTCATTCCCCCATCCGATCCGATCCAATCATCAAACCCTCATTGAACATCATATAAACCTCCTTTAAATATTAAAAATGACCCTTCGAATCGCCCTCACCAGAACAGTCGCCAGACTCCCACGAGCCACCGCTGCTTTCCGCCCCGCTACTACCTCTCTCATCATGAACAGAGGATACACCGAAGGCGCAACCGGCGGCTTGCGATCTGGAGGTACATATACACGCTTCCCATATACCCCCACCATACCTATGTATATACTAACCAATCATTCAATTGATAGGTTCGGCATCGGGGTAAGCAAGCCCACCCACCCACAAGAACCATTATATCATTTCCCCATTGTATTCGGAATCCATCTCCGGACATTAAATATATACGCAAAATGAACCATATAATAACCGATCTTCTACGATCGTATAGAGATTCTTTCACCCGTCGCGAGGAAGCCGCGGAAAACCTCTATATCAAGCAGCGAGAAAAGGAACGTATCTCCGCGTTGAGAGCGAAATTGGCAGCCCAGAGAAAACACCTCGACGATCTAGAAGAAGACATGTAAGTATAAATACTACTACCAAGTATATTTTGATTGATATGCTAATATATATTCTTTACGACTCGTAGTAAGGAATTGGAAAAGGAAGCCGGCGGAGAACACAACTAGATAGACATATGTCTTCATCCAGCAAATAAGATTGAGAATGACGGGTTCGATTCGCGTGCCCTGTTTTTGTATAAATTAAAAATTGCAATTGTCAGGAAGAAAGTAGGAGATGATTGTGGAATAGTGTTTGATCCTGTATCCATCGTCCCTTTTTTCGTATTTTTATTTCTTTACTACCACCAGGGGAGAAATTTGTTCACCTTTGAGTTTGTTGACAATATGAAACGGAGGGTTGTGAAGATCAAAGTAAGAAATCTCCGCTGTAGTTAAGTACTTTATATTTTCAAGTTGGAAAAAAAAAATAATTATCGTTTTTTTCTCGAGAAACTTATATACACCCGTCACGAAATCCTCTTATCCTCAGAATGAAGCACACCTTTATATTGGTCATCAATTTAATACCTCACCATCATCTCAAAAAAACAAGACATAGAAATTTACAACTATTCACAATTGATAAAAATACTTCAATATTAATACCCACCCTCCGGTCTCGCCTACCAAACAGAAATCACAAAATCAGCACAAGTGTGGCAATGAGATGAGAATACACGATGACAACTCACCAAAGTAGCAGCTTTCCCTCCCAACGCCGTTTCCAGACCGTTATCGGGGAACTCCCGCGGCACGGCCGGTTGATCGGGGTACACCGTATAAACCACCCCAACGACACCGAATAACGCTACCACAAAGCTGCCGAATGAGATCCATGCCTGCCGGGGCGTGGCGGCGGTGTATTCGTATAACGAGAAGATTCCGAGGGTGTCTTCGTCTTCGTGGACCTATAATTTCCCCACCCACACATTAATATAAGTTTTTTTTCTTTGTCTCTGCAGATGAACAGGGTTTGTGTATATATATGTAATATGTATTTATGAAGTGGGTGGATGTTCGTACCGGCTCGCCAAAGTTTCTTCGTTCTTGAGGGTCCCACCAGGTCGCGTAGGGATCTCTGAATTGTCGTTTTATCGGAGGCGGTTGGGTGAGGGAGTATCCATCGTTCTATAGATTATACCAAGTCGAGTTTTAATTTAGTACCCGTATGTATACCCGTATAATAAATATTCAATCAAAACTTTGATTTATCATTTGGAGGGTGGGATGAATTTGTGTCGTACCATTCCCGGGTCGTCGATATCGGGGTTACCGGTTAACACTCTGGGTGGGACTTGAGGTAGCGGTGGTGGTGTCAGTGGTTTGGCCTCGGCGGCATAGCATCGCTGCTGGCGGGGGATAGTTGATATGATGGGTCGGACGAGGCGTAGCCGCGAGGTTTGGGCGGCAATGGATCGGATGGGAAGCATATTCGAGAGATGGTGACGTCGAAGGGGGATGGACTGGATGGTTGTTACATAGGCTGCTGGCCTCTCTCCCTGCTCGAGTGATTAGTCGGAAGGATCTAACAATGGAACAATAGAAACGACGGCAGTGCGAAGGGTGATGGTGGAAACTTACAGGGTATGTGACTGGGGAGAGATCAATACCAATATCGTTCAATATCGAGAATGCAATGGACTGAATCACGGGAGAGCGAGGGGTTGAGGTAGCATGGATGTGTTGCGGTGAGGTTGGAGCCAAGCCACGATCGACCACCAATTGACGCACCGCCCGCCGCCGCTCGCTGCGTTGCTGGCTTTTCCCTCCGAAAACGAAAATGTACAAAAAAAATATATATAATTTTATTTTTTTCTCGGCAAAAAACCCCCCCCAAATCAAATCAGCCAGAACCAACGTTGACTTCTCAACCAAACCAACGACACCACTCATCCGTCGCCCCCCAACAATCTCACCACTCTTCCACTTCACAAGCCCATATCACGTCAACGACGCGGTTCCGGACGACGCGAATAAGCTAGCTCGACAGCTCAGAACCGTAGCTTCAATCTGATACGAAAATCAGCCCAAAACACGATAATTCGGGTGGTCCGGGACGGGCTAGTTACGGAGACCACCCCAGCCGCCAGCCTCTTCTCATGACGCGGGACGGCCCCAAATCCGACCCCGAAGCCTCGCAGAATGACAGTACGTGCCCCAAACCTCCCAATCCCGACCCGCCTACCCTTGCCGCACCCGTGCTTTGTAGATTGGTACCCCGCTGAGCCATAATCTTCATCTTTCTCCCTCCAGGAAACGGCCATTTGCCGGCTACGAGGAGTAGCTCCAGAACATCTCGGTCCCTTCAAGTCGACACCCAGGCTGCCAGAAACCTAGACTCGGATCCTACGCTCAGCAATAAAGTCCAGCAGCTGCTCAATCCTTCTAAGAAGAGGAAGCTCAACGGACCGCCCTCGCCGCCATGGAAGTCCGCTGCCGCTCAGACTCCCTCCAGCTTCATCGATGACTCGGGCCGTAAGAGGTCTATGCGAATGATGGGGCCACCACCTACCCCTGTCACACCGGCTAAGGAGGGCAGACAGACAAGGTCCGCTTCAACAAAAGATGATATCCCCGACACTGGCAGCAGTCGCACTAAATCTAAAGATCACAGAAACGGCACTCGAACCTCACCTCGGTCAAAACAGCAGCAGACACCCTTATCGGCTTCGAAATCGTCGGCATCAAAGTCCTCGCAACGGAATAATGCAAGATCCGCTCCTCCTTCAACTTCTCGCAGCCCGATGAAACAAACCCGACACCCCAGTCAAGCTCGAACATCGACAAAGCCGTCACCCAAAAAATCCTCCTCTCCGAAAAGAACCCGAAATGGCAGTTTCACGACCTCGACGGCGCCAAGAAGGCGTAGCGGACGGCTTGCGACAGCAGAAGAACCCGCTGAGGAGGAGGAGGAAGACGAAGACGTGGAGATGCAGGATGAACCCGAAGGCTTTGACGAGGAAGACTACGATAGTTCTAAGAGGATATCGTGGCGACTCAAGTTCAGTCGGAAGGTAAAGCCTCCTCTCGTCTGTAATGTCGGAAACCTGGCTCTTCCCGCACGGTTCAATTCGTTGAGGGAGTATTTCGACGCAGAAGACAACGACCCCGAGTACCTGAAACAAATGCAGGATGCAGCCGAATCGGAAGCCGCGAAACGTATCAAACTCGAAGAAGCTTACGAAACGGGGTTGTTGCGACCGGAGAATCTTCAACCTGTTAGCGTCCAGCTTGTGCCTGCGCCTGAACGGTTAAGACCGCAATGGGGCCATCATGATCATCTGGTGAACCATGCGATCCGTTTCAGCAAGTTACTTAAGAGGGAACGTATGCAGCATATCAAAGATGCTAAAGCTTTAGCTAAAGATGCAGCCGATGCTGCAAGGAAACGTCGGCCGAAGACACGTGAGGAAATAGAGGCGGAACAGCGAGAAACCTCGATAAAGCGATACAGGGAAGTGATTGCGTCCTTTAAGGTCAAACTCAAACTCACCGAAAAAGTAAGTAGATTGATACATTGAGCCCATATTTCGTGATGGTATACTGACAAGTGACGATAGGCTGCTCAAGATGTTCGACGAGAAAAATATCTGGAGGCATATCGTTTGGCGAACCGGGAATCCCTCAAGCAGATGCTGCACCATTCTAGCCAACTTCTCAACACCCGTATACAAGCTCGACAAGCGGTTAGCGAAGCTGATGACGAATCTCTTATAAATGAGGAGTTGAACGAATTTGATGAAGAGCTGGACGAGGAGGAAGAAGATGATGGTGAAAGCGTATCTTTCGGAGATGCATCCAACATGTCCGATTCCGACTCGCCCGAGGATGATGAGGGCGAAGAAGACGCAGATGATAAACTCAGTCCGGAGGAATTGAGACGGAAGTACGCCCGTTTGGTCGAGGTTGAAAGTGTCGATGCTTCTGGTGCGGAGGAGACGGATGCATCCATGTCGATGGACGAAGTCACCTTCGCGGACGCAGAAGCCCCTGAGGACTCAAAATCTCGCTGGCACGACGACGAATCGGTGCAGTTAACCGCCGAGGAGATGGATGGTAGCGATGAAGATGTACCGATGGATAGCGAGGAGGATGCTTCTGATGAGGAGATCGAAGATAGCGAGTTGGGAGAAGAAGAATATGACGGCGAAGATGATGATGAAGAGGAGGACGACGAAGCTGAAGACGGTCTCTTTGGGTTTTTCTCAAAAGATGAGATCGAACGGATGCGACAAGGTGCCCAAACTGACGAATACTCAAACTCTGGGAGGAATGTTATGGAAGAGAGCGAAGATGAGGAAGATCTAGATGAAGTCGATATGGTTCCGGTCAATACGGAAGAGAAGGCAGGAGATGACCAAAACGACGATCAATACGAGGAAGCCGAGCCAAGCGTCAACAGTACACACCATGAGGAACAAGACGATTCACCTTGTAAAATCACCCATCCTCACGCCACAAGTGACGACTCGAGCGTGGCCAAGACCGGGGTGTCGGAAGTTAGCAGTGTCACCACCCCAGCGTCTATCGGTCTTGCTGGAGATCACAAGGACGCACCCAAGATTCCCATCTCAAGTCTCCTCCGAGGCACGCTTCGTGAGTACCAGCACCATGGACTAGAATGGCTGGCGAATCTATACGACAATGGAACGAACGGTATCCTGGCCGACGAGATGGGTCTTGGGAAAACTATTCAAACGATCGCCCTCATTTCGCATTTGGCTACATCTCATGGAGTCTGGGGTCCGCATCTCGTCGTCGTTCCAACAAGTGTTATCCTCAATTGGGAGATGGAATTCAAAAAGTGGGCGCCAGGGTTCAAGATCATGACATACTACGGCAGCCGTGAAGAACGACAGGAAAAACGTAAGGGCTGGATGGACTACGATGCGTGGGATGTATGCATTACATCCTACCAACTGGTCGTGCAGGATTCGCAACCTTTCAAACGGCGCAGTTGGCATTATCTCATACTCGATGAAGCTCACAATATCAAAAACTTTCGGTCTCAGAGATGGCAAACGCTTCTCAACTTCAAAGCTTACTCGCGTCTTTTGTTAACCGGTACGCCTCTTCAAAACAATTTGATCGAACTGTGGTCGCTTTTGTACTTCCTAATGCCCTCCGGTAGTGGCATGTCGAATGTCATGCCGCAAGGGTTCACGAATCTTAAAGAGTTTCAGGACTGGTTCGCGCGTCCCGTCGATCAACTCATAGAGGGAGGTAGAGAAGGCATGGATGAAGAATCTAGAGACAGCATCAAGAAGCTGCATACCATCTTGCGACCGTATCTACTCAGACGTCTGAAGAAGGATGTGGAAAAACAGATGCCTGAGAAGCACGAACATATCGTTTGGTGTCGGCTTTCTAAAAGACAGAGGTTCTTGTATGATGATTTCATGTCGAGAGCCCAGACTCGGGAAACGCTGACGACTGGCAATTACCTATCAATCATAAACTGTCTGATGCAATTGCGAAAAGTGTGCAATCATCCCGATTTGTTCGAGACTCGTCCCATCGTCACTTCCTACGCTATGCGCAAATCGGCCATCGCGGATTTCGAGATTAACGAGTTATTTGTTCGCAAAAGGCTTTTCAAGAAGGGAGTATTCGATACTGTCAATTTTGATACTCTTAATTTGAATCTTGTGAAATCCGAATCGAAAACGCGATTGTTGACCAACTCTACGAGAAACCTTGTCGCGCTGAAGACCATGAACGAACACATCTCAGACTTGGAGCAGGAAATCGTACCCGACCTTCAACCCGATTTCACTTCCTCGAAAACACTCAACGAGTACATTTCGAATCTAGACAAGACTTATCATTTGGAGAGAGTCAAGCAGCAAACATATCTGAACAACTTTCGATGCGGCGAGGACCCAATATACGGCAGCGATTTACGTCAGACGTGCAATATCGGGTCTCATCCGTTGTTCTTAGGTTCTCTGCCCAAGGATCGCAAGAAGCAAATGGACTGGCTATGGAATCGGGTTCATGCGTTGGAGGGTCTTACCCCCACAGTTGCGCGTCGTGCTGAAGAATTCGATACCATTATTCAAAAGTTCGGCTGCGTTACGCCCGCTGTTGTCGCCGCCGACCTCCCGTCTATTACGGTAACGCCAGCAGGACAAGAAGTGGTCAGACTCTTGAAAGCCAGAAAGCTAGAGGACCCGTTCCATCGATCTCGCAACCGGCTATCAATCGCGTTCCCAGATAAGCGACTTTTACAATACGACTGCGGCAAACTTCAGAAACTGGATACATTACTACGTCACTTGCAGGAAGGTGGACACAGAGCTCTAATATTCACGCAGATGACAAAGGTTTTGGATATCCTCGAACAGTTTCTCAACATTCATGGCCACCGATACCTTCGACTCGACGGGGCTACGAAGGTTGAACAGCGGCAAATCTTGACAGAAAGGTTCAACAATGACAACCGTATTCTGGTGTTCATACTATCTACTCGTTCGGGGGGTCTGGGTCTGAACTTGACCGGTGCGGATTCCGTCATTTTCTACGATTTGGATTGGAATCCCGCAATGGACAAGCAATGTCAAGATCGATGTCACCGAATCGGACAAACTCGCGACGTGCACATTTACCGTTTCGTTTCGGAATTTACAATCGAGTCGAATATTCTGCGCAAGTCGAATCAGAAGCAAATGCTTGACGATGTTGTGATACAGGAGGGGGAGTTCACGGTGGATAAGTTTAATCGGTTGACGGTTGCTGATTTGTTCGGGGAAGATGCAAAAAAATTCGGGCTGGAATCGATTGGCGGCATGACGATAGGATCGGCTCATGGGCACAATATGAACAGCGCGTTGGAGCAGGTTGAGGATGCGGACGATGTTGTCGCGGCCAAGGTCGCATCGAAAGAGGCGGTGGAGAATCTTGATCGTGAGGATTTTGGCGGGTTAGAGGCGGGAGGAGGGGAGAAGCCTTCTGGTACGCCGAGGGACTCTGAGCATCCGAGCACGCCTACAGCTACGGCTGGGGCGACACCTGCAGCGCATGATGACGGGGAAGAGCAAGGGCAACAGCAACAGCAACAGCAACAACAAGAGGAAGAGGAAGAGGAGGATAATTTTAGGACTGTTGATGATTATTTGATACGGTTTTGGGAGTGGGATTTACGGGATACCGCTGTTATCATCCCGGATAAGAATAAGAAGAAGAGCAAGAAGGCGAAGCCGCCTTAAAACTCTTTTGTTGTTTTTTCTTCTCAAAGGGACTTGAATTTTGATATTTCCATATATTTATTTATATTTTGGATACTTTTTTATAATGAATGATGTTGGTTTTTTTTCATTCCGCTCTATTTTTGTATGAAGGGACTCACTCGCTCACATTATCCTGGCGGCGTCCTTATTTTCTTTATTTCCTTTTTTTCTTTTTCTCCTGATTTACGGATTTTCGAGAAGCTGTGTATTACTAGGATTTCTTTCTCTCTTAGTTTTTAGGTGTACGATCGTTCTTTACTAATGGGGAATTCAAAATGTGATTTTTAAGGTTTTCATTCAAATTTCGACCTAGCAGAATAGTAGTGTTCCGAGACAGACCGATATCTCTCCATTTGAGCGTTAAATCTGATACACATCAATATGATGATGTTTGTTGTGTTGGAGCACACATATTTCCCAGGGAACGCACGATGACGTAGATGGCTGCGCCGCCCGCCCTTTCGCTTCTGCTGTCACCCACGCCAGCATATTTAACATTCAGCACGCACAGGCATCTTCCTGCTCGGTTCAGTTCTGATTTGAAGTATCCCGCGAAGAAAAATTGAAGATTCTGTAGAGTGTTTATTTGTGTGATTGATTGGATTGGGGTATACACTATATTTTTTCCTTGTTTCAAGCACGTTTCGCGGAGGGTGGAATCGATCCCACCTTGCTTTTCTTTCTTTTCTTTTCCCGGTGGAACGAGAGGAGGGGGAAGAGGAAGAGGGAAGAACGACGGAGTGTGAGCGGCATCTTATCCCGGTAGGTTTGGCTGGCGATCATTTTTTTTATCACCTGGCACACCTCCCACCAGCAGTGTTGGTACTATGTAGACTTTTATTTGGTTGGTGAGGTAGGCATAGAGGGAGGAAGACCCTGATTCTGATGATCGGTCTGGGTTCTGAGTGAGTCTTTTGAGGGGGAGTCGCCAAGTTGGTTCGATGGCACGCATAATCGATTGGTTCGGAATTGCATCTGTTGAGGGGGTACTTTCCGAGGAGGGCTACGTACCCTTTTTTTTGCTCATGAAATGGAGAACCTTGTAGGTGTTAGTTTGGAGAAAGGGGAGGAAAGAAGGAAGGAACAGGAGGCTGTTGGTTTTGTGATCAATCCAATTTCTCACCATGGCGCCTCGTTATAATCATGATGGGTATGGTGAGAAATCGTATCGTCTGATGGGATCTGATATCGAGACATGTATATGACAACTGTCCGGATCTAGTGTGAACCTTTTTCTCTAATTGAACGAAAGGGTCCTAATTTAATCACAAGCTTGAAGTTTAGTTTCGTTCGTGAGCTCTGGGTATTGGTTTATAAAAATACACCGTGTCAGGCCAAAGTTATGCCCCATCTACGTCTAAGCGTAGGTACCTCTTGAACCTCAGAAGTACCTCTCACCGCCCACATCCACGAACCTAGCAACCGCAAATTGCACACCAAAACAATAGAAACAGAGCAAAAAATCCAGCAATTTCTTATTGTGGAGATACCTAAACGCCACTTACAAGAGGCATAACTTACCCATCACAATGTAGTGTAAGTTTAGTTTTGTTGGCGGGGCGGTAAAGGCATAGTAGCTGTAACTTTAGGTATGCACTCAACATCACGGGTTTAATCCCTCCCGGGTAGTATCCGGATGGCACAAACCGGTCTGTGATATTAATCCACCCAGCTTGATTCATGATATAGATACCAGAGTAGGTTTATGCAGTGGGTGTGGGACCTCGAGTGATCTCCCTTTGAGCTCACGACCCCTGGGAGCCCATTGATACCACTTTCTTCCTTCCTTCCTCCTCGTCGTCGCTAGTCCTACTCTTCTTCCTCCCTCCTGCTCGGACCCCCTCCCTCCCTTCTTCCCTTTTTTTTTTTCTTTTAAGCTTTTGTTATCACGGTCCTACCGCGTCTTTCGTCTCTTTTCCCTTCTTTCTTTTCGTTTGCAAACACTCGCGATAACTTTTAGAGTTTGTTCTCAAGTAGACGCTCAAGCTTGCCCCTCCAATCGTACTCATAACCCGGAAGGACACACACAAGCAGGTCGTTCATCTGGTAGCACGAAAACCCGGAGTTTTTCTGCAGCAGAAATTGGAAAGAACGAGCGAGCGAGCGAACCGGATCGATTGCAAAACGGGGCGGCGCACCTGACGATCTAAATTGATCCGGCAAGAACGAAATAAAGCAGCCTGGGAATCAACGGAGGCAACAAAGCTACTTTATATTATAGTGGAACAATCTAAAAGATCAATCTCCTATTTTCACTTCGAGATCGATTCATCATCGCGCGACAGATTCAGAAGGGGAAAAAAATAAAAATAAAAAGGTAAAACGAAACAATTTTCTAGAATTCTTTGAGTCTTTAGTTCTCTCCATTCTACTCGGTCAACTCGTGATCGATTCGTTGCCCGCCCCTTGCTTCTTTCTGGCGGGTCTAGGCTTGGGGGAAGGGTGGGAATAATCTGCGGCCTTCTTTGGCTTTGCGCGATATCCACACCAGTGTTAACTTGATCCGTCACATCGGAGCAGTCAGTATTTGATATCGGGCTCGCTGCGAAAAGCAGGCAGTTGACTGGCTAATCTCTTCTTTTCTGTCCCTCTTTTCATTCGTTCCCATTCCTTTTCCTTCTTCCTTTCTGGACATTGCAAGGTAGCTCCCAAATTATACTACTGGTTAGCTCTTTGATGGGAGGCGAAGTAGGCTTCCTCTGGGCGTCAAACTTCGAAATTAAAACGTCGAGCTCTCTTCAAGATCTTTGGTCTGACCTCTGATTCTGGAATTAATTAGCTTGAACCTGCCCCGATCTCTGTCTGTTACCCATCATTGCTACTGTTCTCATTATCGCGACAGTGCATGCATCTTGCGGGCTGCTCAGGTGGTAAGTAAGTTGTCCGCGGTGTCTTCTTTCGCCTTCCTTCCTTCTTTCCTTGCTTTCCTTGGTTCGCACTAGTTTAGCTGCCAGCTGCTTGGCCAGCATCCATCCATCCATCCATCCATCCATCCATCCATCCATTTCATCCATTCATTCGGGCGCCACGGAGATCACTAAATCTTCCATCCTCTCGCGACCGACCACCGTTGCTTGATTTTTCTGGTGATTCTTTTCTGCTTCACGGAGAGGTGTTTCTTTCGCTGTCTCACCATTCCCAAACAGCTGTGCAATTTGAATCATTTCCTTTTCTTGTGCTCTCGTCCAGGAGTTATAATCACAATTTCTGAAGGGTAATTCCTTGCACAAGATTTTCATTCTCTTAGATTTCCCATTTCGTTTGAATTATTATTTTTCGATTGGATTCCCAAGGCCTGCTTATCTGCGGTGAGTGTCGCCGCCAGATAACCAAACCGGAGGGGATCGTTCGTTTCATTGGTCCCACCAAAGTCCCCACTTGCTCTTCCCACACTTTTTGACTATCCGATTCACAGTCGTTCACTTATCGTTCTTCTTTTCCTTCCTCTCATCAAACCACTCTCGATATCCTCTGTATAATCATTCACCATCCGCTTCTTTGCCTTCGTGGTCTTTCTTCGCGACACACATCCAGCAGGCAGCACCGGATCTTCGTTCTCGCTAGCCCTTTGCGCTTCTGCATCTTATTATTCGATCGTCGTACCCTAAACGACTACTACTGCACCGGCAAGGAGGCTAACCATCAGAATACACATACAGGCAAGGCACCTCTGCAATAAACAAGCTACCACTACCCTCTGGAATTCCCCGACCCTCAAAACACCCTAGAAAACCTCCTTTTACTTTGAAAGCAGCAATCTTTAAAAAAAAAAAAAAAAAAAACACTCTTCGTTGAGTGCGGGGTAGTTGAATCAGGCTCTGCTCTTTTTTTACTTCCTCCATCTCCTATTATCTATCTCCTATAGATCCGGTCTCTTCCTACCAACTTGCAAAAAAACCTGTCTTTTTGAAAAAAATAAAAATAAAAATAACATAAAACAAGATTATAGGGGAAAGGAGCAAAGTCTCCGTCCGCCCCCGGCTTTCGCCTTCGCTCTGGAGGAACCGCCCCTCAAAAGACTCAAAATGTCTGTTTCTCCAGACACCGTCAACGCAGCGACATTGCTCCTGGCGTCCCTCGCCACGGGTAACATCCTGTCGCCGCTCACAAAGACAAAACTACCGGGTGAGGATACTGAAGAAAAACGGGCACTCGAGAAGGAATTGAACGCGCTTGCCAGCCGGATACGTCTCCTCGAACTCAAAGCTTCGGCTGTAAACCCCAAATTCTTCCCGGAAACTCCGAACGATGGGCCTCAGCCCGTCCTCGCACCTCCCGAGACCACCACTTTCAACGAAGACATATTATCCACTATTGCTTTGCCGCCCAATGGCACATCTCAGCCTATTGACATCGAACCTGATTTGGAGGTGCTTAAGCAGCACGTCAAAGCTCAGGAAGACGAGATTCAAAGCCATGGCAAGAACGTCGAAGTTTTGGTAGAGGAGATCAATCAACATCAGTACGCCTTACAGAATGTGAACCAGGAGTATAGCAGGGTGGAGATGCTGGAGAAGGAGCTGAGGAAGAGTCAGCGGGCCAATTTGGCCTTCCAGAAGGCATTGAGAGAAATCGGAGAAATCGTCACAGCTGGTAGGTTCTGCTTTATGTTTTTCTACGAGATGGTCACAGTACGCTTACGATATTTGGGTTGTTTGCAGTCGCAAGAGGTGATCTTACCAAAAAGGTTACCGTTCACGATGTCGAGATGGACAGAGAAATCGAAATTTTCAAGGGGACGATTAACAACATGACGGATCAGTTACAGACGTTCGCCAGTGAAGTCTCTCGAGTCGCTCGAGAGGTCGGTACGGAAGGTCGATTGGGAGGTCAAGCCAGTGTCAACGGTGTCGAAGGCACTTGGCGTGAATTAACTGATAATGGTTCGTTCGACTCTGCTCATACCTTATATCGTGAACACTCAGTTAATTTTTCTGAAATGTAGTCAACACCATGGCTTCCAATCTTACCTCGCAGGTGCGAGAAATCGCTGAAGTCACATCGGCTGTCGCCAATGGTGATCTGTCGAGGAAAATCCATGTTCACGCCCAGGGCGAGATCTTAATGCTCCAGCAAACCATCAACACCATGGTTGAACAGCTCGGAAGGTTCGCCCTCGAAGTCACAAGAGTGTCAAGAGAAGTCGGTATCGAAGGTATATTGGGCGGCCAGGCAGAAATTGAAGGTGTGAAAGGCACATGGAGAGAGCTCACAGATAATGTCAACGCTATGGCTGCAAATCTTACGGAACAGGTCAGAAATATCGGTAGGTGCTCCGGTTCCACACTAGCTCGTCAACTAGTTTCTTATATATTCTTTTTCTAGCTACTGTCACAACCGCTGTCGCCAAGGGAGATCTTAGTCGGAAAGTTAGTGCCAGCTGCAGAGGTGAAATCTTGCAACTCAAAGAAACTATCAACAAGATGGTGGACCGTCTTCAGAATTTCGCTAGCGAAGTCACAAAGGTCGCCCGTGAAGTCGGAACGGAAGGGAAACTCGGCGGCCAGGCAAATGTCGACGACGTCGAGGGAACATGGAAATCCCTCACCGAAAGCGTCAACGGCATGGCTACTAATCTTACACTCCAAGTCAGAAACATCGCATCCGTTACCACCGCTGTCGCCGAAGGAAATCTTAGTCTCAAGATTGATGTCCCTGCTGAGGGAGAAATCCTGCAACTCAAAGATACTATCAACAAGATGGTGGAGAGATTGCAAAACTTTGCAACCCAAGTCACGATTGTCGCCCGTGAGGTCGGAACAGACGGTATCCTCGGCGGACAGGCCAAGGTGCAGGATGTTGAGGGAGTTTGGAAGGATCTCACTGATAACGTGAATGTCATGGCTAATAACCTTACGACCCAAGTGAGAAGTATCGCAGATGTCACGACTGCTGTCGCACAAGGCGATCTTAGCAGAAAGATTACCGTCCACGCACAAGGTGAAGTGCTGGCCCTCAAATCTACTATCAACAAGATGGTGGATCGTCTGGAGGTGTTTTCTAGAGAAGTCAAGCGGGTAGCCCGCGACGTCGGTATCGACGGAAAACTTGGTGTGCAAGCAGAAGTCAACGATGTCGACGGACTTTGGAAGGAAATTACGACAAACGTGAACATCATGGCGACGAATCTCACATCTCAAGTGCGTGCTTTCGCCCAAATCACGGCTGCCGCAACAGATGGTGATTTTACGAGGTTTATCACCGTCGAGGCTTCCGGTGAGATGGATGCTCTGAAGACCAAGATCAATCAGATGGTGTTCAACCTGAGAGACAGTATTCAAAAGAACACGGCTGCCAGAGAAGCTGCCGAATTGGCGAACAGAACAAAGTCCGAGTTTTTGGCCAACATGTCGCATGAAATTCGAACCCCGATGAACGGTATCATCGGCATGACGCAACTCACTCTCGACACCGACCTCACGCAATTCCAACGGGAGATGTTGAATATCGTACACAACCTTGCCAACAGCTTGCTTACAATCATTGACGATATTTTGGATATCTCAAAGATCGAAGCTAACCGCATGGTCATGGAGGAGATTCCATTCTCTCTACGAGGAACTGTCTTCAACGCGCTCAAGACTTTGGCCGTCAAGGCTAATGAGCGCTTCTTGGATCTTGTTTACAATGTCGATAACGTCGTTCCGGATCACGTTGTCGGAGACTCTTTCCGTCTTCGCCAGGTTATTTTGAACCTTGTCGGTAACGCCATCAAGTTTACCGAAAGCGGAGAGATCACTCTCAGCATCAAGCCTGCCGACCAATCCCGATGTAAAGAGAACGAATACTGTTTCGAATTCTCCGTTGCTGATACCGGTATCGGTATCCAAGCTGACAAGTTGGATCTCATCTTTGACACTTTCTGCCAGGCAGACGGTTCGACGACGAGAAAGTTTGGTGGTACCGGTTTGGGGCTTTCAATTTCGAAGCGTCTCGTGAACCTCATGGGCGGAGACGTATGGGTTAAGAGTCAATACGGCGTTGGTAGCACGTTCTACTTTACCGTTGTCGTCAAGCTAGCCGATACCAATCTCACTTTGATCCGTCCACAATTGGCACCGTACAAGGGACACCAAGTTCTCTTCATTGACGACCTAGGCGATCAATCAGGTGTTGCGGACATGTTGAGACAGCTTGAGCTTGTTCCGATCGTTGTCAAGAGTGCGGAAGAAGCGCCTAGAGCGGACCACCCACTCTACCCTGCGAAGAACGGCATCGCGTACGATGTTATTATCGTGGACTCGATGTCTATGGCGCTCAAGCTGCGAACGTTTGACCACTTCAAGTACATCCCGCTAGTGCTCCTGTCGCCTGTGATACACGTTAGCCTCAAGTCAACCCTTGATTTAGGGATAACATCCTACATGACGGTTCCGTGCCTGCCGATCGATCTCGGAAACGGAATGATACCGGCATTGGAGGGTCGAGCAGCGCCTTCGATATCGGAGAATTCCAAATCCTTGAACCTACTACTGGCCGAAGATAATGTGGTGAACCAAAAGTTAGCGGTCAAGATTCTGGAAAAGTACCATCACACAGTGGAGGTTGTCGAGAACGGACTGCAAGCTGTGGACGCGGTTCAGAAGAAACGGTACGACTGCGTGCTGATGGACGTGCAGATGCCAGTGATGGGCGGGTTTGAAGCCACGGCTAAGATTCGTGAATACGAGCGAGACTACGGTCTGCCACGGACACCGATTGTGGCGTTGACAGCGCACGCCATGTTGGGAGATAGGGAGAAGTGCATCCAGGCGCAGATGGACGAGTATCTTTCAAAACCGCTCAAGCAGAACCAGCTCATTCAGACGATTTCTAAGTGTGCCGCTTTGGGCGGGACGTTGTTGGAACGAGGGATTGCCAAATCAGATGATAGACGGGTGGTCGCAACTGCCTCCCGTCCGCCGTACGACAATCGTGCGATGTCATCGACGGCGAGTGTGATGAGGCCGGAGGCTAGTACTAGCGTTGTGATTCCTACAATGTTGTCACCGGAAGAGTCCGTAGAGAATAGGGTGAGTTTTATATGATCCCACTTGAGCTTTTATATCAAGTTTATCATTTCACTTTTCTCACATTTTAAAGTGCTAACGTACAGTGACTGATACGTATAGCTGATATTTAGATCTAATAGCTCTTGAAGAGAAAAAAAATAAATTCATAATCCTTAGATTTTAAAATTTGTCCCTTTTCGTTCTTTTTTGTTTGTTATATGGTTTTTTGGGTTTGGTTGGTAGCACGATTGCGAAAGGTGCATTTCCTTCAATTCACTTCTTTTTGTTATTGTGGTATTCGGATATGGGAAAAGATTGGAACATACAAAACTAAAAGAAGGACTGTCGGGGATTCGTCACGGCGGTTAATCAATTTTCGATTCACGAGACTTATTCATGTTTTAGAAGAACTATTTTGTCCTTTTTGTTCACTTCCTGTGGCCCGTTTTGGTTTCCTTTATTTTCTTTTACTCTTCGGTATGGCGAATTTTGTAACTGTTGTTATTACATTGTATATGAACATTCCTCCTCATTCTCTTTATCTAGTTCTTTTATTCTTCGAATTTGGAAGAAGAAGGAGAAGAAGAAGAGCGTGTAAAAATGAAGCTCTTCGCAATGTCGATATTGAGATGGACTCTCCTCCAACGAATTTCGACTTTTGTAACCCCTTCTACTTATCATTGACGCGAAAAAAGAATGCCATGCTTTGATTGTACAATTCTCTATACTTGAGTACTTTAGTACTTTAGCTAGCTTATCTTTCTTTTCCTGCAAATAGAATTTTTGGAATCGTCTGGAACTACCCGTTTCGGGGATCACAGTGCAGCGATCGAAACTGAATGCATACAGCCTCGCAAACTCTCTCCGCCAGGAATGTGATAAGTCATGCTTATTATGTATGATTCGTACATAAGACCAGCTGAGTACTTTAATACTCAAAGTAGGCTGTGATAATAATTTTATAATATTATAGGCCAATCCGGTTTAGGGGTGGACACACGCTTTCAATTCCTGTTGTCATTGCCACGAGTGTAAATAATACTTGCACCTACCTCCTCCTCTTACGACCCCGCTATTACTTTTAATCGTCATTCTCGTACAACCACCCTTTCAACAGCTTCGATTGATCAATTGATATTACTCTTAAAATTGTCAGATAACCAGGTATGTTTTTTGTTTCGTTATTTTGTCACTGTTACTGTAGCTATTACATCCCTGAAGGGTGTATATAAATAGCATCCGAGTCTCACTACGGGATACTCGAAATAACGTGCCCCGCGTAATCGGTATCTTGGACGAATAGCTATATAGTTCGGTATATTGTAAAATCAATATCTAGAAATTTTATCCAACATTAAACTCATTCAATAGATTAAAAAAAGAATTTACCAGATAAATCAATAAATATGGCCGAAATCATCGACCGAATCGCTACAGCCCTACACCTCAAGGACGACACCAGTCCTCCTTCTAACGACGCCCTCGACGGGCTCAAGCAGAAATACACCTCCGCCGGCCAAGACCACGTCTTCAACTTCTACGACTCCCTCTCCGCCTCTGACAAACTCACCCTCTTCAATCAATTATCCGACATTGACCCCGTCCGCACCTCCAAACTCGCCCAGGAAGCTCTAAAGCCAATCAAACCAACCGACACCAAAGAACCCAAAATCACCCCGCTCCCCTCCATCGCCTGCGCCTCAACCCTCGACTCCACCGAAGCAGACCTCACAAAATACTACAATGAAGGTCTCGACCTCATCGCCGCCAATAAAGTCGGCGTGGTCCTCATGGCCGGCGGACAGGGTACCCGACTAGGCTCCAGCGACCCGAAGGGATGCTACGACATCGGCCTACCCTCCCATAAATCCCTCTTCCAGATCCAAGCCGAGCGCATCTCTCGTGTGCAAACCCTCGCCGAGCAACGTGCGGGTGTCAAACCGGGTGTGAACGTGGCGCAGATACCGTGGTACATTATGACCAGCGGACCGACACGCAAGCCCACGGAGGAGTACTTTGCCAAACACGATTATTTCGGGTTGGAGAAGTCACAGGTTGTGTTTTTCGAGCAGGGTGTCCTGCCTTGTATTTCCAACGATGGGATGATCATATTGGAATCTAAATCTAAGGTTGCGGTTGCACCTGACGGTAACGGCGGGATATACGCCGCGCTGGATAGGAGTGGTGTTTTGACGGATTTGAGCAAGCGCGGAATCGAGCATGTGCACGCTTACTGCGTCGACAACTGTCTGGTCAAGGTCGCCGATCCGGTATTCATCGGGTTCAGCGCGCTCAAGAAGGTTTCCATCGCGACAAAGGTTGTGAGGAAGCGAAATGCAAAGGAGCCGGTCGGTTTGATTATTTTGAAGAACGGCAAGCCGGATGTGGTTGAGTATTCTGAGATTTCGAAGGATATGACGGAGGAGAAGGATTCGGAGAATAGCGAGCTGTTGAAATTCCGGGCGGCCAATATTGTGAATCATTACTATTCTGTTGAGTTTTTAAAGACGATTCCGGAGTGGTGTCAGGATTTACCGCATCATATCGCCCGCAAGAAGATTCCGTACCTTGATACCGAGTCCGGCGAGCAGGTTAAACCGGAGAAACCGAACGGGATCAAGTTGGAGCAATTTGTTTTCGATGTCTTCCCTTTGATTCAGCTGGATAAGTTTGCTTGTTTGGAGGTCGCTCGGGAGGATGAGTTTTCGCCGCTCAAGAATGCGAGAGGGGCCGGGGAGGATGATCCGGATACTAGCAAGAGGGATATCATGGCGCAGGGGAAGAAGTGGATTGTTAAGGCTGGTGGGCAGATTGTGAGTGAAAGTACGGATGCTGATGGCATTGAGGTTTCCCCATTGCTTAGCTATGTGAGTTATTCCTATCTTTTCTTTCCTTACATATATCGATACTGACCAATTGAACTTTAGGGCGGCGAGGGATTGGAGTTCATCAAGGGAAAGACGATTACGGGGCCGGCTTTGCTCGTGAGCCCTGATGAAGCTTAGATTTGAAATACATAGTATTGATATTGGTGGATAACTATCACCATTGTGTACTACACGAGCTTGGGGTTTCTTGGAAATGCCATTAGAACGCTCCGCTTTGAATGACCGGTCTACATAGCTCGACTATATTACAGTATAAAAGTCTTTTTTTTTGTGAAAGCAATGCTCACGGGAGGAAATGCGTAAATTTATATCAAAAGATCGTTATCATATACTCAACCTCCTCAATCAGCTTTCCCTTCCCTTTTCCGTTTCTTCTTTTCCTTCCTCTCCTTCCTCCGTCTTCGTGACTCTTCTTCATCTTCTTCCTCTTGACCATCCGAATCTTTACCGTGCAACTGTGTAACCTCCTTCCCTACAGTCTTCACACTTGCCACTCCTGCATCTTCATTGACAATTTCAGGTATATCCTCGTCTTTAAAGCTTCCTTCCAAAGACAACATGCCCCCTTCCACCTTGACACCCGTAACCACAAACTTGCGCATCCCCTCCACCTCCTCCCCATCCAAATCAATCCACCGTCCCATCGCCCTCGTCAAACCCTCAATCAACTCTGTCCCATCCTTCTTCTTCCCCCGTTTTCCATCCCCGGTCTCCACCACCACCACCACCTCCTCCTCCTTCTCCTCTCCTACTTCATCATCCTGTAACTCCTCAGGATAAGCGGGTACAAACTTCCAACCCTCCGGTATCCCCCGTCCGCCAACCGCAACGCTAAACACATTCTCACACAACATTCCCACATGACTCGGACTGACATTGTTAACATACCCCTCCAACACCATCCCCACCGCCGGCTTCCACAGCATAAACTCCACGAGACACCAAACAAACGCGAATGGCGACTCGCCGAGGATTTTGGCTGCGGGGGAGCGGAAACGGAGGTTCTGGTGGAGGAGGACGATGCCGTCTAGTGTGCTGTCGTATTTGAACACCAGGGGGTCCAGGTGGTCGCGTTGGATGCCGATTAGCGGGGTGGCGGAGTAGGCTGGGGAGATGGAGAGGTAGCGGGAGGCGGTGGTGAGGGTGTAGGGCGTGTCTGTTGAGGTGGATTTTAATCTTCGAGATGGTTTTGATGAGGATGATGACGGTTGGGAGGTTGGCGGTGGTATTGTTGGAGTCGGGGGCATTGGGGATGAAGCTGTCAGGTCGGATATTTTTCTCTTCTTTTTGTTTCGTTCTTTGTCTGTCGTTGCTACTGGTGTGGTGGTGGTTGTGGATGAGGTGGAGGGTTCAACGGTATCTTTGATCTTGTGCTTCTTTTTGTGCGATTTCTTGTCGGATGGTGAGAGTGCGGGTTCGGCCATTGCGCTCTCTCTGTGCCCTTTTCTTTACAGAGGGTTATGTTATATATGAGAACCTTAAATACACTCTAATAATACAGAGGAAATATGTTTGAGAGAATGTGGCCCCAATTGGTGGATGCCGCGCTGGTGCGAATGAATGAATGTATGAAATCGATAAAAGTGAAAAGGTTGAGGTTGAAGTTTCTAGTTTGGCGATACACCCGAAAAAAAAAAAAAATTAAGCGGGCTGCATATAAAAATATAACCGACAGGGTCCGCGCGCGACAGGTCCAACATGCGACAAAAACGACAGGCACCAGGATTGGATTAGCTAATAGTAATAGTATAATGATAGAGAGTATATTGTAGCTTCTTGTGAAAAATCGTCGTACATGCAAAATGCAGCGGGTCGATCGAGTGCCAAAGACATGATGACTTGAAAAAAAGAAAGGTACAAAGAAAGCCCCCCCAAAAAAACGCCGCCAGAAAGTAACTTGAGTAACCTCTATTTCCCAAATTAGAGGAGGCCGTCCGGGAGCGAATATTTCATCAGTGTATGATATGAACCCATGTGCAAAAGAAAGAAAAGAAAAGAAACAAAAATGTTATGATCCGTCAGAAAGAAAGGGAAAGAGAAATATTCCGAAGCCGATGGTAAAATTAAGAAAAAAGGAATATTAGTTCATCATAAACAAGATCTCAAATTCATCTACCCCGTCCTAGACCCCCCAATCCCGCAGCCGTCATTCTCCCTGCCCCGGCATTGATACTCTGCGCGACAATAGCCTCCGCCGCCCTCTGCGCCGCGATTCTCTCCTTCTGCTGAGATCTCGCCCGCAGGTACCCGATAGCCTCGGGTTTCATCCGCAGAATTCTCAAAATCATGTCATCGCTAGCTTCCGCCTGGGCTTCTTTCCTCTTCTCCTCCTTCGCTTTCCTCATCGTTCCCAGATTTCGATTCATCATGACTGACTTTGACCGTTTCGCCATAGGCACTCCCAACATCAACGCTCCAGACCCTGGCTGGCCTAAATGTAAATTCTTTTGCTTCTCCGCGTTCTTAGCATTATTCTGCGCGGCTATACGTTCTGATGTCCTGATCAGATTCTCAGCCGTTTCATTATACCAGAATCCGAGAGATTGAAGATCGTGATATTTTGGTGACTTTAAAATATCCGCCGACACACCCGTAGCCACTCCATGTTCGTCCGGGGCGTTGAAAAATTCAAACAAAAGCTATACAAAAATACCACTTGTCAGCTAATGATGGCATCAAAGTTAAACATAAGCTTGGAAATCCTACCTTCAACCACTTAAACACGACATCGAGTTCCTGGCTCGACAGCGGCTTTTGGTTCGACGGTTTATCCGACAACGGCGGCACCATCAAGGACTCAATCGTCGCGAGAACCTCTTTCCACAGTTTAGTCATCACACTAATCAAGGCATCGTGCGTAAGAGTTTTATCCAAGATTTCAAAGTTTTCGTTGAAATAAGTAAACAGCGCTTCCAGAGCTGAGGCCACCTCATCGTCCGTCGGCCCCGCTTTCACCATCGATTGAGGTCTATTCGATCCGAACCCGGTTCGGCTAAAATAGCTCGATACCGACGCTATTGAGATTCCCGGGCTCAGAATCGATTTGAGGGCTTGTTTCGAAAGACAATGTTTGATGAATGGTGAACACTATCCGACGTTAGCCATCTATTAGTCTCGGTCCCGCCATCTATAACAATCATGCTCGGTGATTTTCAACAGACATACCTTGTCGGTGATCTGTCGAGCCATATCTCGTTCCGTACGCTTCAACGCCCGGAAAGTGCGCCCCATGTAGAATTGGATATCATCCCGCTCGCCTTCCATGCTGATTTTGAGTAACAGTCGACCCTGTGTGTCCAAATCTAGCCAGAATTCCTACAATAAAATATCAACTACACATCCCTAATTACCCAATCCAGACAAAACATACCCTAGGTTCATAATCTCCAAAATAATGAGGGTCCAGTTTAATAGGTGCTCTTCCAACGTAATCGTGCTCTCCAACCGTATCATGATCCCAAATGGTAGCCGTCAAAAGTACCGGCCCACTAGTCGTAATTTCAACCGTTTCGTCAAACCTCGGGTTCAAGGTAGTGTATATCACCCTAGTTTTCGCAAGTCGTTTATGATACTCGTCTCCGAGAACAACATACGGATCGCTGAATCCGTTAATATCACACGCCTTCAAATCTTCGGCTTCCACAATCTTGATTGTAAAGAGATATTTGTTCGTCGACTGTTTCTTAGGTTGGTATACTGGTGTGTGCTTAGCGATGATTGCCGCACATCGTTCGACATTTATCGATTTTTCCAGTAAGTCGAGCTGTTGTATTGCAAATTCGATATTGTTGAACTTAACGCAAGTCTAATCAAAAAGTTAGCGGGTGTCCGTTTTGTGGGATGGTTTGTGTGCGATATTACCTCAGGTAAGAAGTTGAATGGCTCAACTTTTTCCTTACTGTTAAAGTAGGCGAGCAACTTCTCCTTCTGAGTCTTGTTTCTAGCCGCTTCTTGTTCTGGAGTCACACGATCCATCTCTTGGGTAAACAGCGCTTCCACCTTTTCGCAATAATACATCAAACCCGTGCCGACTGATTTGCAAAGAGCGGTGAAAAATTTAGCCTCCTGGAACTCGTCCGCCCAGTTGAGATCTTTGAGAGCTTTGATGTTTTGGGTGAACGAACGGAAGACGTCATCAACTGATACCGAATGCTTGTCGTTGGCCATAGTACCATTCTCAATTTTGACTTTGAATTCGTCGTTTTTCAAGGCGTTATCGACCCATTCGATAACCTTCTTGTCAATATTTGCAAGCCATCTCCAGACAAAATCCTGAATCATTTGTTCGATATCGAAGGGGAAATCCGCTCTGAATGATCATGTCAGCACTCTTAACCAAATAGCAAGCAAAAATCAATAATAGCCTTACTTGATGACTTGATCGTGTATATCGCGAACCTCGATAAGGCTCTGATACATATCAAAAGCATCTTGGATATCCAATTCCTCTCCCTTTTCTTGTGATGATCGGAATATTCCCTTGATGATATTTTCGGCATCCTCAGCAAAGGCAGGGAATATACTCTCGATTGTGATGAAATCGATCTTCAGTTTGCTATATATTAGGTTAAACAATGTTAGCAACATCTCAAATATTTCCAACAGGTAGAGATTTTAGAAGCACCATACCCTAGAATAGGTTCGGGGAACTTTTTCGACAACCGTTTGATCAACCCGATGAGCTTCTTGCCAAGCTCAACAACATGGTACATATCCCACTCATTCCTGTCCTCAGGAATATCCTTTGTGAATCCAGAATAAACCTCCTCCGCGCGAACTTTGAGACCGTCCTTCACTGATCCTATAAACGTATCCAAATCTTTACCAGCAGAAAACAAAGGATCCGGGTAAAGATGGTTGGTGAGGATGTACATGTACTCTTCAAGCGATGGCGGTTTGAGTTCGAAGCATTGCATAACAGCGTGGTAAAGCTCCCTTAGAATATTATCATAAAAGGAGGATAAATTTTTCCGTTGTAGAGTTTGCTACAATAGAAAGTTAGGAGTTATAAAATTATGTATATTGGTAAATAAAAAAGAGAGAAACTTACATCAGGAATCGTCCAGTCTTCCCATGGCTCCGTAACAGCAGCTTTGTGATATTCGAAAGCTTTATCTAGAGTGTCGAGATCCGATCTGTTTTCGGCGTACATTTCTCTAATCAAACTCAAGGTCAAGACACTCCTAGAGAACATGGGTATTCTCCACCGGATTGCACAAGCTTCGACTAGCGAAAGTTCTTCGTAGGATAGAACTGGTGGGAATAGTTCCTCGCTCTCACTTTCGGCGGGCGGTCCGGCGTGGTTATCAAAACACATCTTGAGAAGGATGCGAAAGTATTCCCTTGGATTCGGGGGTATGAATGTGAATATACCCTCTGCGCCGTCCGTATGTGACTGAAACCCGTTCACCTGGTCTCCGTTTATATCGATACTGGCAAGCCCGGGGTTGGCAGTCACCATGGCTTCTTGCATCAAAGGAATGTACTCCAGTTCCCCTGCTTTCCAGCGGTCATAACCCGCATCGGTGTCGAAATCATCAGCTGTCAGGGTAGCTCTAGCGCCAGCATGTATCCTAGCGCCATACAACTTGAGCTCTTTCATAGCTATAGTATCACTCCAGGCCTGACGGTTCCTATTGATGTCATTTTGAGCTTGGGTGAGAGAAATGCGAAATATCCTAGCAACGGTCTGAACATAGGGCATTTCTCGAACATCGTATGAAAGTGGCACCTCCTCTGTGATTTGTGCGGGCTGCTGTGTCGAGGTTTGCAAATCGACGAGATTCTTATCGTGGACAAGCATTCGAGATTCAAGGGTCGAGAGCTTATTTACTAATTCAGCATGGCCCGATGCCCACCCGTTATCCTTGAGACATAAAACTATCAACCGAATAAAAAGGGCAACATGGCGATCGACCAACAGTCCGACATTTTCTCTGGTAACGCCCACCAGTCCGCCGGTTTGGACGGCCGATTGGAGTTCACCGGTAGCACGAGAGATGAAGAGCAGAATCATATCTTCCGCTCTCCTACTCTTACTTAGAACCTTTCTCCTCTCCGGATCTATCAAGGTATTCAAAAAGACGGCAAATGTGCGCTTGACGAGAGCATCTTTGAAATCCTTGCCGGGTTCTCTACCGATGACAATATCCTCCAGCCGTTTCTGAAAAACCGTCACGAAATCCACTTTGGGTAATCTTGCAGATTTACCGCCGCTCGAGAATTCAGCCAGGAGGACGGACGCGGAACTGCTATACGATGAAGAGGCGGCTTTGGGTGCCGGTTGTGTGACAACCACTCTCTTACGGGGTTGCAAGAGATAATTAAGAAAACCGACCCGTAGGGCATGGCTATAAACGTGCTCGGGAGTGGCCTGGCTGCCGGCCACGCGACGGGCGCTGATGACTGAAGCCTGGCTGTTCTGCCGATTTTGGGGTTGGTAAGCGGCGGCATTTTCGGGTTGGGCGTAGTACCCCGCAGCGTCGTGGGTCGACCATCGCTGCTGCTGCTGCTGATGGTGCTGATGCTGCGACATGGCGACCGAGATCGCCTAATGGCAGATCGCGAACGTACGAAAAGAGGCTTCGTCAGATGGGTAAGGATCTAAGGAAAGATACGAGAAGTAGTGGACGAGTCAGCGTTGGATGTCTTGCTTTGTCTATCTATCTATGTATAGCAGCAGCATATGGAAAGGAAAGGGAAAAACGTCATATGTGGTAGTGGGTTACCAACGGTTAAGGTAGGTTTGAATTGGGGGGGCACCTTACAAGGTTGAACGAGAAAGCAAGGGAACCTCGAGCTCGATACTCTGAAGGTAAAATCAGACGAAGAAGGAGGGAAAGCTGACGATGAGAAGAAGAGCTTGAAAAAGCGATGGAGGGTATGGGACGATGGCAGGCGGTCAACGGAAGTCGGCTGGTCGTCGTCGTCGATGTGTGTAATATTGTATTTTTGGGGAAAGGAAAAATGTTGTCGTGTTGTTGTTCAGCTGCCAAATTGGAGGCCCAGCTAAATTAATGGCATCCAATTGCAATCCTCATTCTCCCCGCTGATTTAGTATTGTCCTGCTGCTGCTAGCTTATTTCTAGCTAGCTGTTACTCCGGCGAATAGCTTGTGGTATTATTGTTTCTTAATATTGTCACCTCGGGGGCACGGTAGTAATATTATTATTATCGTTGTCACTCGGCATCAGCAGTTATTATTAGATTTGGAATGGGCTGCTGCATGCATCATCAATCGCATAGTATCAGATGTATGTGCAATTACTCCTCTACTCCTCTCGCGACATCGCGGGAACCAGAAAAAGCTACTTAACTTGCATCCCTCTTGCAACTTCCGGACTCCCGTCTGTTTGAGAGTTAGGTAATCCGCATCACGGCAGGCGCGGATGGCGGGATCCCGTTCCCCTCTGACAGACCGACAGGAGAAACATACTTTAATAATATTATTATCACCAAGATGCGCTCGGGGCTCTCGAGTTTATTTATAAAAACAAAAAAAATTTATATTGCTGCGACGACCAAAGACGGGAAATATCCTTTGGCCGGCGGACACTTTCACTAGAAATCGCCAATGCATTGAGTCCAAATTTAAGAAATGCCATTTCGCACAGTCTACGTTACCAATTATAACCCAACTCGAGTCATTAGAATACCTGAGTATCTTTTAATAAAAAAAAGTCAAACATCACATACACATTACATGACATTACAAAGTATCCATCTCCAATGAAGAACCCGTGAATTCGGGTCTAGATTCGATAACCAGGCTTTATTATGCATTCGGAAACAGGTCAGATAAGACGAGCGACAGACAAACTTATATTAGCGAAAACTGCCCCGCCTACAGCTATCAGGTGGGTCGGTAAGGTTGGTTGCTCAGCTACTGTAGGTGGAGTTTTCTTCTAACCGAACCGGGCTTCCATCGATTTAGCCAGCATACTCGAAACCCAGCTATATATATGCACCCAAACTTACCTGCATACAGCTTATTCAAGCTTTCTATTTCCGAGAACGATAAGATATCTTGACAAGGAGGGAAGGCTTCTAGAAAAGAAACAAAAAAACAATTCTACGTACAATCAAATCATCAAACACCCGGCCGACCTCGTGAGAACATTTATACCCGACATCATGCATGTTTAAAACCGTTCGAGTATGCGCATGTCGACAAACCTCGTTGCTGCATCCTAGCCTCGAACGAGGCTAACTGCATCCCACGGATCGTCAAAGGTGTTACGTTCTATAAACAAAAATCGACAGCAAGATGAAACCTCCGAAAAAAATAGTGGGGGCTGGGTAGACTCGAGATCTCCATCTCATAGCAATCAAAGTCACTCCATAATATTCGACTAGAATATCCAATTTCATGATGCGAAAGTACAAAGAACTACGCCATTATATGTCTATCAGTTATGATCTCCCTTCAAATGCTGTTGCCCAAAGTGTGTCTTCGGTTTGAACATCCCCCATTCATCTTCATGCTCTCACTCGCGAGTAAAATCGTAGATATGTGTCGATTATCATATGTGGGATTTATATTTCACCAAATCACCAAATACTGTGAATGATATACGTCTAATCTTAAGTACTCAGAATAGCAAGTCTAGGTGAGGAATTTAAATAACGGAGACGAAGATCGAACAACTGATAGTCTTGCCATTGTGCATCTATTGGGTTTTAAGCTCTACTCGGAAGCTAGCTGCACGTGGGGGACTATAAAAGTGATCATGAACTACCAACGGTTACATATGCGGGATATGAAAATATCTGTCCACCGTCACACAAGAGAAAAATTTCTGTCTCTGATCCCCGAGGAGGAGGGGCAAAAAAGATTTTTCTTTCATCTGATGTACCGCAAATTTGATGCATCGCAAAAATGTTCAAAACCAGGCTACGGAAAACCCTGCATAAAACGAACATAGAGACAGACCCCACTCGCATATATTGGATATCATGCAACAATAACGTGAACCAAAACCCTGGAAGATGGATGGACGGGTACATGTCTGCAAGTACGGTGCAAGTCCGTAGACGGATCCATCAAAGTTCGCGCGTATGGGCGGGATTTAGTTCCTACCTATGTTCATTTTTGATGGGAAATGCCGAATTACGACAGCTCGTCTCAGAAACCTAAAGATCGACGTTCATGGGAACAAGAAGACATGGTGGAAAAAGGCGGAGAGCTCTGCCGATGGAATGTGCTCAGCTCTCCGATGCCCTTGAATGGAAGATGCTCGACATGGCGTGCAGCAACGGATTCTCGAGAACGATGTAGTTACATACGTTTTATGTTTACTGACTGACTCCTTCCCTCTGCCACATTCGGTCTTTCATATGCTTCCAAATTGTTATGGCGAGGTTAGCATTATTCGCCACCGGATTATCGAAAAGGCAACCGCAACAAGAACCCGCCCATTTGTCAACTTCGCGAGAAAAAGAGCGAGATGATCAGTTAGAAAACTCGGGTCAGCCTGACTTATTGACTGGGGAACAGTGTCCCCGAGAGTCAGGTTAAAAAGTGCCCCGTAGACCAGAGGATTTCTTCCCGGCTTGATGGTGGCTGAGGGAAGATGGACTATTTACCTGAGTAGGACTCATGGAGTAGACATCACGAGCCTTCAAGAGGCAATAGAAGGAAATTATCGTAACGGGCTGGTTCATCATCATCAGGTTGTCTTTCGAGAATTAACCATCAGTTGGTTGGTAATTTAGGTGGTGCTACCGTCAGGTGCCAGTGAGGAGACCTGACGTCATGGCGCCGCATACCATTTTTTCCGGCTTGCGAAAATGGGACCCCGGTCGGGTCAGCTTCGCAAAAGCTAAGCTTTCTTCGCAAGAATTCAACCAGCCAACGCCACCAAGTTCGTCTGGGCTGGAAGCGAGAAGAAAAGCCAAAAGCCAGCCAGCGATGAATCGATCCGATCTGGTCGCCGCATTGTCATCAGAAACGAAACCATGTCTTCCTTGACGCCCCTTATCCGCTAGCTGAGGCGGGCACAGCGTAAGATTTAATGATGACGTCTTGAGGATTTAAGCATTTTGCTAAATTATGTTAATGATCAATCAAAACGAGCGCAGTTTCAGACCCCGATGATAATGATGACGGTTGAGCCGTCAATGCACCGCATCGTCCGATCGTGTTCTATGTTTGTATCGAGGTGGCTGGCTTCCATCACAAGTCTCTCCCAATAGCGAGGAAGGATCGATTCAATCGGAAAACAATAACGAACCGAACGGTCCACTGTCCATTTGCTGATCAGGGAAAACGGACATTTTTGGGGATTTGACTGGGCAATACATTTATTTATTTCCATGTCCAAGAATTAACCACCGAATACGACAATATCGTCCGTGTGAGATGTTATATTATGGTATGAGGGATAAGTAAAACTGCCTGTTAGGTACCTCTGGTCCCCCCACCGCTCACTTTGAGCGTGCTGAGAAGTACTCACAGGCCAAAAAAGTGACTTGTGTGAAGGTCGCGGCTCAAGCGTGTAGCGAAGATACCTGACAGGGGGTTTTATTTTTGCACGAAACCATAGTACGTTCATCCCGAGCGTCTGCCCGAACGTTGATTCGGATTCACAGCCTCCGGGAAGGATCCATTATATTACAATATCGACACATGCTTCTCCAAAATCTTAAAACATGTCAATAGATGTACATGTCATGTACCCGAATCCTCAGACGCAAAAATAGACAAAACTCAGCGCCTGCGCTCTCCAAAGTTCCTCTAAATTTGGTATTAGGAAACCCCACTCGAGCCAGGCTCTGCTATATCTCTTCCGGCGAATGAATGAAACTGTCGCTGGATGGGATTGACGATGTTCTTTCTTGATAGCCAGCCCATCCAGGCAAGAAAACTACTTCAAGATATTCCTCGTCTTCAAATGGATGGACGCGCCATTTCTCATACCTTTTTCACATTTGAAACTCCAAGCCCTTTGAATTTCGAATGAACGAAAATATTTTTCCGGTTGAAGTCTCAATGATGAGCCTTTTTGAACATCATTTTCCTTCAAGGCCGTCAATTGAATGACCACAGGCCAGGTTGTCGATGTAGATCACTAAAATCCGTCCCCCTTCCCCCCTTCCCCCAGCTGGCACCGGACCCTTAATCTTTCCCAGCAAGGGAGCGAGCCTACTACTCGCTCCGCTGCGAGCAGAAGGAAGTTAGAGTGAGAAGGATAAGAAAAAGGGAAAGGGCCAGCATGGACATATCGAGATCCGGCGTAAGTCTTTGATGTCAAGATTAGGAAGTCGACAGCTAGAGCATCCAAACACGAGGAAAACGACACTGGCCAACTGCTACTTCTCCTGCTCTGATGGAGAGCCCATCGTTGGAATGCTGGCAGAGGTTGGTTTCAAGGGGGAATGCGCCAGATTATCGCGAGCGCCGGGATTCGGGTGGACAAACCTGCATGACTTAATGTCATTTTCTTTTCTTTCTTTTTCTCTTTTGTCTTTCTTGTTCGCCATCTGCACACTGAGCTAAAGGGCGCGGTCCGATTCGTGCCTTTCGCAGGTCGATGATATCATAGCTGTCTGGGCACGAGACAAAAAAAACCTTTTCCCTTCCGGCCCCGTTATACTGAAGATTGGGTAAAAACCGTTTCTTCTTTCTCTTTCTGTGGGCTCACACTCAATGCAAGAAGTCCTCCCGATCTGTTCACCCCGGGATACCGAAAAAAAAAAAAAAAAAGAAAACCGCCCGATGTCTAGGTGACGTTAACTTGGTTCAGCCATTTCGTGCACCATGGCGTTGGAAGCATCCGAGTAACCACTTTACTTGAACTCATTTTACCATTTCCCTCGCGATTACTATATATAAAAATCGTTAGACGGCAATCAACCTTCAACAAAGCCATCCGGATTCGATACCTGCTACCCCCGTTCCGTTCCGGGGCCTCAAAGCAATTGGATAGATTGATTTATTGTCCACAAAACCAATAATGACAATTCGAAACGCTGGAAGCCTCTAGTGCGGAGGGTAAAAAGATACACTTACGCAGTTTTCAGAGTCACGCCTCCTCCCCAGTTTAGTTTGCATAGATCATTCCCAGAAATAGGAATTGATCAAATGGATAAGAGCGAAGATCCTCCTCCTGCTGTCGTCGTCGTTAAATGGGACTACGGAACTAAGCTGGTTAAAGGGCAAGTAGGTACATGTCAAGTACTTTTACCGGTTGCACATATAGTGGACGGTGATTCGTGAATGAGATTTGATCGACTGATTGACCGAGGATTGGCGTATCATTCAGGCTTCTCGAAGCTAAATCGAGTAAGTAAGAAACGGGGAAATGGGGCAATGTTTGGGGGGTTGGTCGAAGGGGTGCGGTTGGTGATGCCGGGGTGGGTTGATATGCGAGTTCATGACCATATGAGCATTCTATTGATTCCGTTCTGTCTCTCGCTGACTGACTAGTGCTCACCGGCGAGGAGTACTTTTGTGAGTGGGGTCTTGTGAATTCACCACCCGGCGGCTCTTTAAGAAATGGACGAGCGGTGAATTAATGATGTGCTCTGTCATTGTCTCTGTCTCTGTCTCCCTCCTCGCAAATACGAAATAATTAGTATATTGATTATATTACGACTAGCGTATCAAGTACAAATACAGACATGCGATATGTAACGAACATGGACTTGCTTTTTCTCTGTGCGATAAAAGAAAAGAAAAAAAAGAAACGTTCAAGCTGGCTTGGGCCGAGAAAAGGTTGTATTAAGGATATACGCTACTGCTTTCTTTGCTGGCTGGGTTTTAGTTCAGAAAAATCAACTAATGTCGCCGTCTTTTCTCCTTTCGCTGAGAATGCTGGTGGAAGCCAAAATATTTCAAAAGTCGTCACACTTTTTGAGAAAAAAGAAACGAAAGAAAGAGGCATGATCTAACCAGTCGCTTCGTGCTCTGATGTATGCTTATGCTGCCATTACAGACAACAATCCTGGCCCTAGTTAGCTTGGTCTGTCAGTCTTGTTCTGCCAGTCCACTGCTGAAAGGACCTTGGGGAGGTGGAGACTTCGACCCAAACCCAAGTCCTCCAGCCACCGGCGGCGCCCTACCTACTCACTGAAGCACTCGCCGTCCCTTCTTATTCTTATTCCTGTTCTTTTTTTTTCTCTTTTGTTTTGGTACCAGGCTTGGTGGCACTTGCATACATACCTTCACACATATCCAGACGAATTTAATCCCACCATCGCCCATTTTAACCCATTTTCCTCTCCATTTCAATCCCATACAAACTTACCTATAACTTCTACTCACCCTCTGCGCCTCGCTCCTTGGATCTCATATTCCAACCAACCCCTTTCACCTCTAACCATCTACCAACAGTATCACCACTTGTAATTATCCGACAACCTCCTACGAGAAAGGCAGGCGGAGAATTCTAACAAAGAAGGGACAAAGCCACCCCCATATAATCAAAGAGAAGAAAGATAGAATAGGTCGCTTCGAGAAGGAACCTACCGCTGCTGTCTTGCCCTCGAACTTGATTAGTCGACTTTGAAGGAACTCGTATCACAATGTCACTGTAATAAAAAAAAAAAGATAGAAAAGGGCACTCCATTCGAAGGCAACGTCAGTCTGAAAAGCCGAGAAACATTAAACTAGGGACTGCTGTTTTCAACGTCATCCTTGCCGACCAACCATCCGCCACCTCTGTCTTTGAAATCCGACTTTTACCTAGTTATTTAGATACCGTCTGATATATATACCGACGTCTATATCCGCCACTGACGTCTGTTGTGGAATATTAAGCGTCTTCTGCCCAGAGACGCCTGCCCTCTCATACAATACTTGATTTGTTCGTCGTTATTTTTGACCAAACGACGTTTGCAACACATCAATCTCAGCCCTTCGTACCATCCTTTCGACGCAGGCCAACGACCTCCGACACTTTCGAGAATCGATATCGGTCTCGGACGCCATATTTACCTTTGTTCTGCGATAAAAATTGCAGGACTCTCCCATTTAGTATAATCAGAGTCTCTCCTATGCATAGGTTCTCTTTACGTGGGATCTCGGCGATACCCGGTTCTGGAATGGACACCGCTGAAAGATCCCCGGATTCTATGACCTCTCCCGTTCATGCAGGTGACGACGTCAACGTGCTCGACCTGGAAGAAGAAGAGATGTACGCCAGGACTATGAGTCCTAGGCGGAATAGTGAAGAGATGGAAAGATACGCCAGCGAGGCGAAAGAGCGATTAGAAAAGTAAGCTTGCCACCACCTTCCAGCTCTATCTAAGCCGTGAGACTGACGAGGATGCTTTTTCGTCTCAGGCAAGCAAAACTTCTGCAGGAATCTCTCCTCGCTCTATTAGACCGTGTCGACAAGGTTCGAGAAGAACACGACAAGTTAGAAGGAGAGAATAAGTTCCTCCAAGACTACATCGGTCACCTCATGCAGACGAGTAAAATAACAGGCTCGGGAGGCATCAAGTCTTCGAGTAACCGGGGCAAATAATTGCTTACTCCTTTTCTTCATCACATTCGTTCGAGTTCATTCTCGCTAGTCTAATCTCGTCACAATTTCAACCATCATAAAAACGGAGTTTCAATGCGAAAGATCTCATTCTTGTTTTAAAGGCGTCATTTGATTATTCTTATTTATTGGACCCGGTAATGGTCAACCCTCTATAATCTACTGTGTATTATTATTATTCCTCTTCCTCTACCACCCGCCGACGCCGTCACCAAATTCTAGTAGAATCCTCATTAGACAAACCTCCTTCCTCCACCTTCGATGAAGTTGTACGACGACACGTCGCCCAAAGAACCTTATCCACGAATTTACGACTGACTGAAAGCCTCTTTTTCCCTTGCTTTGCCGCCATTACTGGGAGTTCAGCAGGATTATTCTGCTTTTGATATTTCTGTCTTTTCTGTTTTTGGTCTTGTTTACATTTGCGATTGAACATTATCGTTGAGCATTTTTGTATATCAAAAACCGTCAGGTCTTTGAAGTTTTCAAAGGACCACATTGGAGTCTCCTCACCGCCAACTCACCACACTCTCCTAGTTGCTTCCTTCTAGCATCAAAACTTCCTATTGTATCTATTTCTCTCTTTGCCTCTCCATTTTTTTTTTTCTTTATTATGTTTTAACGGCGCTAAATTAGGGAATATTTTAATCGGAGGAAAAACTTCTCTTTGTGTTCCTGTATATCTAGTGTATTTTTCTTTTCCGTCAAACAATTCAGAACCAATTAATCCTCTGAGAAAAACTCGGGGGTGGATGCAGAGTATCTTGTTACCGTTCCGGGATATTCTGAATTCTAATGACATAATATAAACATGAGAAAGTTAGATTGGCGATATAGCATAAGTTTCGTGGACTATAGTCCTACCCTCATCCCCATATCGTCCTATAATCCGATCCTATCTAATGTAATTTCTTCATGCGGAATTACGGACGAATGAAATAGTATTTAACGCTGAATGCGATACTTGAGATGGTGCATTTTGCTATTATTGATATCATTGATTGATTTTTCGGGGAGGAAAATCCCCACGCTCGCTGAACGCCGTTTCGTGGGTATACCATCTTTGCCCTCCCTCTATCTGATTGGTATTTGAGGTCGATAATTTAATTTCGCACCTGGGGTCTTCCTTTCCTTTTTGTTTTAAGAAGATATGTTTGCTTTTCTCGGACGCAAGGCGTCATATATTCGGGGCAAAGCGGTGAGAAGAAAATTCGATGCGATCTCGGCTCCTGAAGTGTTATATCAACTAACCTTCTTCAGAAACCTTAGAGCTTTTGAGGGGTTGAACATATTTTGGGTATCGATACTTAAACAGCGACGGGCTTGTTCGGTTCTTTGGCGTCGCTTCGTTCAGCCGAAAAGCTTGGTACAGCAACTAACGCTGCACGAGCGACTTTGCGGCGACGGCATGGGGTGCCCGTAACCAGCGCCATGTGCGAATAGGAACTAAACTAGACCCGAACTCTCAAGGGGGGAAAAGGCTGTAGTCGAGACTAAAGAAACTGGAGAGAGCGGCTTAGTAGAGGGGCTATACAGGAATGTTGAAACCCCCCCCCAAAAAAAAAAAAAAAAAAAAAAAAAACTGGCAGGTAGCATTCCCTGTGACGTCATATCATGAAGCAGGGGGCTTTGTCGGCTCCACACCACAATCAACCAAACTCCCTTTATAATTACCCAGACTTGAAAACATTTTTTGAATTCGAGTCATGCATCACTTATGCACGATCTGGCAAGTAAAAATGGTTTAGTGAACGGGAATTACATTTCTAATACGCGGACGCTCCAACGGGGAAGGTAATGTACATAAGTAAATAAAACGGTAATGCCATCGGTCGAATCGATTTTCATGAAGATGTCTGTAAGGAGGAAGTACCTAACCGACTGGCATTGACTTGATCCGTAGAACTCCATTCTTCACCGGAAATACTCGGCACGATATCCAGTCTGCGGTTCGCTCTAATATGCTATTTTGCACCGCCCTAGTTCTACCTTGCATAGCGGTCAGGAATGTAGTATAATGAAATCATGGAAGTTTTAGATTTCGCTATATATCTTCGTACGTGATGTTTCCGGCGCTCTTTCGGGTTTTCAAATATTTGAGATGACGTGAATAGGAATGTTCCGGTTGAGAATATCGTGGAAATGATTTATCGTCGTCATCCGGATTGCAAAACGTTCACTCTATTATTACCTAAGCTCTTGATTAAGTCCGAATAATCGTTATATATCGAGCAAACCGGAACCCTCAAACGTCTACATTCCTATAGGATTTTAAACCAAGCCATATTCAACATTGTTAACAATCCTAGTATTTCAAATACTGACTAAAGAATATTCGAATCCGAACGCCACTTCAGCGTCTGGAACTATAATTTATATACAGAGAATCGAATGCAAATCAATTCAAGCAAAATTTAAAAACAAGGGAACCAAACATCCCCCCATCGTGTATGCATAATAGATAACCGGCCTTTCGCCTCATTGAATACATAGAGTACAGGAAACAGGAGAACCTAGCTCCGCTAATCGATACTACCATAATACAACAAAATCCCTTCGCCCATAAATATCCCGGGGTATCCATTATACATTGTGGGATTAAACAGAAGAGCTGGTTGGCTCCGATCCACAGATCCAGCACGCTATAATAAAGGTAAAAATAATCGTGGAGACAGAGTACATCCGTATGTGATAGGTATATAGAACCACCCGAGGGTTCTTTCAAAACAGTTGACTCCAGATTACCGTGAAAAAAAAGTAGGATCGCGAAAAGCTTTTGGGTATCGTTTGAGTAAATAAAAGAAATTTCGTAAGAGAAAGAAACATTCTACAGAACTTAACCAATATCAACGGATTGGTAAACGAGCGGTGAGAGGGCTAGGTTCGGCAGGCGGTATCGCGGGTAACGCAGGTTCCTCCGATATGGACATCACATGAAGGGGAGACCCTAATGGGTTGTTGCCATATCTCGAGACATACGATGGCGGTCTCGTTCCCGTGCTCAGTATCGAGCTTCTATTCGATCTCACATCTTCGCTAGCCCTTCTGTAAACGTTCTCTGCCTCGCTCCTTCTCATCCAGTAGAACTGGTCTGGGTTGACTCTGACCGTTTGTCGCCAGAATCCGTAAGCAGGCGGCGGGGGAGGAAGATCCTTTGGCGCTCCGTCGTCTTCACGTTCTACTGGGGCACCGCTTTGGCCAGGCATAGTGCGGACTTGAATAGGTCTGGTGGGTTGAGCGTACCCCCATTGTCCTGGTGTCATTCCTGCAAACATGGGGTTGGTGTAGGTTTCTGTCGTTCTAGGTGCTTCTTCATCGGGATACGAGAAAGGTCGTGCTACGGCTAAGCATACGCGGACGAGAGAGTGGAAGAAGAAAAAAGCGGCCATGAGGGTGATCAAAATAAGCGCAATTTGAAGTGGCGGTGAGGTCAACTTGTCGTTCATGAAAAGACCGAGATCTAGGAACTGTCAGTGATATGTACCGGATGACTGTATCGTTGATATAAAACTCACATATGGCAAGCACCACGATAAACACAATTGACCAAACTAATAGAATTGCAACTTTTGTTTTCAATTCTGGTTTGTTCAAACACGATTTTGCAAAGTTTTTCAGCGAAGCGGCTCTTGTTATCGATGAATTATCAGATTGGTTATCTTCCACCGGTTGAGGGGAACTCCTGGTCATCGGACTTGGTTGTGGGGATTGCACCACTGCTGGCGGTGGGGGTTGTATCTCCGTTCGAGATAAATTGACAACCGTGGCTTGACTTGTTTGGAATGCAACCGATCTTGCGCCCATTGGTTGAGCCACCTCTGCAATCGACGGCAAAGGCCTCGGTGTAGTGGGCGATTTGGGAACACTGGAAGTTCCCGTACGACTTGAAAAGGCCGAGGCTATCGACGACGCCGCCGATGGTCGTCTCGAGTGTGATCCATTGGGGTCGAGATATGGTGCAGCTGGTGGGCTCGGAACCTCAGGCCCCCATGATATGCGAAAGGTTGGTATAGATGGTAAAGCGAACGGCATGTTGGCTAATAATCACTGAACAATTCGCATATATTTGAATGATGTCGATTTTAATGATAGTCTGAATCGAAAATTACTGAACGAATTTCGTAATCCGAAATATTGTTTACGAAGAGTCAATCCACGAGAATAACTTGCAAAAGTGATATATATGAAGGAATAAGGGTGACTTTGTAAGATGTCGTTAGTTAGCCGGCTAGCCTGCTATTGTAAATTTCGTAAAAGTTGAATCGGATTTTTTGAAAGAGTGGATGTCTGCGATGCCCGGCAGCAGACGATAAAGGAGAGTGTGAAAATCGCTAGGAAAATTGAACTGAACTCTCCGATACCTCAAAGCATTCTACCCAAAGACTGTCGATCGATCCGAGAAGGGTGATTTGCTAAAGTTCGAAGAAAACTGTTGGCTTGAATTTTCATCGAAGAGGAAAAAAGAAAACGAACGAGTGGATGGAAAGGTGACGCTGGTGAATTGATAACATGAACTCAACGGCCGGACTGGGTAGGATTTCTGTTCGGGCTAGCTGGCTTCTGACGCGAAGAGACGGAGAAAACAGCAATAGTAGGTATCACAAGCCCTGGCGATTGTATCAAAGGAGTGACGGTGTGAAAATGAGTGTGGTGGGCTGTGACACCGATTCTGGAAGAGGAAAGCCGTTAAAGTATCACTGCTAGATCGAGGATGGCCGGAATATTGAGATATCTGGACATATCGAGGAATGGAGACTATCAACGGAGAAGATAGAGGGAAAAGGAGTCGCAGGTTGTTTGAGGACGTCTTGTCCCTTCTTTGCAGCATATAATCCCCAGCAGATTGCGAGTTTTCCGGGTGGAAGTGAGTGGTCAAAGGGGAATAGGGTGAAGAGTCTCAATGGGCTGGGGAATTAATTCGTATGGGGTCAGTGCATAACGGTTTCACGGCCCTGAGTCTGCAGGGGTAATTTTGCACCGCCAAAAGGGACCCCTGGAAACGCTGGTTCGCCATTAACGAGCGGGTGTTGTGGGTATCTGTGAGCTGACAGTCTGCCAAGATGGCCTAACTCGCATCCTCATTGGACGGATGTCTCGCTCAGCTCATATTATAACTTTCGAGATTTCACGTGCTCAGAGATATATTGATATTGATTCGCGCACCAGGAAAAGATAGCGCTAGAACCACTCCGGGCAAATAAATTGCTGGAATTGCTTTGATATAAGGCAGAGTATAGTACAATCGGGTATCTCTCAACGTTTTGCATCGCATTTGCATCGCTATTTTCCCAGCTCTCCGAGAAGTAGATTTCTATCAGATGAAGCGGAAACGACTATTACTTTGTTAGGTATCAGTTCACGACGTTGACAAGACGGGTAACTTACTGATGGGCTCATTGCCAGGCATGAATCGAACGTCGTTCACGGTTCCCTTGTGTCCAGGAAGCTTGTAAAGAAGCTTCTTAGAATCAGTGTCCCAGACGCACTAAAAAAATCACGTCAATATGTTAATGCAAGCGCAAATGATATCACCGTTTTGAAGCACTTACTGCTGTACGGTCGCCACTCCCGGCAGCGATTTTATCACCCTTGGGCGACCAACTTGCCCGGATCAAATTCTTTTCGAGTCCATATGGTGCTCCCTCGAAAACTTTGAGAGTCCGGTCGGCGGCTGCGAAAGGCCGGATATCCCACATTCTAACCGTCGAGTCCATCGCGTTTGACAATAAGGACTGGCCATCCGGGGATACGCTTAAAGATGTGATGGTATCCGTATGCCCTCGTAGATAATTAACGACCTCTTTCTTTCTAAAATCCCAAACCTAGACCCCGAGAAATCAGTATGGAAACCATCACAGACATATATGATAGGAAGGATATGCTTACTTTGATATCGTTTTCAATACCCCCGCTATATATCTCGGTACCCGAATCTCCAATAGCCACCGCAGTTATCGGAAAGTTGGTTTCTATATAGTCTACCGCCTCCTTCGCCCTTGGGTCCCAGATACCAATCGTCCCGTCATCACTACCACTTATTATAAGTTCCAACCCCTTACGAGATATATCGATATTGTTGACGATATCCTCATGGCCAATGTGTCTTCTAATTCTCTGACCCGTTTCTACGTCCCAGTCTGCCACCAATGAATCCGAAGTCGCCGTGTATATGCTCCTCCCATCCCTCGACCACTGTAGATCGAGTATTGCACCTTTGTGACCACTAATTTCCCCGTAGTTTTGACACTCTCCATACGTGTTCCACAATACTAGAGTATATCCATTAGCTAGAAGTATGAAAAAAGTTAGAGAAAGGGTCGGTGACGTACGAACAGTCCTATCGAAGGACCCGGAAGCAATGTGCTCGCCTGTAGGATCGAATCTCACAGCAAAAACCTCGGCCTAGATCAAATTCTGGTCAATTACGCATTATTCATGAACAGTACCAAGCCGTAGTAGAAACTGAAGGATGGTGGATATACCGAATGACCGGCAAGCTCCATGATGGGAGCTTGTAAAGCGCTTGTTCGAGGAATCTACGTAAAGATGTTAGTAAAGAAAAGGCACTTGCCATCCATTGGCTCAAGTATCGCGCTAGAGAGAAGTATCATACAGCTTTAATAAGCGCCCCCGATTTCGAAGAGGAAGAAGCGATCGCGACCGCATTCCCAGTGTCCCTAGGCACTGACTTCTGCCTCTTGACCAGCTGGTTCGAGGTTGACAGGTAGCCATCGTCGTTTGGAGCTTTCCGCTTATCCGTCGACATCTTGGGATGTTATATCGTTTGAATGAAGTGTTTGTATCGAGGATGGGTTCTCTTAGAAGGTTAGACGATATGCTATAGTCTGCGGTTCGAGATGGTTGTGGAAGTGAATGTTGAGTTGATCGCGCGCGTGTGTGATGGATTTGCTGTGGCTGGTCATCAAAATTGCCGCCACCGCACCGCCACTGCAATTTCGAGGCAACACTGTGCAGCTTGAAACCCGCAGCTTAGCTCTTGGACATCTCAACCAGCGTCCATACCATCGCATCTCATCGGGCCATCCGTTCAACCTATGCAAGCTCGCCTTATCCTTCAACCAGGCTAAAAACTCCATCGACCCAACAGAGCTGAACCTCGACCTTATAGGGATCTGCCTTTACCGGAGTGACACCAGCGACAGGGCTATTGCACCTATCTCGAAGGATCCCGAGTGGTGAAGCGCGGATTAGCTACGCCAGAACGTCACTCTCCCAGTAACAATATCACAAAATGGCATCCACAACACGAGCGAGGCTCGGTGAAGAGTGAGCTATCAGTCCATTACTATGTAGCTGCTCAAAGTGCTCAAATGTCTAATTCGTATTTTACCACCAAATAGAGTCTGGAAATCCAGGACCGACAAAATCGTTCGTTGAGCCCTCTACACTCTCTGCCCGTCTTTACACCCGCGTCATGCATATACTCATGCATATAGCCAAGGGGTTTTATCCCAGTTCAATGGCACTTCTAACATATATCTTTCTATTCACACTCATTGGTAGAACGCCGAGCTCGTCACATTGACATACGGTTCCGTGGTGGCGCAACTGTGTAAAGACCTCGACGGGGACTACACCGAAGTCAACAAACAGCTAGATAAGATGGGGTATAATATCGGGCTACGCCTAATAGAAGATTTTCTAGCCAAGAGCAACATGCAGCAGAAGTGCGCCAACTTTAGGGACACAGCAGATGTCATCTCCAAGGTCTTACCAAAACCTATTTCACACTTCCGAAAACAGGAATCATGAAGCTGACGGGGGGGTTTCTGTGATGATTACATAGGTTGGCTTTAAAATGTTTTTGAACATCATACCTACAATCGCGAATTGGAGTTCGGATAACAAACAGTTTTCACTATTGTTGGATGAAAATCCGCTGGCGGATTTCGTCGAGCTTCCGGACGATGGAAAGGCGCAAGGAGAGTTGTGGTATTCTAATATGCTGTGTGGGGTTATCAGAGGTGCATTGGAAATGGTTCGTGAAACGACATTCCACCTGTTCCTGCAGTCTCCTTTATTACATGGTAGCTGACCCTCACAATCTACAAATATAGGTGCAAATGCAAGTTGATGTGCATTTTGTTAGTGATATTCTTCGAGGGCATGATACGACGGAGATGAGAATCACGTTGATTAGATATATTGATGATGAAATGCCGCAGGATGATGAATAAACTATATTATATGATACTAGCTCCCTTAGGTTCTGAGGACAAAGAGAGTAAAAAGGAAGAATTTAAAGCAAGGGAAGACGCCAATACAGCTTCCTTTCTTAAACCCCCTTTGCTTGCAAGATCGATTTCTTGCGAAAAATCTGATATCCGGAGTCTCGGAGTTCAGCCACAATTTTTCAAAGGAGGATCCCGGAATGCCACCAGCGCTGGCAATGTATACTATTACTGGGATATAGATATATCGACTTCCTGGCCTACCAATTAGTTAGAGCTTTTTATATGGGAGCGTATATTGAAGAAATGGGGTGCGCCGATTTGTCGCTACTGGATTCAGCCTTTTCTACATTCATCAATACTAAAGAAAGAAAGAAGCAGGTTTCTATCAAGAAACAGGAGGTAGAGATAAGGATGAAGATACAGCCAGGAGGGTATTTAACAAGGATATTTCTGAAAAAAATTATCGTATTTCTGAAGCTTCGGTGTAATATTATAATCTCGAGCTCCACATAACCTTTCCTATCCGTTTGATCACGTGATTCTTGTTTTGATGTGCGTCAGGATTGCGCAAGTCAGCATGCGACAGTTGCCGTTCAAGAAGGATCTTCATATCAAGTATATTAAAATAACCAGACAGTTTTGATTCTGCCTGACAAGAGCGAGACTATCTAGATAGATTAGATAAATTTCCAGAGCCTCGAGATTTCTTGTGGTAAAAGCGAGAACACTGTTAGCGCAAGCAGAGCCGCTGCAGTTGTGTTCTAGCCCGTTTCTAGCCCGCCGGCCTCGAATGCCCGAGACTGCTTCGAGGCTACGAAGGCTAGGTAGCTTGTATATGCAACACAACCTGTGGGGTCTTTTGAATAAACTGGATGAAGACCAGTCTCGGGGATGAAGCCATGATGTATATGCCATGTTCGAAACCGAATGCAATGCAATGGCGAGGCCTTTTCTTTTGTTTGTTTGCTCGAGTAATTTTTGACAAGCTTCAACCGCCAGGTCATGATGCGAGGCAAGGCAAGGGCAAAGCAAGCGCAAGCTAGCCAAGTGACTTGTTGCTAAAAATGCGCACTATTTTTGGTGGACTGTGTGCAACATTCGCTTCAACTACATGTCTTGTTAAGGCTAAAATGGATTTGCGGGAGTGTCAAGACTACTTTCAATACAGAGGCCTCTCGAGATGGCGTGCACGCGTGAATTTGAAGACCATCCGGGAACGTACGGTTGCGCTCATGTATTAAAGGCAGACTTTATCTCTTCTCTTTGGGAGAATCCCGGGTCCCAGGAATCTTTTCGGTTTTCTTTGGGGTATTTTGTGGTCAAGTGATTCCAAGAAGCACGGATTAATTGAATGTACCCCGGTCAGTCTGGCGAGAAAGTTCATCTACAGCTTTGAGCGAGCGAAATCAACGAAGAAAAGCATGACAAATAAAGCTGGAAAATTATGTATTATGGGGTATAATCAACATTGAAATCTATTATATAAATGAAGGTAAAGAAGAGGAGGAGGATTCAGCAAAAGTCGCGAGAGGGCTGCCGGTATTTATACAATGACTGGGTTGGATCCTTACTGTGGTGGTTGGTGGTGGGTGTCGACGGGTTTGTTCCAACAAGTAAACCGTCGAGGGTCCAGTCTTTTATCGCTTTTTCTGTTGTTCCCTGCGCTTTAATTTTAAGTATAAAAGCAGCCCCCATCTCTCCGGTCCCCAAAATCTAAAGTCGCTCTTCCTCCCTCTCGATCGAGCCCACACACTCGCTCGCTGCGGTTTTTAGAAATTATAATTATAAGAATATATTTTATTATGAAAATAGAGTCCATCTTGAACATCTACCATCGGGTTTCCAGGCTGTAAAAAACGACGTCCATTGCTTCGGGCTGGATTGTCAGGCCCGGCCCAAATCGCCTCTTAGCTTTGCCTTTTTCCGCCACCTTTTTTTTTTTTTTTCTGTGATTCCCTCTTTTGCCCTCTAATATCCGAACACCAGTGCCCGAATTCATTCGAGTTTCCTTTTCTCCAACTACATCAAAAAAAGTCGACCGAACACCTTGCAAAAACCAGTCCAAGGCCATCTGTGCCGCAAAGGACGGATTGCGGATTCTCTTGGATTACTTTCTACATTCAAAACGACTTCCAACGTCCAAGTTGCCCTTTCCAGCTTGGGTGAACATTCCCTGAAACATATCTGTTCTTAGATTATCACCATCTTCATATACACACATATTTTGAACAACTGTCGCACTTCAAGGTAGGCTTCATTTTACTTTTAATTTAGTCTACTTTATTCCAATCTTTTCGTCGTCAATCATCTTTCGAAGGCCTATGTTTTTGAATTGCCCTCTACGTTGTCCTTTTACTTGCATGATCGATCAAACCCGCAAAACTTGTAGAAGGCTAGAAAGCTCTCTGTGAGGTGGCCTTGAATACCGTCGCCTTTGATCGATATTCCTCCGTCGTTGTCGAGAAACAATAATGTTCACACCACTCGATGCTATGGTTGAATTCTGCGCCCAAGATTGACAGCTGCGATTAATAAGAACATGCGAGGTGGATAACAACGTGGACCTCGTTCCTGGGGTGTTGTGTCCGTGTCCATGCACTGGACTTTCCCAGAGTTTATTAGCATCGTTTCTTAATCAGCGCATTCCCCCTTGGTTCGTCTATATATTCATTTTCGGTGCGCCATCGCCGTCGCAGTTGGTCTAGTTATTACGTCGATACGACGCCTTTTCCTGTGCCAGAGGCTCTTCTTTGTCGAGGGTGACACTGCACTGATGGGTCGTATATACTGGGGATGATTGTGATCTTGTGTTTTTGGTACATTAGTCATTAGTTTGACTGGTGACTTGACTGTGCCGTCGACGCCTGAACTTGTCCCACCGTTTTCTGATTTCCTGGTTTTTTTTTTTTTTTTGTGTCTCTCTTAAATTTGATTTTCGAATGGCGTCCTCCGGACCCTTCATCCTTCCATAACCCCCGTCCTCTTTCCCACGACTCCACATCGTTACAGCGAGTTAGCAGTAAATAACACTCTTATTCAGTTACAACTATTATCCTATCGCTTGCACATTGTTAATACTGAATATCACCCAATCGGTGGCCTTGTACTGCAGGACAAGGACACTAAGCTTTTAACGAGACGAAGGTAAGAGAAATAAATCCAGAAAGCAGAGTTAATCCAACACCCGCTTTCTATCCTCCGCCATCGCCGCCGAAGAAAAGGCACCGAACGAGCGAGCATTTTTAGTGTTCTGTTCGAGAAAAGAGGGCACTTGAAGGAGAATACAAGCACCCAGGTTGTCGTTTTTCCGGCGTGGTGTCTCCACCGAGAGCCTCTCTCTTTCTCTCCAGATCTCTCTTGCTTGTCTCTGTCTCCCCAGACCCTCCCCTTCTGCTTTCCTTTAATCGACCCCCTTCCTTCCTTCCTTCCTTCCTTCCTTCCTTCCTTCCTCTTCTTTCCTTCCAGCTCTCCCGAACCCTCTCGTCTTTTCCATTTTTCCATTTCACCCTTTTTACTTTTTCGTTACGGAACTCCGAGCTATATCCGTCCCATCTTTAATATTGTAATAACCCACCTCCTCCTCCAACCCCCATCACCCACCCTTTCCTACTCCATCCATCTGCCCTTCAAGCTTCGGGCTTGGGAACTCGATTGTTTGACTGCCACTGGCACACTACTGAGACGACAGCTGCGAGACCGGAATAAACCATCTGCGGTTGATTGCCCCCCGCTGGCTATTCTTCGTCCGTGGCAGCACTTTATTTGAGAGTAGGTCCAACTACAGTTTGATACATGTTTCCTTCGTTCATGATGATGTTTGCAATGAGTTGAATATATCAATTGTTTGTCCGCGTGTGATCTCTTACATGTCTGTTGTATCCATTCACAACCGCTGGCCTCGTTTCTGCCGACTGGCCTTAGTCATCATCAATCATCATCATCACCCGACTGTCGCGGTACTGGTGGCGGTATTGTAGTGGTAGTGGTAGTGGTAGTGGTAGTGGTGATTAGGATGGTGGACGTCGCGAAAGGGTCTCCCGACCCTAGCCAGCTAGCCCTGGCCGCAAATACTTCCCCACTGATCTTGATATATACTTAAGTATATTTCCTGAAGTATTGGCATGTCTTTTGTTACTTCCCGCCGCACACTTTATTAGTTTTCTAAACACCATCGCCAAGCATCGCAACCAGAACTATATCTCCATTTCATCCATCGCATCTGCAATACCACCATATTCACAGTTGATTTTTGCTTTGGTATGACCATCCGTCCTTTTCCATATTCCTATTTTCCCACTGGCTATTACATCGCGAGTTCAGCCAACCAAAGGAGGCGAGAGATATTAAATATTACGGGTCGGCCAATGGTTGCCGGACCGCATCGTCTATATATTTCTCTCTTTCTCACCACCACCACCGCCCTTTCAACCCCCCCGTCTTCTCCCCCCATTCCTCATTCCCATTCTCCTCTCCTCTTTTATATACCAACATCACCAACTCTATTTATCGCGTGAATAACTCCTCATCTTGCGCTTCATCTGCTCAGAGTCCGTTTTTTGACCAGTTGGTGTTTTTTAATTTATTTTGGCTTCCCACACACACACACACACACACAGAGTTATCCACCCTCTCCGCTAGCACCAAACGTGGTGTCTGTGTTAAATGTGCTAATTTCCCGCGCCACCTGCTTTCTTTTCCTTCCTTCCCTTCCTTTCCCCAAACGTCCGGCTTCCCTCTCCTCTCCGTTTTTATGTATGTTTTTTATTTTGACCCGTTGTGCGCCGTTTTTATATTCCTGCTTGCATCCCTTTGCGAGATACCCTTACATATATATACATACATACAGACATACATACATACATATATCAATTAATGAAGAAGGGACGACGAAGCGCTGACACATCTGGCCCCCTGCAGTAGTTGGCAGAACCATCGCAACTGCCACCAATCGGTATTCTCATTCTCATCTCTCTCCCATTCCTACTGGTCTCCGTCCTATCAAAATCGGAAGATTCCATATAACCATCAACCGAAGAATCGATCGCGTTGCTGTGGTAGAGTTTTGGCACCCACCACACTCTCTAGAACGATTCGCTTCGTAATCTAGATAGAGAAGACCCTGGAGCAATTTGCCCCCATCCGACGCAACGGTAATCCTTCTCCTCCGATTGCCGCGATTTTCGTTTCGTGCTCCTTCATCGCGGCTCAATCTTTGGTTATACAAGCCTGACGCGATATCATCATCATCTGTATCGGCGTTCATCAACGTTATACTCGTCGCCATACCTTCCTCTTCCCCTCTCACTCTTCTATTTTTCTTTTTTCCCTTCTTCGTCTGTGGTCCACCGTTACGGCCACACCTCGTCCTCTGATATATTCTTGTCGCTGATCGCTTAACATGAGCCAGGGCGAAGGTGGTACGCCCAATCTCAACATGAACAACCTCAACCAGATGACAAATCTGGCTGTGGCCGGTGGCATGCCGATGGGCCATGCACCTCAGAATCCAAATATGCCAAATGGGTCCGGCGCCAAAGCCCTCGAGAGAGCTCTACTCAACACGTATATTTATGACTATTTCATCCGACATGACATGTATGATAGTGCCCGTGCCATCCTGCAGGAAGCCGAGGTCTCGACAGAGCCCAACACTTCCGTAAGACGCGCATCTCCATCGCGGCGTTCTCAAAAGCACGACCCGGACGGCAATCTTATCAACGGCATCGATGATTCCATGGATGGCGATAGGAAAGACGACGGCGAAGGTAGCGAACGGGGTGCAGATCTGCCATTACCCAAGGTCCCCCAGGATTCGTCCGGAGGTTCCTTCTTATATGACTGGTGGTCCCTTTTCTGGGATATTTTTGGTGCTCGTACCGGCAAGGCTGTCTCCGGCCCTGCCATGACATATGTCAACCAAGTCCAGGTACGTTTCGACCTCTGTATCCTTGACTTTCTTTTGGTGTGATGCTTTTTTCTTGTCGGTCTTGAGGACATCTTATGTAAATTAACAACCCGAGGCGCAGGCGAAATCGAGGGAGCAACAGCAGAGGCTGCTCCAGATAACGCAAGCTGGCGGTTTGATGGCCGGCCAAATTCCCGGGCAGTTCATGGCTGGATATCCGAATCAGATGCTGAGAGTCCCTAACGGGGTTATGCATACCGACGATGTTCTTCAACAGAAGAATCTGGCTCGACAAGCAATGGTTAACAATCAAAGGAAACAGCCGTTTCCCCAAAATCCGTAAGTTCCATTCCTGTTTTGCTCCCTCCTATGAGGTAACACTAAGTCTAGTGACTGTGCAATGTTTTGCCTTTTGCCATGACGCAAAATTACTGAAACCAGTTGATATCGCGCCTCGCAGAACCCAGCAGCAACTCCAGCAGCAACTGAAGACCCAGCACCAACAGCAGCAAATCATGCAGCAGCAGACGATGCAACGAGACCAATCAGTTGATGGCGAACGACCGCAGTCTCCCGCTCCTGGCCAGAACGGCTCTTCACCTTCTAAGCGCCCGCGCATAGAAGGCGAGTTCCAGCCTGGTGCTGGACGGGGACAGCTTCAAAATATGCCTGCTGCCGGTCAAAACACCACCCAAGCAGTACTCATGCATCACGGAATCAACCCATCGTCGCTCACACCAGCTCAGTTCGCGCAATTTCACGGTTCGAATCCAGCCCTTCAGGCCAAATCGATCGCTGCCTACGCTCAGAACTTAAGGATGCATCAACAAAGTGCAGCGACCGCCGCAATGGGCAATCCGGCTCTCGCCAAGGGCGTTATGCCGAATGCTCAGATGGGTGGTGTATCTGCAGCGCACGGATCACCGATGGTGCACCAGACTTCGGCTGATGGGGGGCAAGGCATAAATGATTTTTATAACGGGGGAGGAATGGGTCGCGGAGGAATGAATGCAACCGGTAACCACGCCTTGCAGGATTATCAGATGCAGTTGATGCTGCTCGAACAGCAGAACAAGAAGCGATTGATGATGGCCCGTGCAGAACAAGATCAGATAACCATGCGTGGTAACGAGTCTCGACCCGAAGGCTCCGTACCCTTCCAAAGCCTCTCGCCCTCCGGTACTCGAGCAGCACCCTCCCCACAACCAAATTCGGAAATCAAACGAGGTACACCAAAGATGGGCGCGCAACCCGGCCCCGGCTCACCACTCCCAGACGGCAGTAATATGCAGATCCAACGGGGATCGCCTGCTGCTTCGATAGCAGCCTTCAATGGCCAGGTCACTCATACCCCCTCCCCATTTGCCGTAATGGTCACACAGCTGATCCTTTCTCTTGCTTTTTACTTTATAGCCCACGATTCCGAATGCTGCCATGATGAGGCCTCCCAGCTCCCACCCTGGATTCCCACCTCATATGAATGAACAGGCTATGAACTCTGCCATGCGCCAACAAATGCAGGCTGGTAGAGGCCAACCAATGTGGCCTGGAAATGTGCCGGTCGCGAACGCTCAACAGGCCGCGGCTGCTCAGCAGCAGATGGCGCACTTGCAAGCTCAAGCCGCCCAAGCTCAGGCTCAAGCGCAGGGTCAACCACAAGCCCAAATCCCACAGGTTGCTCCGTCGCCAGCTGCGTCAACCGGTCAGCCGCAAAACATCGGTACACCGGGACAGGGCAGACCGGGAGGACCCCACCAAGCTATGCCGCCGCCGTCAGCTCCCGCCGCAAACCAGACCGCCGGCCGTACCTCACCTCAAGTTAACGCCATGCCGCCAACCCCGACCAACAAATCTGGTGGTGCCGCTAGGAAGAAGGATGCCAAAGAAAGCAGAAAACAAAGTGTAAGTTTCGTCTTTATTCAAAAAGAGTGATGAAACGCTCGATGATTGCTGACAAACCTCTGAGATGCAGCGACCAAGTAAGAAGGCTGCTGGTGCCGCGGCTGCAGCTGCAGCTGGAGCGCCTACTCCATCTGAAGCTGACACTCCTGCCCCGGATACCCCTATGACTCCTCAGAACCCCAACTCTTTCAACGCTCCTGGTAAAGTCCAAGGCAACTTCCAGAACCCTGCTGCAGCAGTTGCCGGAGGTGCTGCCGTTGCAGAAACCGCTGCAAACCCCGCGGCTACAGTTGGCCAGCCAATGACTGCTACCGAATCTTCGGAGAACCCAGGTTTCGGCGGCGTTGTGGACCTCGGTTCACTTGGACCAATAACTAATGGTGACGAACTTATGGAATTTGACTTTGAGAGTTTCTTAAATCCTGATGTCACAAACACGGGAGCTGACTTGGGCTTTGACTTTTCAAACTTCGGCACCGGTATGGATGATGTTACCCTGGATGGCCCTTGAGATCTCTTGCTGTCTATTTTTTTTTCTTTCTTTTTTCATAGTTTCAAGAAAGCCTTGTTATTTCGATTGGCTCACCATTTTTCTTGGAAGGAGGAGTGGTTATGGATTTCACTTTTACGTTCTCAGTGTCCCGAGCTTTTCCGGTTTTGTATTTTTCTTTTTTTTCCCTTTGGCGTTTCTGGGTGTTGGGATTATATACAACTTCGACCGCTTCTTTCCTCTTCATTTTTATAGGCGGGATCTGTTTCTGTGACGAAGTTTTGTTGAGTTATATTGAAACAGCACTCGAAACCCAGCTTTATCTATTGATCTGGTTCCACTTCTAAAGTTGACTTTGAATTGGATTGGACCTTTTTCTTCTCCTTCGTTCTCAGAAAAAAATACCTGCTGTCTTTTGATTTTGGGATCAAGCTTTTCAAAATGACAAAAAAAAGGAAAAACACCACTACTGGCTGGCGAGAGTAAAAAAGTATCTTCTGACCCGATTATTCTCTGTCTGTTTCATGTCACCGATTTCTATCCTCTGCCTTTTTTTTCCTTATCAATATTTACGTACCTAGTCTAATACCCAACCGTCTTATACGTTCGGTGAAATCTTTTAAAAATTTAACGACCTCTTTCTACGTTCAAATGTAAACGTTTTCAAATTTTGACTTAATACTTCTCATTCTGTTTAGTTTATGAATATATTTGTGGAAAACAATGTACTACATTTACGACTCTTCCTCGCTCCTTTATTTTATTCTTTTAGCCTTTCTCGATAATCAACTACTTCATTCACTTAGTTATGCGGCATCTTTTTGTCCTATACATACTTGTTTTCACTGTTATTTTAATTTTATTTATACCGTTGTATTGAATGAACGAATGAATGACTTCACGTTCGTGAATGTGAAGTTTTCCCTTCGCATCAATGAGTTTTAGCTGCAGAACAAGGGTAAACGGATCTTTAGGTTCAGATGTAATATCTTCAATCTAAGGCTCTGAGTAATAGCAATCTTATTTTTATGTTTGTCTTGGGGGAAATTTTCTCGGATTCTTTTCATAGCATTTTTGAATAGGACGGCTTCGTATATTGATGTCCGAAGACTCGGGAAATAGATCAAGGTTTGACGAAAGACAATTTCGTCAATGAATATCGTACAGGTTTAAGATATAGTTCTCTATCTATCTATCTATCGTTATGTACAAGATTTTGATAAACGGGTGTTCCCGCTACATACGGATGCTAATTGTATGTACGCCTTCTCCCGCGGTGTGATCAAACAAATATCGCAAAATATATACGCCTTACTGTTTCCCAAAATAAAACACAAATAAATTAACATTGTGAAGAAATTCGGATGAGAGCTTCAAAGCTACAGCCATCGTAAATAACCACAACTAGCACCGTCATGCTCTACTGTACTCTGATTCGAAAAATCGTGAGAGGGTGGAGTACAGTCCGAGTCTTTGTATTCACCAAATTCGGGTTTAGAGTATACCCGATTATCGTTTCGGTATGGGATCCCTTTCTTAAATACTTCCGTATGGTATATCGATAACTCAATTGATACCGTTCAAATCCTTCCATTTTTCAAGATACGCCTCACCGCTCATCGGCCCTCCCTTTCCGAATTTTCCTTTCGTCGGTTCCAGTTTTTTTGTAACGAAGGGGGTTAACTGTTACGATTTCCATAAAACAGAGTCAGCCACCAGCCTTAATGTAACTATTATCCATAAACTTTGTCGCAATTGACCTGAATGCAGACAAGGGGAGGGTTATTGTGAGTCTGTACCTTAAACCCAGTCATATCCGGCACCACGTAGTTCCTCATCTTGGAAGGGTTCAACCTGTATCCACCCCATTTGGTATGTTCTCCCATAGCACCTGATCCGGTTCCTTTGTAGTACCCGCCGTTGACTTGCTTGGTCGTCAGTTTTAATCTTCTGATGCCCGCCATGGTGCCTCTGAGCTGTGACCCGGACATTTCTAGGTTATTCGTATTCGTATGGTAGGGTAGGAAGGAAAGGGAGAGAGGGTTTCTGTTGGTTTAGAGGTAGGTTTTGTCTGGACTGTGGCGGAAGGGTTTTTCTTGTCTCTTCGGGGTATCGATGTGGGGGTTAGTTAAACGTGACTTTGAAGTTAGGCGATGCGGCGCGGTAGTTGGTTAGATAAGTAAATTTTGATAGATTTCCAAAAGTGGATGAAGTATAAAATTACAACATGGTTGAGGTGGAAGTTGCGTTGGGTCAAAGTTCAATCAAATCAATCGTCTGTCTTTTCGATTAAGTACAGCTTTGGATTTAGCATACATGCAAAAACAAAAGTATTAGTACTTTCCCAATTTTCTGTTTAACCGGCGAGAAAGCAGAATGAATGCGATAATTAATTATAAAGGAATGATGTGTGTCTAGCAAAACCTGTCCGTGAGCCTGCGTTTTGGTACCCCGATTGCTAAGTTATATGAAAAAAAAAAAAAAGATACTAGAAAACAGAAAACACCACCTGTAAAACTCTTTTTTTTTGGTCTTTTCGTTTTTAAAATCAATCATCGCGCCAAAAAATTGTATCGACAAAATGATTTGAACATGTTTTGTAAACCAAAATTTCCAATTTCTTTTTGAGTAGAAGAATAATTATTAATTGATCGAAAGAAGAAGATAATGAATGAATACAAACCAAAATCCAACAAGATCACTATTACCGAGATCCCAAATCGCAGTAAATAAATGAGAGGAGGACAATCCACAGTCCAAGTAAAAGTTTTCCGAAAAAGTACTCAGAAAAGCAGACATGCATAAACCAACCGAGGTACAAAATACAAGAAAAAAGAAACACCAACCGAAACGCAGAAGAAAGCAGCGGGAAGAATAGGGACTTTTTAGAGCCTCCAATTAGCGAACTGGTCTGTATCGCAGAGAACAAATCAATGACCAACCGTAGGGTGTCTGTGCTGGCCGTGGTTATACATATACGGTAGCTGATCGATCGCGAACTTTGGACTAGCCGCGGCAGAGCCACACCCCGCAGAACTCGGACGAGGAGCAGGAATCGCCCGCATAGGTTGCGCCGTGGTCCTAGAGGTTGGGATTATATGACCCGCGTGGTATTCTGCCGTCGTTCGTTCTAACGCCATTAAGGTATTGCTCATGCGCCGTGTACAATCTCTCCCTAAGCTATCTCGGGTAATGTTTTGTGAAGAAGTAGAAAGAACTTGGGTCTGCTTCAGCGAGGTCTTCTTTCCGTGGTTTCCCAGTGAGGAAGTGGGAGAAGGAGAGGAGGATAAAGGCGAGGTAGATGATATCCGGTTCTTGGTTGGTATGGCCACGGCCCGGGTATCTTGGTCTTCGCCGAAAGACGTGAGAGTCGTTGGCGAGGGAGTGGATGGATCAGAGAATTTCCGTGAGGATATAGCGCTTTGTCGAAGGTTGTTGTTGTAGGATTCGACCGCCACTGGATTTGGTGGCATACGGTAGAAGTTATAAGGTAGGAGGTGGTAGTTGGCAGGGACACTACCTGTGTAGATGATGTGACTTTGGGCGTCAACGTCACCTTTCTCGAAGTGGGTTTGGAGACTAGGTGACGAAGAAGGTGGGCCTTGTCGTCCCTTAGCAACCTTGAGTCCCATATGGCTCAAGCCATTCGTTAGGTTGCTGTAACTGAACGCATCCGAAAAACCATCTCGAACGTTAGAGGTTTGCAGATATGTGGAAACAGCAGGGGACGCAGTGGAGACAGGCGGTACATATGCTCCATCGAAGAAGAGGGGGGACTGGTCGCTCGGAGGAACGTAACTTTTGGCTTTTTCTCGGTCGGATGCTGTCGGACGGAGATGAGGCATCTCTACGACTGTGCGTAGGACTTCATCTACCGCCTGATTATTCCAATGCGACGAAGAAGATAGGCCGTAAGTTGACGGCGTGCAGGTGGGGAGAGTCTCGACTTCGGTATTTGCGAGATCTAAGTTTGAATATTCCTCATTCGCTCCGGGTAAACTGGCGACATGTGCAGCGCTTGTCGCCAGTAGCGAAAGATGGTCGCTCTCCTGAGAGTTCGGTGCGAAAGTTTGAGACCGACGGTTGATTGTCGGCAGAGACCGACTTGCTTGCAGGCCGTGAATATGACTTGGAGCAGAGACAAGAACCCCAGTGAGCTGGGCTTCGAAGTGGTTGGTGCTGTTCATTATTGGCGGAGCCGAGATGCAGGCCGCGGAAGGGTAGGTCGTCGACAAAGTGCTACTAATGCACGCGGCTGGGTCATATCTGCTCTCATGATATAGAGCGGTTTGTAAGTCCGATGGCGCTTGCGGTTCATTCAACTGGAGTTCGCGACACTGAACTCGCAGAAATTGGCAAAGGCCAGGCGCTACGCCTGCATTCTTGCAGTTCTGACAACTGCCTCCTGCACCGGGATCACCAGAGCATCGAATCTTTCGTTTTCTGCATCTTCCACACTAGAAAGGAAACTCATTAGTAAGAGACTTAAGGTAATATCGAGCAGATGTAGCAGCAGCAGCAGTAGTATCACTTACAGCGACGTTTACCCTCTTACGGGCTGTGTTATTTTGAGTCGATCCTGAGGCCCCTATTTGCGAGGATGGGACCTCATCAACTCGGGGTTGCGGTCTGGACGGGCGGATAAATGGTGCTCCCAAACTGGGTCGTTGTGAATACGATGAGGTTGGAGTGGATGTATAACCGGCACCTGGATACGAATGTCTATTGATGTTTATATTTGGCATCATGTTTTGGGATTGATTGATAAACCAAAGAGTATAATATGGTCCAAATATCAGATGGGATTGATGGTGCTGGGCGAGGGCAGTGTGGGATGTGGATAAGCCTTCGACCTGTCGAAAAGCCTTTGGTAAGGGCGTTGAACAAAGCTAGCTTGTTCAAATCTGTCAAAACCAAGCCCTTGAAGCTCGTCCTTTTCTATGTCTGGTCTATTTACATCTGCTGATGTTTGATATGGTGTATAAATTTATTGATAGAAAGAGAGGTGGAGTTCTAGTGTGTCTGAATTCTCATCGGATAAAAAGACGATTTGACCTGTCAGAAGGAGAGAGGGTTTTATTGAAAAGAGGATTACACAAGAAGAGATTAACGGCTGCCAAGCACTTTTAGTGGAGAGCTTCGAATGTGACAGCGCTGGTGGCATATGAATTTGTGATCAATACTTGGTACTGAAGAAAGTTTGAAATGTGATTTGCGGATGAAGCCTATAAGGGCCAGGAATATTAGGATTGGATTAAAACCCGAGCGATGAGGGTTCACAAGTTATTATATATGGGGGCATGAAAAGCTCGCTCAAAATAAAAATATGATCAAAAACATTGCAATCTAATGCCTGTGGACGTTGGCTGGGCCAGACGGCAGCTGCTGTGCTGTGCCAAACCTGCAGAGTACTTAGTTACTAGAAACGCTTGCTCAATATATTGCTTCTCTATTCTAAGTATGATAAACAGATATACTTACATCAAATTTCCAGATTGCGGTTTTATTTCAAACGGATGGCAACCACCCACAGATTTAATTTAGATTCTAGAATTCCTCGAATTCTTAGCCCAGTTAGATTGCCGCCAAACAATCAGTAAACAAAATTTAAAATTTAGATATCGTTTGGATGTTTGTTCAGAGTATAGTTCTTTGATTCTTCTATATGATTGTGCTTGGGACTGATCACTAGGATCTTCAAATCTTAGAATATGGGGATGAAACCTTGAAGTTGTGTTATTTTTACACTGAGAAACCGCTCGCCATCTCAACAAACTAATGTAATTCTTTCCACGGCTAAGGGATTCCCTTAGTGGGTTTCAGATTATAGCCATTTGCGAGAAATGTTCAACGGAATCACATCTTGACTGTACAGAGCCTGGTCTAGAGATCTAGGCTGTGGAAAATAAAAGAGCTAGCTTCCGGTGGCGTCGTATACGGAAGCGGGATCGAAAAAGGATCGAACAATCTCTTTCATGATATCGATCTAAGCACACTCCCTTGATCGGCGGAACGTCCTAAACCAGAATGTGCGTCCCTAATTGGTTGTACGATATATGCAACAATACGATCTTTTTCGACATCCTTCCATCAACGTTGAATTGATGGATCGAAAGTCTGGGTAGTAGCATACACAATGGAGCAAATTATGTAGTTGCCTTTCAAGCTTCTAGGCTACCCAAGCTGTAGTTTCCTTTAAAATCGGGAAGATGAATAAGTAAAATATGCAAATTTATATATAACCGAAAACCCTGAAATAACAGCTATTGAATACGCTATTGGCTCTTTCCAAGATCATTGATACTATTTAGCTCTTCTTGATACTAATGAAGAAGCGTGAATAAAAAGATTTCCTTCTTTGATGCAATTCCTGGATAACGGTTGTCACGGGGCGGAGGGTCTTCTATCCGGGGCACAGACAGAGGAGATATTGTTTCGCTGCATTTCGTACGGGAAGCTGCAGATTTGATTTCAACCAATCTTAGGAACGGCTTTTCCCAGGATCTCGTTCTAAGACACGGGTTTGTGAAAATAATCGTCTTTATCACCGAAAGCACATGTACCCCGCAGATAGATAAAAATAAAGAAAAAAATCAGGGTGGTGGCGACAGGCCGTTTTGCCATATCCTTGAACAAACTACGGAGTAAGTCGTTCTGCAATACGGCGGATTATTCTGGTGGAAGCTTTTGGGATCAATCCTCACCCTAGCATGATTGTCATAGAGGGACCATGTTACAATTCTACGTATTCTCCGTATGGTTGTAGGAACAAAGAAGAATCAAGAAACAAGGTGAGGGAGATGTAACAAGGGAAAACTATCCCTGATCCCTCCTCCCAACAACAATCATGCTTAATTTACTGCAGGAACACGTTAGAAGCCCGAAACCTGTAGCTCACAGAGTGAGATTTCCCACGTTTTTCATTAGTATGTGGCAACCTTCTTTCACTAAGCATCTTACAAGCATTAACCCCAACATGTACTTGTTGCCGACTCAAAGGAGGTATTTTGTATTTCCGCAAAGTTAATTATTTTCGAAACTGCCTTGGGATATCAAGTGTTGGCAATATTTACGCCATTTTTAAAGTTATCCCTGAGGAGAACGGCAGATGGCAGGTGTGTGGGACAGATGATCAAGTCGAATTGGCCACATCTATAGTGATGATTCCTCCAAGTTGTGGATTTCTTTCAGTGGAGCAACATCTCCGCAATTGTCGCCTAGCTGTCAAATTTATGAAATTGAACGTGACTTTCAGGTTTCTTCATGCCACGGAGACTTGCCTAATCGGTGATTTGAGTGGTTGATGGAACATTCCGTGGACAGGGTTATTGAATACTAGAAGAAACGTTGCACAGCAGGCCTCTGAAAGAATGGAGTAACAATACCTTTGAGGTTTATGTCGCACAAGGGCCATCAATGCTCTGAATTAAATCATCGTGGAACAAGAAGCCAAGCTGTTCGCATCGTTTGTTTTGCTCTCATTTCTAGAACGGGGACGCAAGGGGCCGGACAAGAAACAGTCGTGTGTTAAAAAACTGCCGTTTAAGGAAAACCCAGATGAGAAGAAATAATCTCGAGAGCTATAGCGGGAAGGAGCTTTTCTGTCAAAAAGGTTTCTAGTATAACTTGATATTTGTGCTGCAGTCTAGTCAAGGGCACGCTGCAGTCCCCCTCATATATCAACCGCATGCAGCAATTGCATATGTTAGTTTCCATGAAAGGGAAGGGCGAAGAAGGAGATCCAGAGTTTTTCTTGTTATTTGTGGTTTGATACTTTCTTCTAGAATCCAAACAACCTCGACATGTACAAGGATGTTTGCAAGGGTAGATGGGTAGCTGCAGACGTGTGACTTACTGTTAGCTGGTCGAATGGTTTCAACAACAGAATCTATATGAGGGCCCTATCTTGCGCCTATTGATTGCTTGAATTTTGTGCTACCCGACTAGTGTCTTTTTGGAAGAAAATAAAAATACATGACCCCGAGGCTCTATTCGACTGACGGATGACTAGCGTGGTGGCCAGTGGGGGCCTGCTTGTTGTTTTTCCTCGTGCAGCTACCCGCTGGTCGACAACCTCTCTAAGAGCTGGGAGAATGTACGACGAATGACTCGCATAGAAAAATTACTTGCGCCGTACGATCCACCGGTAATTCGAAACCATTCCAGACCTTTCCTGTGAATCGGGAAGTAAAGGAAGTTTTGCTATTGATTCCCGAGACATTTTTCCACTTAGAAGTTAGAAGAATTAGTTCAGTTTGTGTTGGAATCGACGTTGAAAGATGTGGTATTTTTTCGGGAAGAGCAAACCCCTGCCACATGCCTGCATTGCTTGCATGTCGAACCAAGAGCCGCACAATTAATTACACCAAACTTCTTCACAATCACGCGTCTAATCTTGACCTCTAGGCATCCAGGCATCCTAATCGGTAAACGGCTTCCATATGGCTACCGACGGGATATAACCCGTACCGCCGCATCTCAAACAGATGGGTCATGACTATAAAATTAACAACCTTCGCTAAATCGGTATTCAACTTTAGGCCAGCTACGCGCAAACATTCAATTTGTAGAAGCTCGGTTTCATCGACCCGACGTCACCAATCATGTCCGTGTTTCTGGAAACCAGCGCTGGAGATATCGTGATAGATCTCCTGGTCGACGATGCACCACGGACTTGTCTCAACTTTCTCAAGCTTTGCAAAATGAGATATTTCAACTTTTGCCCATTTTACAATATTCAAAAGGATTTCAGTTGTCAAACTGGCGACCCGATAGGCCCAGGACAAGCGGGTAGCGATGGCGGCACATCAATCTGGGGCCTGCTGGACGGTTCTTCTAAAAAGTACTTTGACAGCGAAATTTCCCCCAAACTAAAACACACAGAGAGAGGGACCGTGAGCATGGCAACGGCTCCTGCAAACTCGGATGATGATGGGAAGCGGATAAGCGGGTCGCAATTTCTCATCACGCTTGGTGACAACCTCGACCACCTGGACGGCAAAGGCTCAATCTTTGGTCGCGTTGTGGAAGGGTTCGACACACTGGAGACTATCAATGCCGCCTTTTGTGACGACAAAGGCTGGCCGCTTAAAGATATCAGAATACGGCATACTATTGTTCTAGACGACCCGTTTGACGATCCACCTGGCTTCGTGGAACCCACAGAAAGCCCTGTTCCCACAAAGGCGCAACTGGCAACCGTCCGAATCGGCGAAGATGAAGATCTTGACGAAGAGGTGGACGAGGAAACTGCAGAACGACAAAGGCGAGAGCGTGAGGCGCGTGCGCAGGCATTGACACTTGAAATGGTGGGAGACCTCCCGTTCGCAGATGTCAAGCCGCCAGAAAACGTGCTATTCGTGTGCAAATTGAATCCCGTCACTCAGGGTGAGGATTTAGATCTCATATTCTCACGGTTCGGTAAGATCTTATCTTGCGAAGTGATTCGTGATAAAAGAACCGGGGATAGTTTGCAATACGCATTTATTGAATTTGAGAATCAGAAAGATTGCGAGCAAGCATATTTCAAGATGGATGGAGTTTTGATCGATGACCACAGAATACACGTCGACTTCTCTCAAAGTGTTTCAAAGTTGTCAGATTCTTGGAGAACATCGACAAATGCCAAGCGCAGAGCCCATGCAGACAAGAGAGGGTTCGGGGGCTCTTCGCATCTCCAGAGTAAGCAACAATACAGAGAAGGTGGACGCTCCTCAGAAAAAGCCTACGATATGGTTTTCGATTCTGTAGATCGAGGTAGAGGCGGAGGCGAAAGAGATGCGCCGAGAAAAGAACGGCGGGACGATAATCAGGACAGACACCGAGATTCCGATAGGCATCGGGATAAGGACAGAGATAAATATCGTGGGCGGTATTCTGAAGGGAGGAGTAGCCATTATAGGAGATCTCGATCTCGAAGCACAAGTCCAAGAAGACGAGATTATGATCGAGATAGACGGGAAAAACACCGAGATAGAGATCGAGGAAGTGGTAGAGACAGAGATAGGGATAGAGACAGAAGAGATCGATATGAAAGGCGCTAGGCAGCACGTTTGTATTTAGATATTCATTGTGTGTATTATGACAATTGAATGAGGTTACGTGCATGTGGCAAAGTTGCCAAGTTTTTCTAGAAGATTGCTGTTAACCTCCAATCCATGGATCCATCTGTTTTAGATCCCAAAGTCTTGCAATTGGGTCTCGCTTGTCTCTGATGTAAGCATAGTTAGGCATTTCGTCTGTTCTGCAGATACGCGAATACGTGCCCGCATTGTGCAGATACAAATCATATATTTCTCAAACACACGAAGTTTGCTTTCTGGACTTGGTGTTGATCTCGAACTTCTATAAGATTGCTTTTGAAAACAAGAATCTCCTGGTCTTGCATTCAAGAATTTCCAGAAATAGATCCTAACATTAATTCTACATCAATTTGTTTCCCTCTTGACGCCAAATACCTAGCAGATCCAAAGAGGAATATACCATCGCTTGCTATTCTCGGCCTTACCTAAATTCCTTACTCTATCGTTTTTTCTTTGCAAATTCCACCAAATTTTCAATGACCCTTTCAAATGCTTCCTTGTCACCCATGGCAGTTTCTCTCCGACTAAGCCAATAGGTCAGGGTCTCGCTTGCCTCTTTCGTAACCTCCTCAAGTTTCTTAACATGTTCTTCTAGCTCGTCAACGGTGAACGCTCGCAGTTTGAGGTCACTCGTAGAGCATAATATCCTCGCGGATGGCATATCCACCAGTTTGGCCTGCGCGTCTTTTTCTTTCCTCCATCGGGAAGAAGAACGGGTAGACTTATCCCCGTCACCGCGGCCGGCATCTGATGACTTGCGTAAATTCAAGGAAGAGGGTAGAACCAATTTCTTCTGTTTTGTGCCTGCAGGTAGTATCTCATCGAGATCGACAGGAACACCGAGAGACACTAAGAAGAGACGGCGAATGCGAGATAATTTCCAGTTCGGTGGTTGTAAGGGTGGTGGAGTGCAGAGTTGAGTCCATAATGATTGGCTAGAAGAATGTGTTTAGAATTAGCAAGTTCTCTCTATATGTATGCGTTGTAGAAGTATTACCTGCGCTCCGTCAGAAAGGCACCGTTGGTTGTTGGTAGAGGTGATAAAGGTGCGCCATTAGGTGTCCCGCTCTGTGCATATAGGGATAACACAATCTCAGCTATCTTAGATTTCATCTCATCCGCTGATAGTTTTGTGAAGTCCGGGAAGGTCTATACGTTAAAGAACCAAGCCGCAGGGTAATTAGTAAAAATGTAGTTCTATAATGAAATAAATTGCTTTAACACAGCGAGATACCATGTGAGCTCTTTATAGTGAGGTGGTGTAATAAAGACCAGTGACCCTTATCATCGGGAACATTGCTTACAAAAGAGAGAGGAAAGAAACGCGGCAACTTCACAAAACACTATTTTTTCAGCTTACAGGTTTACTAGGTGCATCGTGGAAAGTGGATGTTTCCGTGACTGTGGGTTCGATTGTGGGCTCTGCATCGTCAAAATCCCCAAAGTCGTCAAATTCACCGTCACCTTCCACGGTTTCCCCAAAATCGTCAAAGTCGTCGAACCCGTCGCCGCCTCCATCGTCCTCATTGTCGTCATTCGTAGCTTCGGCAACAGCATTAGCTGTTTCTGGAACAGCGGCAGTCGACGATAGGGGCGGTATTCCAGCATCCGTTTCCGATGGTCCCGGAGCCGGGAGTCCAGACCAGCTTGGAGATGACGTTGGAAGGTCAGCCTTCGGGTTCGGATGGCCGTTTGTTAACGTCGTATCTTCGTACTCCTGAAGGATATCGTGTTTCGCATCCATTGCACGTTTTTCGTAGGCTTCAGACCCCGGAACGGAACCATGGATCGTGTGATCATCCGAAGTCTTCTCGACTATCTAGTTCACCGGTTGAATCGATCAGTACACGAGGACCGAATGAGAGCGCAAGCTTGGGAGATATCATACCACGAGAGGGACATCGGCAGATCGTTCAGGCTCGGGATTGACGTGCACGTGAACGTCTGCAGTCTCCGGACCCGTCGACGGGCCCTCAATGGCCTGCCCGTCGTCTGAGGACATGCTGCAGTCTATCTGTTGGGGGCTTTCCACATGTGGAGCTATCGTGAAGTCGAGGTTGGTTGGTTGTTCGTCTGGAGACTTGCCGGGGATTGGCGTGGTTGGAGGTCTCGTCTCGATTTGGCTTGGCGGCCGGGGTCTTTCGCTGCTCGCTTCAGCGACTGGAAATAATTTTCAACGTTCTTCAACTTCCAACTTCAAACCACCATTCAATCAATCGCACATTCAGAGCAACCGTCTGCTTCATCGGCATGTCAGACGCTCTCGGATCTCTACCCTCATCGAGGGCTGGACTGGACCTCTCCGGCTTCAAGCGCCTGGATGCAGCGACGCTCTCTTCCCTCAGTATACCGCCAGACACTGTCCCAAAGGTCCACAAAAGCTTAACAACATTGCCCGTCCGATTAAAGACTCTAACTGCCCCTTCTTCCTCGGAACCGATCTTCCATTACCTTTTCGTCAAACCTCACGATCCCCAGTATACGCCGATTATAAATGCTCATCCGAACATCAATGGCCGGTCTCTGTTTCTTTCCTCGATACCCTTCGACGCCACAGTACACCATCTGAGAGCGCTTTTTACAGCAATAGGTGGCGGCCGTATCGAAACCGTTATATTCAGCGATGAGCCGTTACCGCCTCGTCCCTACACGTCAGATGAAACCCAGGCGATCAAAAGCAAAAAGAGAAAAAGAAATGCAGCTAGTAATGCGCAGTCTGCGGCCGAAACAGCTCCTTGGCCGCCGCTATGGAATAGAAAGCTCCACCCACCGGATACGACCGCTGTAGCGGTCTTTGTGGATCAGGCGGCATGTGATTTGGCAATGAAAGCTGTAAATGCCAATTCAACAGACAACCCAAAGACAGACTATTTCTGGGGCAGCGGGATAGGGAAAGGAAACTCGATCCCTGAGCTTGGAGAATCACGTAGGTGCACCAGAACCATGATATATAATTAATTTATGTTAGCATCTTTGGAGTAAAAATCACTAACGAGATTTATGCCATGAAAAATAGGCTACATGGACCACTACGAGAGAACGTACCCCGACCCCGAATGGCTCCAAAAATTTGTCGACGATTCACTCGAAGCCTACGACAAGCGTCTCAAATCTGAAGAGAAAGAAAGACGGCGGAAAGCGAATGAACCCGATGAAGATGGCTTTATCACAGTTGTTCGCTCGAACAGGCCGCGGCCCCCACCAACCGCAGAAGAAATCGCAGAACGACTCAAAAAGGAAGAGAAGAAGGCGAAGAAGGGCTACTATCCCGACTTTTACAGATTTCAACAACGTGAGCTTAAAAAGGAGCAGGTTAAAAAACTTCTCTCTCAATTCGAAGACGCAAAACGCCAGGTTCGTGAGCGAAAAGATCATAAGAAATCGAAAACAACGTGATAGAGAGTCTCTCCGTCATTTCTTGAATATAAAACTTGATATTCAGGCAGTTTCAACTTTATATACCCTATTTATGTATTATATCTTGTTTTTTGGAGTTCTAGGTGAAATATTCGCGCAATCATAGCTGTATGATGAAATTGTAAATCATTTCATCTGAGAAAATACAACAATTAGCGACTTTCATCGGATGAAGGTAGTTTCGCAACGACCTGACGCGAAAATTCATTTTCTGTTCTCAAAATCTTCTTTCAATCCTAATGAAAACGACTGAGCCAATCAGATATACATATTCTCGGATTCCCGGATTCCCACTAGAACAATTGGCCCAAGAGTTACCTCAAGCTGCGCTCTCACACCAACATTTCTACTTCTACTTTGAACATTCCCTCAAAGCCCGAATATTAAGGACATCTTTAGCGCGCCATCTTGAACTCTGAACAACACAGGGTCTTTGCACTAGTTTTGATAAAATTGCACTGATACCGGTGGTACACTCCATCCAGTAGATAGAAGGAGGATCGCTGTGAATGTCTTATCTCAAAGGATTTCATGACTTGAAGTTCTCCATATACTTAAGTATCAGTTTTTTTTGTGCCTGTAGACTAGAACAAGTTCTCTCATATGCATGTATCATGATCATGCGTAGATACATGATCAAGTGCAAGTTCGGGATCCCCGGGATAGCAACTGACTATGATCAGGTAAAGTATATGCTTACACCAGTTTCGTCTTTGATGGCAAGTTCGAGCGAGTGAGATGATCGAAAGGGAAGTCTCGTTGTGCCAACAGCATCATTTTCATCGAAAGAGAATATTCCCCAGACTATCGACCAAAGTGATCAATGTTGCCCGGAAAAAAAACCCCTCTCTCTCTATAGATATGTCACTTTGGCGAGCCCAAAGTCTATAAGTCGACAAATCCTCCCGACTCTTGAACAAATTCGCTTTCTCTTTCACTAAAGGACATCGTCTTCAATCGATTCACAAGCACTGAGCATTAGCTCTATTATTTTTAGCTCTATTGACTCATCCGCTATCAAGATCCAGTTTGTCTAAACACCCCTTATGGTAGGAGACTTCACCCTAACTTTCAATATCTACAGATCCTTGATAGATCTCCCTAAAATCCATATCAAAAAATTACGCTATATTTTGATAACACCCTTATCGTATCTGGTAAGATGATTCCCTCATAAATAAGTCACTATTCTTAAGTTGCTTGTATATTTATATAAATAGTTTCATAGTAAAAGTTCAACATGAAGTTCTCAGCTCTCTATATCATTTCCGCCGCATACGCTGTTTCAGCTCTGCCAACTCTCGAAACTATTCCAGAAAAACGAGGATGCGGTATTTCTGGACGGGCAATACAGTGCGCCAACCTTCCAAGGTCAAATTGTGGGAGTTGTCAAACTAACTCCTGCATATGGAAAGGGGGGGTTGCACTGGGACAGTCTGTATGTAAGGCAATCTTGGATCCAAGTTGCCTGAGGCTATCCAAACTGCAATAAGAAATACAGAACAAACTATTGGTGTACTTGGAGGAGCTTGTGGTACTATTTCCTCGAAAGGATCAGCAGTTAAAATATGTCAGTGGTATCATATTCTAAGATCTAAACCCCAAAGAAGAAGCTTGCATGTATCTTTAGTACTCTTTTGACCGCCTGAGTTTCGCCATGATTGGATTTTACGTATTATTAATCCCAAACTTGTATTCACTTGCTTCTCATTTTCTTCTATTGGATTTAGTTTTACTGTTAAATTGAATTTTATCCTTGACTAAGCATTAGACAGACTTGAGCTTTGCGTCTGGTGACCAATATGGATATTTTCTCCCGTACCTAAGAGCTCTGTCACATCGTCATGAATCAAGCATAATATCATCCACACCACTAGAAAGAAAATCTAACTTGAGCTCAACGCCATGCTCCTCTAGATAAATACTCCCAAGACTCTGATCCGTAGAACCCCACCTAGGATAATGTTTAACAGGCAAATGCCAAGACAGTTCAGCACAATCATGGGTATTCCGCATCAGCAGCCTCCTTCTATCTTGTACTTCCAAGCGTTTCATGCGTGTGCACTTGCAAGTCATACTCAAAAAGTTGACTCTATGCTGAACCAGAAAACATATCTCGTTGCTCCGCTCCACGACTAGCGAAAGGATGTCGAGGCTACCATACCAATTAGCATGGTCTCGAGCACTTTTAAACCGAAGACCCTCGGGGCGTTCGATAAGTGATATGTCGATGACAGAGAGAGTCTCTCCTTTAATCTTGAAATAACTCCTCAATTCATCCTTTGCTTGTGCGGCGGCGTCAAACCAAAACCAGGGTCGAGATCCTGCGGCTTCGTAATTGTAGGCTTTGAAGTTTCGAGTGCCCTATCATCATAATTTAGAATCCCTCTAATCTATCCAATCTTGGAATCGAGTTGGTTGGGCGATACCTCCGGAATCGACTTGATGTCGGATGGGAACCAAAATAACACACCACTCCTAAGAGCTATCCTGACATGTGCGTCCTCCTTCTTCATCATCCCACACCCGCAAAAACATATAAAAGGGACTAATCCCTTATTAACAGGTAAACATCCAATCTCATCACCGTACCGAAGTTCGAAAATCCTATTTTCGCCATCATTCGAGTCAGGATCAGACCAGATGAGAGCTTGTACCAATTTATCCCGTTCCATATCCCACGCGCATTCCACACGCATTAGATCCAAATTCGGGTTTCTCCTGATAGGGGCTGCGAAAAACTGGGGCGCAAAAGAATCTATCCCTTGGATCAGAGGTGGTTCACGGGGTCTGAGTAACTGGGCTTCGGTATCTATGTCCCAATGGACGATGCTGCCCGGTATAGCAGAGAAGGGTGATTCGGGAAGTCGATAAGGCCATGGATCAAAGGGATTATTGGCGATTTGGCGGAGAATGCTCACGATGGTGTAAGGATATGTAGGACGCGAACCTAGTATCTATATGTACAGATATAAAATCAATATCTTCCCAACTTAGTCGTGATTAAGGGTTGTGGGCGGAAGCGGGAGTATGCGTACAATATAATTCCTTAGCGAGCCTGCTTGGACCACTGCATCTTGTCGGTTGAAATTTACCACGAATCGTGTCCGATTGCTTGGGCTTTGCTGGTCTTTCGGTTCAAACAATGGCTCTTCTAGCGGTATTCCCATAGATCGTTGTAATAACCTTACGCTGAAACGGGGGTAGAAGTACTCAAGAGGCCGATGGTATAATTCTTCTATTTGGAAATCCTCATCTATTTCGTCGTCGTCGCTGGAGGTATTGGTATCATCTTGCGCTTCGACGACTCGCCTCTTGGCCTTGGGCCGGAAGAGGTCCTTGGAAGAGGAAACGTCCATTGTTCCGCGACATAATAGAGCGACAGAGGAACACACGAGTGGAATAGAAAGTCTATGATTTAATGAAGAATTATCATCTCGGAGTCTGATATAACCGAGTTATAAATATGATTTCGATTGAATGAGGATGTGCCATTTTCATGGCAAGCTCGTTGCGAAGCTCAGTCGCGCTTTTAGCAACATGAAAAGTCACAAAAACAACGCATATGCCACCACAGGAAGGCTAAAACTCAAGCAAGAGAAAGCAAGAGAGTGGCTAGAATTATTGATTCTAAGAACATTATAATATTCTCTCCGGATGAAATACAGGGACTGCTTCTAATAGAATAGCCCTCTTCCACCACATTGCTTTAAGCAGGTATCTCAATGGCCAATATATCGATTCCCTTCTGCAGTTCAGATTTACTATAAACGGAGGTATCAGCAACTTGATGTTCTATTCACAGAATCATGTAAGAGAAGCGCTTACCTTGGCATGTGGCCCGTTCTCATGAGTTCAGAAGAATGCATTACCTATAATATCACATCACAGTTAACTCTGTTGTTAGGCCTGAGCACTAGCAAAACAAGCAAAATAACTTACAAGCGGATCTTTCTGCATCGAGGCAGCAGCTACCACCGTCTCTCCTTGAGTGTAATAACTACCATAGATAATGTTAGAAAAGGCGGTACAGCGCATTGAAGAGTGATACGTACGCTATGAATTTGTTTTCATCCAGGCTTCCTTGAATAACAACATCGTCATACCCCGTCATCGTATTTCCACAATATCGCAACTGAACACCAATGGCACTCCAGAAGATGGGGATGAAAAACTCGGGCGTTTCACCAGTAGCAATATGCTCTTTGCAAAGCAGTTATTAATCTGTCACATTTATACGAATAATTCTGGGAAAGTCCAGTTAGAGAGAACTTACTAGCAGCACTACGTCCTGCATTTTGAGCGACATTCCAATGCTCGATACGAACTGGTGTGTCCACCCTTCCGCCTGGTCCTTTGTATGGATACGTCGCAATATCTCCAACGGCATAGGCGTCTTTCACTGCAGTAAGCTGAAAGTTTTCATCAACTCGGAAAGAACCGTCCTTTTCACGTGGAGTTTCTCCAGCGTATTCGGTAGCAGGTGCGACGCCGACACCAAGAATAACAGCATCCGCCTCCAGGGTAGTACCATCTTTCAAAACAACCGAACCAACGACAGAGTCATTTGAAGCTATTAGGCGGGTGAGTTAGCGGGGGCATTTCCAGAAACCGCTAACTTTTAGATGAATTGCAGCTTACCAGAAGCTTCGGCAGCCTCAACACTAGCCTTCATGTAGAATTTGACTCCTTTCTTCTCGAGAATTGCTTGGAAAGAGCCGCCGACCTGCTTACCCATAACTCGCTCCCTAAAGACATTAGGATCTATTAGCATCCGTTTTGATACATTAGAGGTGTTCTACTACTAGCATCATACATTGGGACGTCTTCCATTCCAACGACCTAACAAGATAGTTAGCTTAGTTTTCAAGTCTTGAATTCCACACGACTATAACGTACTGTAACCTGGTGATTTTTCCCGACGAGGAAATTCGCAACTTCCATACCGATAAATGAACTGCCAATAACCACAATTTTCTTGCCACCCTCCAATCCAACTGCATCCACTATAGCTTTGGCAGTCTCGATCGTTCGGATTACGAAGATATTTCCCAGGTCTTTAAATCCTTTCAATGGGAGATTCCTAGGGGTGGCACCAGTCGCGAGAACGATCTTGTTGTAACCGAAACTCTTCCCATCTTCCGTTACCACAAAACGATCCTCAAAGTCAATTGATTTGACAACGGTAGACGTGTGGAATTCCACATCGAGGTCCTTCAGGAAATCGAGTTTTCGTAGGGCAATCTTATCAGAATCTGTAATGAGGGCCTTGCTGAGTTTTGTTCGATCAATGGGCGCATACGATTCCTTTGACAAAACAACAATCTTTCCATTATAGCCGTATTCGCGCAAGGCTTCGATGGTTCCAATGGCTCCGGACCCGCCTCCGACGATGAGAACAGTGTCATCGACTACGGTGTGGGAACAGTTATATGTTGGTTTCCTAGAGAATGCCTTAATCTGAGATTCGTCGGCGTCGATGAAAAGGTCGTCTCCGGTGACGGTGACAGGGAAGCAATTGAGAGCATCTAAACCAGGAGCGTCCTCGATGTCTCCAGTGGTAGCATTGAAGCATGCACCGTGCCTGTGGAATAGTGTTACGAATTAGTCACAATACTCACTACCATACTGTATAATCGTATTTTGCTAGTGGATTCTGTGCCTTACCAAGGACACTTGAGTCTTCCCGTGGCGGTTAAAACGCCTTTGGCGAGTGGGGCACCATAGTGTCTGTCTCAAAATGTCAGTTTCACATATATGTAAATGCGGATATTGTATAGTGTAAGCCATACGTGCATCTGGGGCTGAGGGCATTGAGCTTTTGGCCAACCTGGACCAAGAGAAGCTTGGATTCACCAAGGCCTTCAACGACAACCTCCTGCTTGAACCCCGGTTTCAGGGCCGATTTATCGACACCGGTGAGCTTGAATTGAGTCATTGTGGTAGCTGCGGTGGATTCAAAGCGGGTCGGAAAGTACGCCGTAAAGTTCGGATGTAGTGTTCGTCTGAAATATTGCAGCCTCTGGGAGTTTGACGATAGTATGTTCTTGGTGAGCTGGCTTGTCAAGGTTCGCGGGATTGAAGATGAAATCAATATCGAGTTCATAAGGTAACACGAATGCTCGAGCTACCTTTATAGGATTCGATAGGTTTGGTGATTTATTCCATCATAAGTTTAGCGTTCTGAATCTAGTATATGAAAATAATACATCAAGACGTGGAGCTTTCATCTATGGTGCGACGGACATGCACAATCACAACAGACACTTCAAGCTAAACTTCAATTTTCCATGAGCCAGCGCAAAGATCAGGTAAGCATATCATAAGCTAGTTTGCAGCGGTTAGATTGGTTTGAAAGCAGTTATCCAAGTGTAATCCGTCTGCATTAGCCAGCCTTCCAAGTTTCCCACATTCCGTGCAAGTGTGGGGTGAATTCATACCAGCAGGACCAACTTCACCAGTTCGAACAAAACTAACCACACTGCGGTACACACTACTATTTCGTCATGGCGACTTAAAAACAAGCGTCTTCCGGCCAATCACCCGGCATCCGAATGTCAGCCGAGATTTTAGCTTCGAGAATGCATGTTACCAAGATCTAATCTAATCGGCCACATCAAACATCCGGCAAGCAAGGTCCAAACGAGCCTTGACAGGGCTTTAAAGGAGCCGTTATATACGTCGAGAGCTCGTTGCCTACCCCGCGGCGGTTGGGCATTATAAGCAAATGTTTCGCTGCATACGCGTACTCTCAAGTCTAATCTTATATATAACCATCCGCAGACTGTAGCCTGCTTGTGCGACAGCGTATGGGATGTGAGACTTCAAATGCACATTTAAGAGGCAGGCCGCGACAGCATTGCGGCGCGGTTCGATCCCAGCTTAATTTCAGCTCCCCGCAGTCCCGAAAACCTCACAATGAATCAATCTGCCAAGAAGTTCGAAGTGCGAGATACTGCCCGCGGTGGGGTCTCTCTTTTTCCGCAGTTTTAACAGCGAGAACGCCTTGCAATGTCGCCAATCTTCCCCTTAGAGGGGTCCCGCAGGCTTATCTCTTTCCGTTGGAATCAATTTCCCGATTACTGTATCACTCTGTTTCTTTTGGCGCCGCGAAAGAAATAGCATGGGAGGAGAAGAAGTGAGAGAGGGCGTGTGTGAAAGAGAGTGAGACTTTGTAAGAGGTCAGAAGGTCGAAGGTCGCGATGGCGGTTGTTTGGTGTATTTGAAGGGCAGCGTTGGCTCTCGTTTCGTGCATCTCGTCTCGCCCAATGTCATCATTCATTCCAGTTGCAAACTTGGCGTCCGTGGCCTGCCGGTCTTGTCTCTCAGTCTTTTCTCGTGCAACCTGATCGCATCTCCCTCTTCTTTTAACCTTCTTCCTCCTTTTATCCTTTATTATTCTTTATACGAGAAATATCGCATTGTTAACATCGTACACGATCGTTTGCCCGAGAGCTAACATCGAAAACGTCATTGCCTCGGCTGCCGCCAATCGAAAGTTGGAGTCGCGATATCTTCCTCCGCCCAGCGACGGAACATGTCGCTCTGCATTCATCTGGATAAACCAGCCGGACATGCCTATACCAACCTCGATATCCTATCCGGCCATGTTTCCTTGGACCTTCAGAGCGACGAGACCATCTCTTCGATCATTGTGAAATTAGAAGGTATCGTGCGGACAAGGCTAAAAGAGCCAAAGAAATACGAGGATGATAGGGAAAGCAAAAAATGGGAAACTGAAATACACAAGGTTAGCTTTGCTTAAGAGACTCCCACTGGCGACTTGCAATCATCACATCATATGCATTCTTGCTTCAATCGAAATTGTGCTTTTGCGAATAAATCCCCCACTAAAACTTCCACAGGTCCTATATCTCACTCAAACAGTATTTCCAGCGGATGAGGTTCAAAAGCAATCCACCTCCGCGGCTGGATACAAACTCAAAAAGGGAGAATACAAATATCCTTTTCAATTCAGAATACCCATAAACAACATCTGCATCCCGCAAACGGGTCTCTTGAAGGCGCTCAGCGATATCGGACAGGGATTCGACCCTGTCAAAGAAACGCAGCGACAAGTCAACCATGTCAAAACTACACTCCCGCCGTCCCTTAGCGGTATACCTAATGAGATGGCTTGGTGTCGATATTTTGTTAAAGTTACACTCGTCCGGCCGCAATTCTATCGCACGAACACGAGAAAACTGGAACTCTTCGTACTACTTCCTATAGAACCGCCTCGGCCGCCGCCTACCACAAGAGAGACATTTGCAAAGCGAGAGCATATTCAAAACTACCAGCAAGGACCGCCTAAGAAGAAGCGCGGGCTTTTTGATTCATTGAGAGGCAAGCCAGATGGTCCACCGTCACCAATTATCCAGTCGCGATTTTTTGTTGAGGCTCGTCTACCATCTCCTCCTATTATAACGCCAAATGAACCGTAAGGCTTCCCTTCAATCCTCTATACTCTCTTCAAGTTGCTAATATATTTTAAGGGTACCCTTACGGATTCTTTTTACCAAGCTCGTACCTTTCTCGGCCCCTATTATCCTAAGGTCCTTACAAATCCGTTTGATTAGCACCACGCATATCCGCGTACACGATATTAGACACGATCTCTTGCTATCAAGCCATGCACATAGTAGTACAGCTCTTGCGATTCATATAGGATATCCCGACTCCCCTGTGGGAGAAGAAATAGAGGCGGATAACACCACCTGGAAAGATTGGACATTGCCTAGTTCAATCCAGCCAAGTTTCGTAACCTGCAACATACGACGCAAATATGATCTTGAGATCTCTGTAGGCGTAAGTTTGGGCTTACAGTCACATTTCGAGGTATTAACTCTCCAACTCTATATTAAGTGCTGAATTACAGACTAATTTAAACAAAATAGGTTGTAAACTTGATAATGCCAGTCGAGATCTTCTCTGGTATCCGCCCCCCACCAGAACTCCAACTAATGAACTCCCAACGCCGGAGACCGTCAAATGCCATACCCAAACCAGACACAAAAAGACGGCCATCACAGGGCGCTCCCTCGGCGGTAGTGACTCCCGTAACACCTCAGACTGGAGCCTTTTCACCAGTCTCGCCAGCTCCTCCGGCTCCAAAACCTGCACAACTATCCAAACTACCACCTTTACAAACCAACACAGCAGCCTCGAGGCCAACATCAGTAGCTTATCCCTTCAGTCCTATCCAACCTACAAACGAACCACCCACAGACCAGCCGCCGCCGGCGTTCTCTACAGCTATAACAACAAGCTCTCCGATCGGTGGTATCGGTGACCTTCCCCCGACTTACGATGAAGCGACGGCGGTAGATGTAGGACCTGTGAGCGGTCCCAGGCGAGAGTTTCAGCAAGATCCAGACTATTACACCAGACCACCAGAAATAGAATCACAATCAGGCGGGAAGAACTAATTGGTGGACAGAACCGCTCCGTAGCATTCTATGCATTCATGTTTATATTTTTGGTTTGGCTTAAAGTCCTTTGCAATCATTATTTTGCAATTTTTGGTCATTTTGTGCATTGGCGTTTTTTTTTCCACGACTTTTTGGCGTTCTATGAGATGGACGTTTCGCTGTATAGCTGTATATCCACATTTTCTAATTCAAGGAAGAGGTATCAGGATACGATATCCCGAACATGAGCAAAATATATTCCCTAAATATTCCCAGTTCGTGACTGTTTAGCCAATAACAGATTTTAAAATTCTTTTATTTGATAATATAATTTTTACATCTTACGAACACCCAAATTGTAAACGAAGACCTGCTAGGACTGACGAAAAGCAACAACTGCAGAAGGTATTATCACCGGAAAACTCCTTCAACACCATGCATTGAAATGTAACGAAAATACGAAAAAAACAAAATACTGATATATTTCGACTTTCTCCTCATCTTTGCATTCCTCTCCTTCTCGGGGCAGAGTCCACGAATCTTGCGCGCTTTATAGGGTGAGGACTCGGTGATATTGTATCCATGAACGAACGTTTCTAGAAAGTATCGCGAGTTAGCTAAACTGTACAAGTCGACAAGAGTGAGTATATATTTCTTACCTTGGTAGTGTAAGTGGATGGCTTGATAGGCGACATCATCTCGAAGGAGCTTTCATCGTCTTCAATCGTTGGTGGAACAAGGTCTACCGATTCCTCTTCCTGCTCGACATATTCAGTTTCCTCGCCTGGGTTTTCAAGCTCTTCTTCTTCTTCTTCCTCCTCCTTTTCTTCTTGTAGGTACTCCTGTTCTTCCTCTTCATATACTTCTTCTCCCTCTTGTTCTTCTTGTTGGAAGGTTTCGTCAGGCTCTGCATCCTGTTCTTCATAACCATCCATACCATCTTCGTTGGAAACCTGGCCTTCCGTATCTTCCACGCCATCATAGGCTTCTTCGTTCACCCTGCTAATATCGATATCCTCCTCTTCTGCAACCTCGAATGCGGGTTTCTTAGTAGAACTCGGCTGATAAGCTTCCGTTTGCCATACATCTACATTTTCGGTGAATTCCGCATCATTTGGTACAGCATTTACAGGTGGCGCGGTTTGTGTATTGACGTCTAGTTCCTCAAGTACCGTTTGCCTCTCCCTCTCCACCACACCCTCAAGTGCCTTGATCTGCTTCGAAGTAGCCTTATCGGGCTTCTTATTCACCAAATCCACCAGAGCGATAGCATTCTTCCACGCCTCAAGCGTTCCTTCCAACTGTACTCTCAGCCTCTCGATCTCCCTATCCCTGATATCTAAATCTTCCAAGGGCACATAATTGGGCTGGTTAAGCATATCCTTAAGATGTTCGAGAACCTCGTCCACCTCGTTGGACAGCGCGGTGTACGAAACGTCATTAGCGATAACATTGCGATCCCCTTCTTCCAGTTCTGCTTCCTGATCGATATCAGTATCCATCCCCGATATCGCCTTTAATGTTGTAACCGTAGATTTTATCATCGACACAAGCGTATCATTCTCATCCGCGAGATTTTGCGATAAAGTTGTAAGAAACGCGGTCGTATCGTCGGTTAACGTATGATCCGTCCCTGCAACCTCGCTATTCATCGAGCCCGAGAAATGGGTGGTAGACGCCGATCCTGAGAGTGTAACTCCTGGAAACGAAATGGGTTGCTTGTTGCCCCTCCCTCCTCTGGATTTCTCCAACAGTCTTTCTTTCATTTTAGATATCTGATGGTCTCGTTTGCGGATGTCGTTGGCGCATTGGGTGCGGACTTGCTGTACCATGACTTTTAACCGGGCTGTTTCGTCTTTCAATGCTTTGGCGGTAACTTCTGCAGAGCGGACGTTTGCGTTTAGAACTCGTTCTTGGCCTTGGAGTGTTGCGCAGCGGCGTTCTAATTCTTCGCAACGGGATTTATATCGGTCCTTTATGGATAGTGTGAGTTTTAGGTGGCCAGTTTCAGAGAGTATTCGATGTCTAGTGGTGATGATTTACGTACTGCTGATGCATTGGCTTTGTTTTCGCTCTCCTTTAAGGCTTTCATGCCCATTGCCAGCGTCTCCTTTTGTTCTCCATCTCTCTAATCGCAATAGCAAATCCAGTCAGTATTCGAAAGAATTTCGTAACAAGAAAGTGAAGGAAGTCCCGGGGTGTCAGCAGGAAAGAATTTGGGAGACCTACATCCCGTCGCCGCACAAGATCGTGCACGAGGTTGATAATCCGAGTGGGGGTATTTTCGTCCGCGGTCGGGTTGTCAAAGGCGATTTTGTGACCGCCTTTTAATAAACCCCTAGCTGCGAGAAGGTTATTGAGGTATTGAGAAGCCGTATAGATATCTTTATCCATCTTTTCCGTTCGATGTTTCCTTGTAAGCTGGCGGCTCGATAGACGATACAAGGGATGGAATTGATACCGTTGTTGCTGAAGTTAATCTGAATGTTTACAACGGCGCCGCGTGTTGTTGTGCGAAGTAAACAAACCCGTTTCGGACGAGATGGGCTCGCTGGCCAAAAGGAACAGGGGCTGCTTTGGTGTCAACGTCATACAACACCATTTCCTTGTCGGGCCTGTGGTTCAGTTTGCGGCATATAGAACTTGTTCTTTCCGCGACTGTCGACTGTACTAGCGTTTCGTCAATACCCTCCAGGCGATGATGCCACCGACTCTTAGAGCATACGGCTGTTTCCGCCATTCGAATATCTTTTTATCAATATTTCTACCAATATCGCGGCGAAAGATTCATACAAGCAGGGGTATAAACCAAGGTTACGATCCGCGAATAGCAGACCTTGGAAAAATAATCGAGGATGAATTTATGCACCTTAAGAATCACTATAGTGAGTATTTTTTATCCGTCCCGTTATATCCATCTTCTATGCCATTTTATCTATCTGCTTACTCGATATGACTATCTCGTAGGAACACCCAAACACCCAATTGTGCTCAGCCATGGACTGTTTGGTATGTGATTTCTTACTCTCAAACTAACTCTAAGATACTGTAAAATGAAACCTCGGCCTCTTCACTAATTTACACTATGCTCCGGGTAGGATTTGATACATTACAACTCGTACCATGGTCTTTCATACCGCCAATCCAGTACTGGAGAGGTATAAATGAAGCGCTACAAGCCAACAACTGCGATGTTATAGTCACAGCAGGTATGAAGCAACAAAGAATGTAATAAAAATGCACACAATAGTGTTAATCTATGTTTGGAATTCTTGGCTATGAACAGTCCCGTCGTCTGCGTCAATTGAGAAACGAGCAGAGACTCTGATGCGGAGTATTGAAGAACGAGCTGGCGGTCGAGCAGTGAATATTGTCGGGTACGTATATATTTTCAAAAACGTTCTCTCTAGAAAGAATCAAAATCATATAGATTTGAATGACTCAGTAGTAACTTTTCGACCTTATAAATAGACACAGCATGGTGAGATAAAATTGAAAGAGAAATTTGAATCTTAGTATAAGGTTATGAATCGGAGTATCCTGATTGTTAACTTGTATATAGGGGTGAGAGTTACAAAGGTCCCATCCAGAGATTATTTAGAAAACAAAACCTAAACTCCTAACAACAACCATCGCATTCTATGCACCAAAAAGTGGAATTGATGCGAGATATATGATTTCTCGATTAAAGCCGACAGGGTTCAAAGTACTCAGCTTAACCACAATAAGCTCGCCGCACCAAGGTAGCATTCCTTGACAATTTATTTTAAAAATAGGAACTAAAAGTCTACCGATTCTGCCAGGTTCCCCATTCGCAGACTATGTCATCAAATTCATAGGACGTATGTCCTTAATGACACTTACAATCCGTAGAGAGAACCATTTGCTGACAATATAAATTAGAAAAACGACTTCCAAAACTCTACCACATCCTCGAAAAATGGGGTCTCGAAACTGGGTAAGATCTCGCGAATCAATAAACCCTCCATATCATCCTTTTAAACGCGGGCTAAATACTCTCTGATATATCAGGGCTTTTGAACAACTAACAACAGAATACATGCGCGAAAACTTCAACCCACAAACCCCAGACATCGAAGATGTAAAATATTTCAGCTACGGCGCTCTAACATACCCCGGTATCTTCTCCCCTTTTCACACCTCTCACCGCATCATCAGTCGTGTGGAGGGTGGTAACGACGGGCTGGTATCCGTGAAATCTGCTTCGCACGGTAATATTCCACATTTCCGTTTAAATTTACCGGTATTATCGCTAATTTGAGGTATGAACGTAGGAGTTTATAAAGGAACTTTACTTGGGCCGTCGCATTTAGATATTATCAATTGGACGAATAGATTAAAGTGGATCATGAAAGGTCTTTTCGGGCAGCATAATAAGTATGTAAACCCTACACTCACTCTTAGAAATTTACCTCATCAGACATCACTTCGATGGATGCTGATCACCGTGAGGTTTGAACACTAGATTTAACGCCGTGGCGTTCTACCTTGCTTTATCAGGTATGTCTCGTATCTTTTTAAAAAAAGATATACACGAGCTCAGAGAGCAAGTGTATACCATGGTATTATTATTTGTTACAGAAAAGGAATCACAAACAATAAACCACAAAACACCCTTGAAAGAAAACAAAAAACTGTCGAATAAAATCATAAAAGCTAACAAGGATGACATGAAGATATGCTTGCAGAGGAGGGATTGTAAACGACGAACACGATCATCCGGGCGGACAGAGAGAGAACGACGGGTGACTCAATGAGCGGAATTGGTGAAGCCAGACCAAAGAAGGCAAGCCCCCACCAATGAGAAACGAGTGGTAGATGAATGAAGTGTGAGTCAGAGTCGACACTTTCCTCATCCAAAAAACGAGAGGATCATTTCAAAAGGATGAATGAACGGATAGCCCGGATGGAGGAAGTGAGAAAACAAGTTGAAAGAGTAAAAACAGCGAAAAAATCAACGATCTTCCGATCAAGCGCTAGAATAACATAAGGAATACAATAGCGTGTATATAAACAATACTAAAAAGACAATTCTAGAATAGAAAATTTTTTTCTAAAGGAGATAATTTAAAAGGAGGAACTGTCCAAAAAACAGAATCGATGTGTCCACCACCCAACGATATATGCCGCATACCCTGGGATTAGGCCAGAACGGAAAAAAAAAGGGTATCAATTAATTAATCGACAAGAACTCCAAGAACGCCTTAGTACGCCTTTTATTCCTCATCGCGAAATGCCCCAAACTTCTGCCAACCGAAACAAACAGTATCAGTGAAATGCCAGATGAAAAAAAAAAGCAGCGTAAATCAATAGGAGGAGCAGATGCATACCAAAAACAAGTTCAAAGCCAAGTAAACAGAAAACACCAGGTCTACAACCAAAACTGATAAAACGCGAAAAGTGGAACAGACGACGATGAGAGAAAGCAGAAAGAAAAAATGCGGATTCGAATCGAAGGTCCCCAATGCCTCATCTGCAGACCACATAGGCCGATAGTGATGTGTTGTCGAACCGAACGGATGTTTCTCGGAGACTGCATCAGCAATGGGGAAGGACGGCTTATATGGCGCTGCACATGAAGACGGCAGTAATTTTATAACGATATCTGGAAAAAAGGTTGGTTCGATAGATCGTGTAAATTGATGGTATGATTGTTATCTATAGGTATGGCATTGAACCACTATAGTAGAAACCAGGTTAGAAAGGCATGAACTCTTGGTTTAGCTGTTGTTGTGAGAGTGTGCGTCTAAACTAACCCAACAAGAGTCTGAGGCTCGTCCCCGTCCCACTCTGGGATATATGGCTTGGGAGCTTCCCGGCTGTCGCCGATAACGGCAATATCGTATATGATAGCGATCATTGTGGAGTTTGAGTAGGAGGTGATAGCGATAGCTTCAAACAAGTCTTCGTGTGTGTTATGGAGTAATTTATATTATAAGCCTTTAAGATACCCGCGTGGATATATGTCTATCGTGATGTGTGAAAATGTTTTGAGAGAATCTTGGAAGTTCAGAGGAAGTAGTGAATCTGGGGAGGGTTGAAGGGATTCTTATACTGTCAGGCAAGGCACTCTGTTTTGTGATTCATATCAACAGAAAAAAAAACGTTTAGTATGCGTCAACATGCATCCTGCAGCTCGACATGCGGGAAGTTCATTCACTCGGGAAAAGGGCAGAAAATCTCACCAGTGACTGTGTGACACACGGTTTCTCAGAACACCGATTGCTGCGAAGACACGAGTGACTACGTGAGAGAGAGCTAAGGGTGTTTTGTATCCTTCGCTAGCTGCGGTTTGTGGTGTGGGGGTGTGGTTTCTTTTCCGACCAATGGGAGGGTGCATTGGGTGTGACTCCACCGATAATCAGATGGATGGGTGTAGGCCAGACTGGGATAAGTAAGTAAGTGATGGGATCACCAACCGGGCTGCCCGGATAATTATTTAGTGCTCATGCAGGATCCGCGTTCGCCTCTCCCGCTCCTGGAAAAGCAGCCTATCCACAAGACAAAATATATTCGACGGACAGCTCGCGGGACCCGAGTTGCTGCTGTCACTTGATCGAATCCCGAGCCAACACGTCCCGTTCGATTAATTTTGGTTTCAAATCGAGCCGTTGCCATTCCACGGTCCAGGTACCAGATTTAATCTGTTCCAAGATCTCTTTCCTTCTTTTATTCCCTTTATCTTCTATGGTAGACATCTCTTCTTATCAAAGATTTTGTTTTACACGTACCTGTACTTTTACATACATTCATTCGTCTAAGCTCAGGATTTAGGGGGCTGGTTTAAAAATACACTGAAAAATAAAAATGTAGTAAGAATAAAAGGACGCTTCTTTCGTGTCTAAAATACAACCATATAATGCAACCGATGCTACTTCTAGTCCGCTTTAACAGCCCTGTATTAAATATCGTCAGCAAATACGTCCTCACCAGCAAAAGGATTGCGTAACGACTGCATAAACTCACCCATAGATCCTCCTTACAAACATATAGGCAGCCAGAAAACCTACCGTCCCTCCCAGAAGACCATATACGATAGAGCCAAGCAGCGAATAGCCAAAGAAGAGCAGGCTGTTAACAAACCCTTGAATGTGCAGCTTTGTGAAATAATACCAGATCGAGTAAATGAAAATATACACGGATGAAGATGCCCCTACTCTAAAAGAGTGCCACCACCAATGATAGTTCTGCACACACATGGTTAATTGTCAGTAAATTACATAAAAACCACAAATTATTGGATAAATGGGTATCGGTAGTCCTTACCTCTGCGCAAAGCTGGAAGTACGTCACAACTACTGTGATTTCTACGATAGTAACGAGAAGGATTGTAATTATCAATGCCAAAAATCCAAACATGTAGTAATAGCCGCTTTTATCCTGCCAGATGCTTTTGAAAACGAAGAGGAGCTCGATGAAAATCACTGCGAAAGGTACGATGCCACCGAGAAGGACGCTGGGACCCAACTGGAGATACCAAGGTTGTTGCGGAATTTGCCTTGGAATTTGAGTCGTTTTTGTGGGTTGGTCATAGGCGGGTCGTTTGAAGCCAATCCAGGATCCGAGAAGAACCAGCGGGACGGATATCAGAAGCCACATTGAAACTAGGGCGACCAAGGTGAAGAACGGTATAGCGCTAGACGACGCTTGTGCCCATACGAAGAGATTCAATACGAACACTGCTAAAAATATGAAACCGGGGACTAAAATAGCCGTCTGCGAAAAACAAATTAGTAAACTAGTCGAGGATAAGTTTTAGCATTTTGACTCACAATAGCAGCATTTTTGACCCAGTTGTCTCCGTTGAATGCCTTGTATATCCTGCTCGAGAAATATCCCGAGAAAATACCGGCAAATACAAACAGAAACAAGCCAAAACTGACAAACCCTCCCCGATAACTAGGATTTAATATTCCAATCAGAGAGAAAATGAGAAGTGAAAACACCGTCACCAGGATCTGAACTCCACTCCCAACCAACGGCGCCAGTAAGCCACCAAAGACTGGAGGTCGGAATACGTCCCCATGTACGAGTTTCCAGCCTGTAGTGTCATCCAAGAGGTCATCATTATCGGCATCAGCGCTACCCTCTCCAAGACCACTATCAGAAGCAATCGAAAGTCGTTTCATCCGCTTTCCATCCTCGCCTCCGGACTTCGCATTGTAGCTTTGAATATCTCTACTCAAAGTTCGCAGGAGAACCACACCAACCATCCCACTCAATAAAAATGAGATGACTAGAGAGTTTATAATCGCTAGTACATGGATGTTTGAAGATTGCTCTTGATTGACAAAGTATAAATCCCATCGATTATGCCATTCGATCGTCTCATCTTCTTCCCAGTAGACGGAATAGGTATAGGTGATACGGAGTTTTGCGGCGGGGTCATACTCGGTTTTCGTCTCACCGGTCTGCGCCGGGTCCATCGGAAGCGTAAGTTCTAGGGGTGTGTTCGAATCCGAAATCGACTTAGGGCAGTTGCCTGACGGTCCGTCGATGCTATCGCAAATTTGAGCACCTCGATGCAACATAGATCAAATAAATTTAAAAAGAATGCGACTTACGACTTGGGATAAACTTCGAAACCCACGATCAAATTCTTATTTGGGTCCTTGCTACTCTTCCGGTATCTCATTATAAGGGTTACGTGATTGTGAATGTAAACCTTGTCGTTCTCAAAGTTCCCAAGTTTGAATCCCGCAGCGTAGTATTTCCGAAGCTTATCGAAGGACTTGAACGACGTCGCGCCGGGGAGGTTATCAACGATCCTGCTCGCCAACGCCATTGTTAATGCATCATGACTGCGCTTAAAATTCAAGATGATGTAGAAGAATAAACATACCACTCAACGACATAATTATGTCGTATAAGCCTCTGCGCTTCGAGAACCTCATCTCGGCCAATCTCAATGTCGCAAAGATGTTTACATTTTTCCATTTTGCCCATAGTCAATTCATAGTCGCTCTCAACAATCTTATCCCCACGGAGCACCTCTCCCAGGTTTAGCCCAACATTCTTCACGCCATGCTTCGGTTTGCAGATAAAAGGAAGATCGGAGTAGCTGTATGGCAGTTCGGTTGCATCGCTTGTGATTTTGTTAAGTTGTAAGGGAATTTGTTCTCCGTCAACATGACCTCTCTCTGACCAGCCTATATGATATAATTAGCAAGCTTGCAAAAAGTCTCAATATATATTGAAGGAATGGTGGTCAAAGATTTCAGTGTAGAATAGAAGATGCATACCTGGTATGTAGAAGGCGTGGGCAGCAGAAAGCCATAACAGCGACAGCTGGAAAACAATCATCATCGAATGGCATCTCATTGAGCTGCACGCGACCCGGAATTAAGCTGCCCAAGCATGCACGTAATTGTGTGTCCCGTTGGCTTGACGCGCAGGTTCTCCCGATGAGCTTTAGATGGTTCGCAGAGAGACTGGGTGATTGATAGAGATGTGAGTCTGCTAAGTGGTGGGACTGGATCCGGTTGGGGTGAGGTGAGACAGCAAACTGGCCCGCGGTCACATGATCTCCGACCACCATGTTTTGTGTGTGGCGAGGATTCGCTTTCGGATTCGGCTTAAAACATCCAAGCTGGCAGGCAGCCTCAGATGTGATCAAAGACGAAGCCGAGGCCTGTCTGCCGCGCTGACGGCTTGTCCGAATGCATCAATATAACTGAGGCAAAGGCATCGCGTTCAGTTTTTCGAAACTAGAAACTATTGTACATCTTGTTCTCGTTTAACTTGAACTATACATATCGATACACCAACATCAGCGTTCTTTCTATTCCAGATCCGGATCCTCGGAAATTATATAACGGTTACCCAAGTAGATATCTAGATATTGCAATCATGAGAGGGATCCAGATATCCAAATACCTTGAGGTTAGTCTGCGTAATGTTGTACAAAAAGTCATGTTCTTCAAGTTTTGACGTGAACTATATCATGCGATAGCGACCTGAGAACGTCGACCAACTCAGTCCCATCACGCTTCCCGACCCCAAGCCGAAAAGCAACCAATATCTAATGTCCATAAGAGCTTCTGCGACCAATTTCTTTGACATTCTGCAAGTACAAGGAAAATACCAGGTATAGTTTACGAGAAGATGAGGTAAGAGTTGTCATGAAGAGCGAAATTGCTAACGATCCTAAAAGCACCAACCGCCGCTTCCTTGGATATCAGGCTCGGAGTTTGCCGGAGTGATATTGAAAACCCCAACAACAGGAACTCCAAAATACAAAGTTGGAGACAGAGTATTCGGTGCCACTCAAGGCAGTTATGCAACGAAAATTTGTACAACGGAAGATTTCTTGCATAAAATACCTGACACCTGGAGCTTTGAAGACGCCGCAGGCCTTTACGTTACTGGTAATATAATATAATACCTCAAAACTACCCATAGTTTAATGCTAAATGCTAACAATTATAAATAAAAAGTCCCAACCTCATATGCCGCCTTAACAATCCGAGCAAACGTAAAGGAGGGCGAGTGGGTTCTAATTCACGCCGGAGCAGGCGGTGTCGGACTCGCTGCGATCCAGGTTGCTAAAGCTTTAGGTGCCAAAGTCATCGCAACCGCCGGTACCGAGGACAAGCTGAAAATATGCAAATCCTTCGGTGCTGACTATGGAGTTCTCTATAACGATAAATCGTGGACACAGGAAGTCCTGAAGCTGACTTGCGGAAAGGGGGTTGATGTTGTTTACGATCCCGTCGGGTTAGTCGACCTGAGTATGAAATGCATCAATTGGAATGGCCGGATTCTGGTTGTTGGTTTCGCTGGAGGTTCCATTGAAAAGGTAGCATTGAATCGAGTTTTATTGAAGAATATTAGGTGATTAACATGCCACAATCTCGTTGGTCGATTGCGCCAATTGATTCTTAACTAACGCTGGGTTATTACAGTATTGTGGGAATTCACTGGGGAGCGTATAAGAAGTTCGAACCCGAGCAAATTGACGGCGTGTGGCGGGGAATTTTTGACCTTATTGAACAAGGCAAATTTAAGCCGACTGTCTACGGTGAGAGATTTAATGGACTCGAGAATGTCGGCAAGGCGTTAAAGGCTCTGGGGGCCAGGGAGACAGTGAGTGAATTGTGTTTTAATCACCCTTTTTGAATTTACAGCTTTGCTTTTGAAATCTTGAATGAGAATCATCCTGACTAATACGGAACTTGATAAAACCTACAGTGGGGTAAAGTTGTGGTGTCGGTTCCCGAGGAAGAAGAACGGGCGAGGCTATGATGCAATTCCAAAGAAAAGGTTATGTTGAAGTAATTTGGTCAAAATATTTCACATTTCGAGATATATATTGGAGATACAACATAGCAAGGTGGCTCATGTATAATATGCGTAAAACTAGTGTAAGGTAAAAAAGTTGTCATGAGTAATGGCCGTCCTCCACCGAAGTGATAAATTACTCAATTAGGAAGCAAAAAAAGAAAGCCATTTCAGAAGACACGATACGTCGGTTCGGAATCGCGGAAATGATTCAGTCTCTCGGCGTTGATCAAAGTGCGTAATGAAGCTTCCTGCCAAGCGCCATCGACATTTAGCTATCTCGGTTTATTCAAAGCTTCGGCCAAAGACGAAGGGTCTGTTTGTTGCAGGCGAGCAGGACACGCGGCAGTGGAAAAGCAAAACTGGCCTCTAGGTGGAAGCGGTCGCTTTGGGCATCCTCGCAAACTCAGCCTTGGCAGGCTCTCTAGCATTCAAATATCTCAGGGTCGTGCGAGACAGGAACCACACCCACATGCTTGTTTGTCGCCCCGTGGAATTGGCCTCGATTCGGTGCGTTAGCGGAGTTCTGGCCCAAATCCCACCGAATCGGTAATCATGAAGAACCTTGCTCACAAAGTCAGGGTTCTCGGTCCTTCTTTCCTTTGGACAAGATCGATGCACAAAAAGATCACCTGTGTGTGCTTCACGAGTTTAAACTTCTGGCCCAACGGCGGGAGAATGAAAGAAATGCTAGGTTCTGGGGAACGTTCGAAATGTTCTAGAGCACGAGCACAAGGAATTGAGGTCGAAGGTAGTTTCGCAGCGCAATCCTTAAAAGTGGTCTTAAGGGAAGCTGTTTTGATGTGCATTTAGCCAACTGAATGTGAGTTTTGAGCGGGAAAAAAAGAGGGTATGCAGCTAGGTTTGGATTTCGTGGAGCACAACCTGTAGACTTTCCACACAGACCTGTCCACCGTGAATCGACGGTCGAGCCAAGACCGACTTCTCCGGCGTTGAGAGTGTCCTCGTTGACCCGGACGCCTCACTTCTGACCTTTTTGTGCTCCTGCTTTCTCGGCTGGGCAGGGATCTGATCTACTTTTGTGCCCGATGCATTATTGCGTGACCTCCGGATAGATAGCAAGAATCAAGCAGATGGCATTCCTGTCCTTCATAGCGGTGCTTGAATTCGAATCTGTCCTGTGATTTTATTTGATTTTACTTTTTTGTTATTATTGAAACCACAGTGATGAAGGGTTGCTAGCTCCGGAAGAAACGAATACCGCCGCTGCAGCCCCGTCAAAGCATGCAAGCAATCGAAGCAGTAGAAGCAGGGCTAACGAAGAGGCAAAAAAAGAGGCTTCAATTTTTTTTTTCTTATCCCGCTTATTCCCTGAACGCAACTTAACCCCCCGTATTGAGCCAACAAAACCAAAACGGATAGAAAGTCAGTAACGAGGTTAGAGGGCGTACCATTTTCGATAACAATTCTCTGGCATCTTCTCTATTCTTGTTCCTTCCTCTTCTTTATCGTCGTCAGTCGTCGTTTGTCGTTTCTGCTTAATCGATACTCTTCTAATTACAAAAAGGTCATCGTCGTCGTTTGGAAAGAGAACGAGCATGGATCTGGTTGCCCTCCGCTGAACCCGAGTTGTGATCGACCTACCCAACGAGGACCCCTTCCCATCCTGCAACGCGCCGTCAGACGATCGCTTTTCCCCAGTTGGACGACCGACCTTCAACAACACCACGACCCTGCACACTTGCCTGCTGCACCCCAGTTCTGGTTCGAGCTCGCCCTTCCTAGCCCGACGGTCCCTCTCGTCGTGGACTTCGGCTTCACTTGCTGCGGCTATTATTATGTGAAAGTCTGTCCGAGGGTTGTGGAGGCGTGATCATGTCCGAAAGTCTGCCTCAGGCTGTAGATGGGCTGTCTGCGTTGTTGGACTCGGCTGTGGAAGAGAAAACATCGCATCCCGAACCTGCCGGTCTTAATGCATACGATATTCAGCCCACGTCCTCCTCCAGGAATCCCTTATCCAGGTGGATCTCGAGACGTCGAAGTAAACCTTTGAGTCTGAGGATTAAAATTCGAAATCAATTGAGTGTACGTTGCCACTTTCCTTTGAAAAGCCCTTGAGTTTCGATTCATCGGATGCTTTGACTCAATTGCGATAATCATAACGTCAGCAATAATGCATCAAAATGGGAAAAAGAGCTAACATGAATTTCTACAAATAGTTTCTAGTTGCTAGTACGTCTTTTAAACGCTCGCGTGTTTGCTTGATTGGCAGTTCCTGCCAGTCGGCGAATCACCTTTTTCGTTCCATCGCCGTCTAACGGAATATCTCTTAGTTTTCACCTTGACTGCCGTTGGAGCCTTAGCGGGTATCTCATGGCGTAATAATCTCGGTTTTATCAAAGATACAGCGACGACACGGTGGGTATTCCTTAGGTCATTTCAAGCCCTATATGCATGAGAATGCGTACTGATGCCGCTCCGTTCCGCAGATTGAGCATCACAGCCGACCTCAAGCGTGCGCAGATCGTACAGGCAATCGAAACATTAGAAACACTTGCGTCTTCGATAGCCACTCGCAGTGCTCCGATATCCCTCCTAAACCGATACTACAGGAACAACATCACAGATACGAGTTGGGAATATTCCGTTGAAGAGTATGGCACCGGACATTGAATTTCCTTTTATTAGCTCCCATGCTGATCTAGAATACCTTTCATAGTACTGGAACAGCTTTATCTGCTCAGAGATTCTGTATGTCATCTCTTGCATGATTTACGAAGCCACACTTGACTGATAATGTTGAAAATAGATGTCGCCGCTACATTATACAATGCCAATCTAACTGAAGCGTAAGAAAAAGCAACCCAATACCATCCGAGTTGACAAGCTAACAGACTTTAGCATCCTTAATATCACTGCCACCCCGCCTGGAAACCAAACCTGGCAAGAACCTGGGAACAACAATGAAACAATCGGCTTACTCTCCGATGGCTCGGGGACACCGCAGGCTGCCAATTGGAATGGCCATGTGGGTTTACCCGATGCATTGTGAGTTCTGGCATCAGTAAATCATAATGGCCGCTCTATATGCTAATATCGTTCTGATTATAGATACCCAAGAGCATCGAATATATCCGCTACCGCGCCAGGAAAGCTAGCAGTGTTTAGCAAAGAAGCCATCGAAAACCGACAAGCCTTATTGTTAGGGCCTGTACAAGTCGACACCTCATCTTATATGGTTTCGTTTACTGTTCCCGTTCTCAACACTACCGGGAATCGTGTTCTCCTGGGTTTTTGGACAATCTTGCTTGACGCACAGCTGTTGGTGGACATCATCAATACTACCCAAGGAATGGGAAGCACCGGGCAGACACTTCTGGTAAGAACAAATCTATCCTAATATTGACTAGCCTTCGTAGGGGATATAGTCTCATTGTTATTCGACTTTAGGTCGGCCCGAACACCATTACGAACGTTTTTGAACCCAACGATCGAAACTTCAACGATTCTACTCAATTCCGATACCTCCTGCCACCTGTCCGAACGCCGAATTTATATCACACAGTAGATACCATGGGAAGCTTCCCGGTTGTCAAAAATGCATATCTAAACGCCAATGAAACTGATCAAGACGCCATCGCGGAACTTGATACCACAAATGCAGCAGGCCAGCGAGTGGGCGTTGGATATAGCGTCATCGGGTTTTCCAACAACCATTTTGCGGATTGGGCTCTTATAGTCGAAATGCAAAATTCCGAAATCTATGCACCAATTTCGAAAATCCAACAACTTTTGATCGCTACAGTTTTCGGTGTTGTTGGTGGCATCCTTCTTTTTATATATCCCCTCGCCGCCTGGGCTGTTGCTCCTATCACTCGACTTAGGTCCGCCACCGAACGGACAACCCAGCCTCCAGCATACGATGATAATATGGAAGACGAACCCGAGAATCCGGATGACCCTGAAAGAGGCCGACGAAATTCGAGTCAACGGGGTTTTAGGATTCCGCTCAAAGTTCAAGAAAAGCGGTGGCATTTTGTACGGGACGAACTTACCGACCTTACGCATACCTACAACTTGATGACCGAAGAATTAACAAGGCACTATGACGAACTGGAAGATCGAGTGTTCCAGAGAACACGCGAAATCGAAGCCCAGAGAAAGGTTGCCGAGGAAGCCAACGAGGCCAAAACGATCTTCATTGCAAATATCAGTCATGAACTCCGAACGCCCTTGAATGGTATTCTTGGAATGTGTTCCGTGTTAATGGGCGAGAAAGATCCGAGCAAGCTTCAGCATAGTCTACGAATCATCGAAAAATCCGGTGAATTGCTTTTAGCCTTGCTTACGGACCTGTTGACATTTAGTAAAAATCAATATGGAAACCATGTTCTTCTGGAGGAGCGGAATTTCCGGCTCAGCGATATCACGAGTCAACTCAACGCCATCTTCCGAAAACAAGCAGCCGAAAAGCGTATCGATTTATCCGTTACAGTCGCCCCTCCGCACTTTTTGGACTCTATGGTATTTTTTGGCGACAGCAATCGATTAACTCAAATTCTGATCAATCTGGTCGGCAACAGTCTGAAGTTTACAGAGAAGGGCGCTGTGAGCGTCAAAGTCGTCGTCCGAGAAAACGTTGCAAAAGAAGAAGATTTAAGACGTGCGAATTCCGAAAGTTCCCGTCACTCGAAAATTATGTTTAGCAGAAATAGTATTAGAGGCCTAGCTACATTACAAAAACCACCATCACGAAACGCTTCCCTAAATGGATCCTTAGAGACGAAAGGAGGTACGCTAACGGAGAAGATTACTGGTGTTCTCGCTAGAACGACCAGCCTGGCTCCTCACGACCGAAATATGTCACAAGACGAGCTCTCGATAGAAAGGGATACAGTGTTACCTGGTGTCGAAAGTCCGTACGTTGCAGAGTTTTGGGTGGAAGATACAGGACCTGGGATACCTTCTCACCTACACGAAAAGGTGTTTGAGCCATTCACACAAGGAGATAGGAGCCTGAGCAGGAAACACGGAGGTACAGGACTTGGTTTGAGCATATGTCGCCAACTCGCGGCGCTACTCAGAGGGACCATCGTTCTGAAGAGATCGGATAGTACTGGTAGTCAGTTTTGTTTGACTATTCCTCTAGTTATGGCCCGTGAAGGAGCTTCTACGAGAGACAGTATCTCCAGTTTAGACGGTGGGTTGCCAGAACTTAACGTGGCGGCAACGCTCAGCAGCACCAATGCTCTCGTATCGGAAAAGGATTTCGGCCGGGTTCTGCCAACTCCTCGACTTTGGAATTTGGCGCAAAAGTCACGGGAAGATATCAGTTCCAAGGAAACTATTCAAACAGATGTAAACGCTATCACCAATGTTGAAGAGAAACCGACAATAACACCGATTACAAAGAATGCTGGGAAACTTCTCGATCTCCCGGCGAACCCCCTCACGCAGACGGACAGAATACGCGTTTTGGTGGCAGAGGATAACCCTGTCAACCAAGAAGTTGTATCTCGAATGTTACGGCTGGAGTCGGTCTACGACATTGTTATCGCCAAAGACGGACAGGAGGCGGTGAACCGGGTCAAGGAAGCTCTCGCTGAAGGGAAACGCTTTCACATCATTCTCATGGATGTTCAAATGCCGACTCTGGATGGAATTCAAGCCACGAGCGCCATACGGTCTCTCGGATACAGAGCACCGATTGTTGCCCTCAGCGCCTACAGCACCGAAACAAACATCAAAGAGTGCTACGACTCCGGCATGGACTATTTCATCAGCAAGCCGGTCAAGAAGAGCCAATTACGGACGGTGCTGAAAAGATATTGTTCTACAATTCCCGAAGAAAGCACACCTTCTTCGGAGGTCGATTCGCCCTCGTCGATGACACCGGCTGAAACACCGTCCATCGAAACCGCGCTGTTGGGATCATCGCTTGCGACCTCGGCATCAACACCGCCTCCATCTGTGCCATAGATATTATTTGCGTTGTAGCTAAAAAGTTTCTTCTACCTGCATTGATTTTTCTTTTTATATTTTTAATGTTTTGATTATTGTTTGGGATGGTGTTTGATATATATATTATTGTGATAGCTTTTGGAGATTTTGGAGACCTTTTTTTTTCTGGGGGTAAAGTATTAATAATACCAAACAAACTCGATCGTTTTGCAAATTTGTTGTTTCTCTCGGAGTTTTTTTCTCGTTCCTTTTGATGTTTTACTATTATTTATCTTGCTTGGTTTCATCTCGATCGAGATTGGTGTATTATTTATGATGGTGATAGACAGTGAGCGTATGGTATAATTCAACATTTGAAGGTTGATCGATCAGTTCCTTGTTATATTCTCTTCGTCCTCGCCTTATTTGTTTTACACACGTTGGATCCTTGTCGTCTTGTACACGCGTGCTGATGTGACAGCTGAATCACCCTGTCTTGCGCTAAGTAGCCAGCGCCTGGTCTTGAGGCTATATCTTGCGAGTGAATTATTGCTACGGTGAAGTCTTTCTTTCCGCATGTGGATTTGGAAAATATCTGATCGAGCGCCGTGACTGACTGACTGACTGATTGGGTTTATAACCATCAATAATTGAAATATAACACTCAAACATCTTTTTGAGTACATCCTTGTGAAAGAATTAGTAATTCGAGATGTCTTGCATATCAGCAGCGACTAATCAATGTCTGGACCACTCATTCATTTCCTCTTCGAGATTCCACATACTAAAAAGGAAATACAACACAACGCACTTTCAACACATGTCAACCAGAATGAAATTGAGACCAAGTTCAACGGTTCAATTTTTAAGGTCAAAAAAAAAAAAATTTTTTTTGATTATAAAAATCATTGTAATTGTATATATTATCTTATTTTTTTAATGCTACTTATCAATTAAGGAACGCTCCCACACAAGCATTCAAACTAGTCTAATAACGAAACCAAAAAACGAAACCAACCAAGCTATGCATATGATGATCAAAAATCCAAACCAAAACAACTAATTAGAGAAAAGAAACACGGATGATGCAAGATATACTATATATTCAACAAAGGAAAGAGTATTCACAATCTCATAAGAGTACCTCCCTCTTCATCTTAGAAAACTTAATAGTAGTTTGCCAAGGAGGTAGTAGCGCTATAGACTACAGCAGAGGTAGTAGTGTTCGAGGTAACACATCCCATACCGGGTTGAGTGACAGTGACGGTCTGTGCAGGTTGGGTAACATAGACAGTTTGTGCGGCAGAGTATCCGGAGAGGGTAACAAAGACGGTCTCCTTATCGTGGACAGTGACGGTCGAAGTAGCAGCTGGGCCGTTGTTGGTGACGGTGACAGTGGATCCGACAACAGGGCAGGCGGAAACGAGAACCATATCAGTGACAGTCTTGGTGTTTCCCTCGGTGACGGTCTTAGTTTCTTCTTCTGTGACGGTCTTGGTCTTGGTCTCGCCTTGTTGGGTGTAGGTGACTGGTGGTGGTGGTGGGGGTGGAGTGTACACAACTGCGCTGGTGGTGTAGACCGGTGGTGGGGTGTAGACGACGGCGCTGGTAGTGTAGACTGGTGGTGGGGAGTACGGTGGTGGGGTGTACGTTTGGGTGATGTAGGTGTACTTGGTGGAGACGGAGGTGTACGTTGTCAAGGTTGAGGTGGTATAGACGCTAGTGGTTCCTCCAACGGTGATAGTGGTGGGGCATGGAACATATTTGGTGATAGTGGTGGTTTCGTAAACTGTGGTGAGAGATTTGGTGGTGTAGTATGGTGGTGGGCTATAGACACTAGCACTGGTGGTGGTGGGTGGGACGTAAACGCTGTGAGTAGTGGTGGTGTTATATGGTGGGACGTAGTATGAAGTTGGTGGGGGTCCGTAAGTGACGGCGGAAGTGGTGGTCACATATGGAGGAGGAACATAGACACTGTGCGTGCTGCTAGTGACATATGGAGGTGGGACATAAACACTGTGGGCCGTGCTACTGGTGTGATGTGGTGGTGGGAAATATGGAGGAGGACCATACGTAGCCGCAGAAGTCGTGGTAGATGATGAAGCTCCATAGGTGGGTGGCACATAAACACTTGGGGAGGTAGTAGTGGAGCTAGAAGTTCCATAAACTACTGGGGTTGTAGTGGTAGTTCCATACACAACTGGAGTAGTGGTTGTAATTCCATAAACTACTGGAGTAGTGGTGGTAGTGGTTCCATAAACTACAGGAGTGGTGGTAGTAGAACTAGAAGTTCCATAGACTACAGGAGTAGTAGTGGTAGAAGAAGAGGTACCATAAACGACAGGAGTGGTAGTGGTAGAAGAGGTACCATAAACCACTGGGGTAGTAGTGGTAGTAGAAGAAGTTCCATACACTACCGGAGTAGTAGTGGTAGTGGTGCTGCTCGACTGACCACCGTACTGGTTCCCATACTGGTTACCGTACTGGTTATACGACGGCGGGTTATAATCACCATAAGTCGGAGCGGCAGCGATGCCCCTAACGTTCGCGAGCACCGTAGCCGCCAAAACGGAGAGTTTGAGAGAAGAAACAAACATGATGGGCAATAGCAGATTGGTTTCAGAAAACTATAGTGAAATAGTCCTGTTATAACCTACTAGGTAAGTTATCAATTAGAATTAAAAAGTGGAGGCTCAACGAGAGTTCAGTATATATAATAATATATAAAGCGAATGACTTGGAGAAAGTGAAAAGGAAGCGATAGAATAATGTTCTATTCTCCTGGTGATGATGATGGGAAGAGGGGAGATAGAAAACCCATTTGCATGGAGATGCTATATTATTTATATTCCTCCCATCTTCTACAGACACCCAAATAGAATATAATATCCGCAAGTACAACAGATCTAGAGGAGCCCAGCCAGCATGCCGTAACCATGATGTGATCGTCCGTCTTCCTTGCTAAGCTACAAATCTTTCCTGCCTTTTTTCCCACCCTGTATGTTACCCTGCTTACCAAAAGCCAAGTCCGGCACCATCCTCTTCTTGCAACATCATGGAAAAGAAAAGGAAAGAAAACAAACAAGTAGAATAGAACAATTCTTCTATGTCCGGTGGTATCATCATCGACAACGGGCGTGTGCGGGGGGCGGTGAACGAAGTTGCAACGTCAGGTCAGTCGGCTGCCTTCCTCGACAGATAATTGGCTGCATCTTAAACAAATAGTTCACTTTTGTAAAAAGGAACCTCCCACGGCACGGCCCTGGCATGTATGTTTATGTTATCCATTTATTCTGCCCCAATGATTCTGCTATACGAGGGTCTTGTCTTTTTTGCGCAAACTGTCTAGGAAAAAAAAACGGCGGTGTTGCATCGCTAACGAAAGACTGGTCCAAATTTTTCCCCGGCGATTTCTAAATATAATCGGGCCATGTCGTCCTCCCCTGTCAATTAAGTGATCTTCTCTCGGTTATTAGTGCGGTAACTTGCCAGTTTTTTGGCCTCCCAAACTTCAGCGACTTCCTCCTTTAGGTACTCAGCCCTATTATCGCAGGACATTCTACACGGATCTCGATGTATTGAATACCTGGGTATACCTTGGGATAGACAATTAATTACAACACGTTAAAAAAAAAAGACGACAATCGCCATGGTTATCCCGAGGGAAGGAAAGAAAGGCGTCATTTTACTGTGCTTCGGCAGGGTTACATCGCCATGCATGCCACCAGATGCGGCTAGTGGTCAAACTTGGCATAAAAAATACATGTGGTATTCTAGCATTCTACTGACTTCTAGAGGGAAAAAAAATACTGCCCCAGCCACTGTTCCTTTCCTGCTAAAATTGCGTACGCTAGGGGTTGGCCGGGGTGCCGGATTAAATATATAACAACAGAGAATAACTTCGGAAGGTAACAAAGAGACTAATAAGAATTATGAACCATGAAAGTGCACAGGCTTCCATCAAATGCGTGACGACGATAACAACAAACGACAACAGCGAAAAAGTTGGTATAACACCTCAAATTAGAAATACACACAAGAAGTAGAAAGGGTGGGGGCCGTCCAAAAGGAAAAGAAAATGAAAAAGAGCAAGTCTGTGAAAAAGAGAAGTGAAAGAAAAAGCTCGCTAAAATGTATAATACTCGGGTGCTAGGAAATCTGTATTTGTTTTAACACCGAATCAAAAGTGTTTCTCTGGTTCCGAAGATGTTTATCCGTCCTTGTTTTTCATGTTTAATAATAAGCATAATAAGCATAATATGCAAAAGTGGTAAAGAGATCCTATTTGTTCTCTTCCAAGGTTTTCCGAAGTTTTTGAGCGAGCTCAACAGTGCCAACCTTCATGACCCAGACGCGGGATTCACCTCCAGGAAGGAACTCTAGAACTTTCACTACCTTACCCTTGGCCTCGGTCTCGCTCACTTTCGAATAGTCCAATTCTTTCCGTAACCCCACATTCATCAGAACCTTCCCGGTCTCCACCTTAACGACGACCCTCGACTTGAATGTGTTCCTATTTTTGAGAACTCGCAAACGACCGATGCCTATTTTGACATACGCTCCTTTGACTAGGTTGTAAATTGAAGACCGGGCTTCAAAAATTTCATCCTCATCTTCTTCACCAGGCCCTCTCCCCGAGAAATCTGTTGAGTTTCCACCTTGCTGGCCAGCTTCATCCGATGGTTCATTTTCGTCCCCTTCCCTGTTGGAGCTCTCTCCCGGTGTACTCATATCAGAAGGAGCTGGCGAGGGTCCACCGAACAAAGGCGCTGGGGGTGCGAGTCCTCCAATTGATGGCCCACCGAACAGAACCGGAGGAGTCGCTGGCTTCGAAGAAGAATTAGAGAATATGCTGTTTCCGTTACTCGGGGAGGCAAAGTTGAAGGAAGGCACGCTGGTGCTGCTACCACTACCAAAGAGGCCAGTTGAAGCTTGGGTCTTATTACCGAATATCGAAGGGGCCGAACCGGCAGCGCTATCGCTCTTGTTTTCAGACTGATTACCAAACTTAATCCCTTTGTCTGGGGTCCAAGTTTTGGTCTCAGTGGACGTTGTAGTATTCCCGAACAAACCAACGGCGCCTGTTTGAGGAGCCGAGGATTGACCAAAGTTAATGATTGGCGCCGACGAGCTAACACGACCAAACAATGAGTCAGAGGAGGCGGGCTGTTGAGCACCAAAGATTGGTGCTGGTTCTGAGATTGTCGTATTTGATTGAGGTGCCACATCTTCACCGTCGTCACCATCCGCATTCTGCATATCATCGTCTCCTCCGTTTGCGTCGCCTTCGTCGTTATCCTCCTCCCCTTCGTCGTCATCATCATCATCCTGCGTGATGAAGAGTGGATTTTGTTGAGTAAATGGATTGGTCCAGCTACCAGCGTCTGCATCCTTCATACCGGCAGTGCCACCTGCTAACACACTAGCAGGGGAAGATGCGTTGGATGGGACAGCAGAGTTGTTCTTGCTGGTCCATGAAAAGGGGTTGGGGGCCAAACTTTTCGAACTGACTCCATCATTTTCCTTCGTCGACCCGGAATCGAATAAACCACCACTCGGTGTTTGCGATGCCGATCCAAATATAAATGGAGATTTCGACTCTGCGGCGGGAGCGGGTTTGTTGCCAAAAATCCCTGTTGGCTTAGTTGACGCCGCTGAAAATATGTTTTCGGACTGCGGGGCTGGGTTGAATAGTGTACCCGTCGATGCCGCCTGCGGGGCAGCGGTTTGACCAAAAAGACCAGCCGATGGTTTTGTTTGGAAGAGATTACTCGAGTTATTCGGAGCCTGGGAGTTCGACGATGTACTAGCCGATGGAGCGAGCGCAGATTCGAATATGCGTGATGCTTTCGAGAGGGTAGCTAACAATAGTTCCCGTTAGCAAGTTAGAATAAAGATATAACGAACGTGGATAGACCAGGTAAGTTCAAACAAACTACAAAACAACGTATCACAGAAGCTCTCCAGGCGTACTCCAGGAACACATGAAGTTGAAGAGAGTGGCAGAATAGGGCGGAGGTCTTTCTTACCTGTCTCGGCTCCGTTTCCATTTCCATTGTCAACTTGCATCTCATTTCCTAACTGCTCCATCTGCGATTTCCTCAGAGTGTCGAATGATATGGTTTGTTTCTGGTAAAATTCCGCCCACGAGGTCAGATCGGAATATGGATCGTTGGTCAACGCCTCCTGAACCATCTCAATGAATTGGGTATTGAGACTGCGTATTTGATACATCCAATTGAACGCTGGCATGTCCTCCTTTGTCAAGCTCGATCCTTTAGGTGGCTCGAGAGAGTTGACGTCCAACTCGATGTTCTTTTTAGTCACATTGTTTTTGGTATCGGGCTCAGGTCCTGCTGGCTTCGAGACCTTGAAACTATTCGGTGTTGGAGCGGAGGTTGTAGATGCTAGCGGATTAGGAGAGGAGAATAACGGCTTTTGATTCGATGAAGCATTGTTTGGGGCGAAAGGACTGTTGCCATTCGTAGCCTTGGGGGCGGCCAACAAGTTGCTAAAGTTTTGCGAATCTTTGTCGGTTTTCGGCGTAAGTGCGGCAGACGCTTGGAATTGACCACCGAATAGGGGTTTCGCCGGGTATTTATTGGTGTCGGCCACTGCTGGCTTGGGAGATGAGGGAGCATTCTGTTTATCAAAGAGGTTGAATAAGGTAGGTTTCGTTGGAGTTGCTGTTGGGGTAGTTGATACGCTATTGTTCTCTCCGAGATTCTGTGGTTTCGCAGCGGAAGAGAATCCAAATAAACTCTGCGACGGTTGTTCTGTGGGTTTCTTCGGTAATCCACTGGTAAAATCATTACCGATACCGTTGGGAGTCCGCGTCGAAGCAGCAAATGGATTAGCGGCTGGTTTCGGTGTTTGTGCCGCCGGCGTCCCAAATATATTTCCCAGCGGTTTTGAAGAGTTGGCCGCCTGACTGGCAGGTGTGCTGAAGAGATTTGGGGGCTGCTGGGGAGTCTTCCCAAGTGTTGATGTGGTCGGTGATTCTTTTGCTTGGGTCGAGGCTCCAAACAAATTGGGGAAAGGAGATGGCTGTTGAGAAGGAGTAGCGCCAAAGGGATTCGAATTCGGTGTAGGTGCGAGCTGTCCAAAGATATTCTTGGACGGTGTGGACTGCGTCTGACCGAACAGAGATGGGGCACCGGCGCCAGAACCGGTGGGTGTGGAGTTGGATTGTTCGAGGTTGAAGAGACTAGACGACGCACCACCGGCGCCTAGGCGTGACCTCGGTTTTAATATTCTAGGGAGGAACGAGCGAATGGATGTTAGCGAATGTGTACAATCTGATAATGGGAGTGATTAAGGGACGCGCACTTTCTGCCAGCTAGAACTTTTGGAGTAGCCTCTTCCGCAGGCTCTGGAGACGAATCCCTACTGTCTCTCTCATAGTTATCTTTTGTGATTTGTTCTGTCGCCCCGCGCTTCGCCATGGTTGTGGGATGGAGATGATGAAGACGATGGGGAGATGGCGATGGGGATGGAGATGGGAGATGATGTTGAAGTTGAGGGAGAGGGAGGCGGGTCGAAAGTCAAGTCAGGCCTGGTTGCCGGTGCTGGTGGTGATGGTGGCAGGGGCACGCAAAACAACGCCGTAAATAAAAAAAATATCATAACAACCAGAAAAAAAATAAAAAAAGGAAAGCAGGAAAATAGGAAAAAAA